>OY720441.1:218287042-218710882 GCA_963082915.1 Dolichopus griseipennis | reverse complement strand
TAAGGAATAATTATAAAAAAAAGCTTGAAAATGAAAAAAATAAATTTCTAATTAATAAAGTTACGAACGCTAATGATCAAAAATCAATGTGGAAAATAATAAAATCGTATGTTTTAAAGAGTAACACGTTTAGCGAGGTAAATGAAATTGAATTTAATAATAGGAAATATGTCGATAAGGTAACCATAGCAAATAAATTTAATGAATTTTTTATTGATAGCATAATTGAAATTAATGCAAATATTCCAAATATTGAATTTAAAAATTTAGTAAATAGAAATGAAAATGCGTTTTCATTTGAATTAATAACCTTAAGTAAATTAAAATGCATTATTAAAAGCATGAATAATAAAAGAGATGTAAATTTTATAAATAAGAGAATAATTTTAGATAATTTTGATATCATTAGAGAAAATCTATTAGATATAATTAACGACTCACTAGCTACAGGTAAATACCCTGAAAATTGGAAGGAAACAACAGTAATCCCAATAGAAAAGGTTAAAAATACTATAAAATGTAATGAATTTCGACCGATAAATATGATCGCATGCGAGGCAAAAATTTTAGAGAAAGTAGTGAATATACAATTAGAAAATTTCTTAGAAAAACATCATCTAATCTCTGAAAATCAGTCAGGTTTCCGCAAAAATCACAGTTGTGAAACATTATTAAATCTGGTAGTGAGCAATTGGAAAGTCTCCATACATAACAAAAAAACCATAATTGCAGTGTTTGTTGATCTCAAACGAGCATTTGAAACAGTAGACAAAAATATTTTAATGAAGAAACTTGAAAAATATGGAATACGAGCAAAAGAATATAAATGGTTTGATTCATATATAAATAATAGAACTCAGAGAACAAAATTTAAAAATCATTTCTCTGAATCTAAAAAAGTTCCCACAGGGGTTCCACAAGGAACCATTTTAGGAGTCTTATTGTTTTTATTATTTATTAATGACATAGAAAAAGTGGTTGAGTTTGGTAAAATAGTACTTTTTGCTGACGACGCATTAATTTATATAGAGGATGAAAATGTTAATCAATGTGTTAATAAAATAAACGCAGATTTAAGTAACATCAATAGCTGGTTTAAAGAAAATAAACTGAGCCTAAATATTCAGAAAACTAAGGCAATGGTGTTTAATGGTGTCTTAAATAATTCTATTTCAATCGATGGTACAATTTTGGAAACGGTCGATGAAATAAAATATTTAGGTTTAATTATTGACAGAAAGTTAAATTTTACCAAACATATTGACTTCATGTGCAAAAAAATCGCAAAAAAACTATCATTTATGTATCGGATTAGAAATAAACTTTCTTTATGCAGTGCAATAAATATTTTTAACACGATGGTAAAGCCACATTTCGAGTATTGCTCAACCGTTATTGCGTTCTCATCCAATTTAATTTTAGAAAGGCTACAAAAGCTTCAAAATCGTGGAATGCGTATAATTTTGAAATGTAGCAGATATACATCAATTAACTACATGCTCACAACGCTGAAGTGGTTAAATATACGAGAACGTTACAAATTGAACGTGTTAAATTTTGTATTCAAAATGAAGCATAATATCTTACCAAACTATCTTTGCTCTAAATTGTTATACGTACAAGATGTGCAGAATTACTACCTTAGGAATATTTTTAATTTTCGTTTGGATTTTTTCCGCAATGAAAAAGCAAAGAAAACAATATTATACGAAGGGTTGAAAATGTTCAACGAGCTGCCCAACGATATTAAAAATGAAAATAACTTTAAAAAATTTAAATTAAAAACAATTAAGTACATTAAAGAAAATTAAAGTTTAAGTAAATTAAAATCTTTTAAATTAATAATTTTTGTATATATATTCAATTCTATTTTTTATTTTTCTACATATTGTAATTTTTTATTTCTCTTTTATATTTAACACTTTCTTTCTTTTTTTGAAATAAATTACATTTTGAGTTTTGATTTTTTAATATAACTTTATGATCAAATCAAAGTAAAATATTTTATAAAAATATTGTATAAAAAACATTGTCGTTTAATAGTATTTAAAATACTAAATAAATAAATAAATAAATAAAAAAATAATAATAATAATAATAATAATAATAATAATAATAATAATAATAATAATAATAATAATAATAATAATAATAATAATAATAATAATAATAATAATAATAATAATAATAATAATAATAATAATAATAATAATAATAATAATAATAATAATAATAATAATAATAATAATAATAATAATAATAATAATAATAATAATAATAATAATAATAATAATAATAATAATAATAATAATAATAATAATAATAATAATAATAATAATAATAATAATAATAATAATAATAATAATAATAATAATAATAATAATAATAATAATAATAATAATAATAATAATAATAATAATAATAATAATAATAATAATAATAATAATAATAATAATAATAATAATAATAATAATAATAATAATAATAATAATAATAATAATAATAATAATAATAATAATAATAATAATAATAATAATAATAATAATAATAATAATAATAATAATAATAATAATAATAATAATAATAATAATGATAATAATAATAATAATAATAATAATATGGAAAATAAATTGGATATTGTAAGAAAAATTATAACAAAAGCGGAAGAATCCAATAAAAAACCTGGTCAAAGCCAAAAATGCAGTGTATTACTTAAACTATTACCCTTCAAAAAGATAATTAATGCAAACAAGAAAACTTGCACAATTCAAGTTAAAAAGAACAGTAATAATAATATATGTTTCTCTGACAAAAATTCCAAGGACATCGTAACAACAGATTCCAACAATAAACTTCTTCAGAGTGAAAATATTAATGATAGTCAAAATTAAAATAATAATATTGCTAATAATAATATTACTCTTATGAATAAAGACATGCCTAAAGATGAAAGACAACTTGTAGTGCCAACAACTAAATATGCTAACTGGATAAAGGGTGAAACGATAAACGTAGGCAGTAGTGAGATTGCAAAGTCAAATAACAAAAGCTTTATTAATCCACTAGCTCCACCGACTGTCAGATTAACTAGAAATGCGATTATATCTGGTGACAATATTTATGCTATTTCTCGGCTTAGAGAACACAGAATATACAACAATGTTAGATTATTTTTGTCGTATTTTCATGATCATGATGATATCTGTTATGAGGGAATGACGCAAACTAGTCTAAAAGTACTTATACACCAAGAAGGTTTGCCAAATAACCATCAAGAGCTCTCTAACCTATACTTTAATTATCATGAAACTACAGGAGTATCAAGAAAGGAAGTGCTACAAGATCTAGCTCATTTTAGAAGACATGTAGAAAATAAATACAGAGAGAATGTGCAGAGATATAGAGAAACATGGCAAAATTATTTGATTGGAAGACCATGATGATGGACAAACTATTGAATTTGAAAATGGTGCATTTTAATGCTAGAAGTTTGAGGAAAAATCTAATCGAAATTGAAACATGGCAAAATTATTTGATTGGAAGACCATGATGATGGACAAACTATTGAATTTGAAAATGGTGCATTTTAATGCTAGAAGTTTGAGGAAAAATCTAATCGAAATTGAAACATTTATAAAAATTAAAAATGATGTTGATATTATCATGGTTGGAGAAACTTGGCTTTATTCAGAAGAAGAAAAATACTTTAATATTCCTGGGTATACAGCATCCTTTATCTCTAATAATTTAAGCAGAGGAGGTGGCTGCGCAATATATGTAAAGCAAGGTATTAGTCACAAAGTTTTGGAAACATCTATTACGTTCAATACTATTGTAATTTCTTTAGAAGATACCAAACCTACCATTAATATTGCCGTATGTTAGAAAAGCCCTTCTGAAAACAATAAGGCATTTATAGAACATCTAGATCAGCTGTTCAATAAGTACAAAAATATAATTGTGGTTGGTGATACTAACATCGATTTGCTCTCTGAAACGGACGCAAGCAGAATGTATATGGATATGCTAGATGTTAACTCTGTTAACATAAATAACATGAATGAAGCTACTAGAATTACATTAAACTCAGCGACTCTGTTAGATCATGTTCTTTCAGATCTTAAGACGAATCGATTTGGTTTTAATATCACTTTGCATGATATTCCTAACCTAGATCATAAAGCAGTATGTGTTGAAATTAAATCAGTTCTCAGAAAACTTGAAACGATGGTGTATAGTCAAATAACTAGTACTAACTATGCTAAATACTCATATCTGTTGGAATTTCACTTACGTAGACATACTTGTCAAAATATTGATGAATTGATTGAAGTTATAAAATATTGCAAGGAAACTAGTACAAGTGTTAAATATATGAGAATTAGAAAAAATAATTCGTGGATGTCCAGAGAAATTTTAAAACTAATAGAACACAGAAATAAATTGTATAAGTTTCATAAAAAATACCCTAATATTGCGGAGCATAAAATAAAATATAATGAATTAAAAAACAAGGTTAATGTAGAGATAAAGAAAGCAAAGCAAAATTATTTTAATAGAAAATTACAAGAAGCTTGTAGTGCATTCACTATTTCACTCATTGATCAGAATTTCACTCATTTATTTGATTACAATACTTAACTATATTTCATTAAAAATAAAACATATACCTTTAATTACTTTTAATAAAAAAACATAAATAAATATATACCGTCATAAAAGTTGACACAGCACTTTTTACATATGATATTAATAAAAAAATAAATAACTTTTACTTTTTAATTTTAACTTAAAAATTCTAAATTCAGCAAAAATAAACCATAGCAACAATGAATATACCTACCGTACATATGTTTGAAAATAAATATTGTACATTTAATTTATATTATACATAAAAATGCATACGGAAGGGAATTCCTGTGCATTGCACTCTTTTATTTATAAGACTAAAGAAATTTATATGAAACTAATGTGTGTCACATATTGTCACCAAATACTATTGTAAATTAAAATATTATTTTAACCTTTTTTTTAGATTTTATTGTTTTTTAGTAAATTGCCCATTTGGCATTTTATTAGTTAATAAGTCAATATCCAATAAATAATTGTAAATAAATTTTGTATAAATAGCCTTACATTTTTATAATAAAAACAGTTCAGAATCATATCTTGACTACCAACAGTCAAGAACCAAAAAAAATATTAAATCTTTTTATTTAAAACTTGACATGAACAGAACTCCAAATTTAGCGTATGCTTAGGAGTACTACTTTGATACTAAAAATTAGCTTGCTAAAGGTATCTTAGTAACTGACAATAGTACGAGGTAACAATAAACGAGCAATATATTACCAGATAAATATATTACATGGCGATCCTGCAACGATAGACGATCCTGCAACTATAGACGATCCTGCAACGATAGACGATCCTGCAACGATAGACGATCCTGCAATTATAGACGATCCTGCAACGATAGACGATCCTGCAACTTTAGACAACCCTGCAGTTATAGAATTTAACAGATGAACAACCCAACATTCAAGGAGAAGTTCAACCCCATCCAAAAATTAGAACCATTGAAAGAAGTATTGGAGAAGCATCCAACCTGGGGCCCAAAACCGTTAACATTGGAGGAGTATAGAGCAAGATCACAAAAAGCCAATCCAGTAGAATTAGTACAAAACAAAAAAGAAAACATCAGAGGAGGTACATTAATCAACATATGCAGAGAGATTAAAAATTTCTACAGGCTAATACCTATAACCAAAGACGAAAAAACCAAGGAAGCATTCATTGAACAAATCAAAGAATTAAAAAGACGCAAATGGCAGTTCATTAAAGAAAGAAATAAGAACAAGAAGAAGAAGAACAACCAATGAAAAATGGGGAATCACCAAGCAAAGCAAGAAGAACTAATTTTTAACAATGCAGCTCAAACAGCTCCTATAACATCAACCAACAATAAAGAAGAAAGAATACTTACCAATATAGAAATTATTACAATAATAATTTTAATTTTACTAATTATAAAAACTTCTATAATGGTATTTAAAAAATTAATAATAAAAACCATAAAAAAAGAATTAGATAAAACTCTAACAGTATAAGTAACAAAAATTTTTTTTTCTCAAATTTCAATGTAAATATGAAAATTTTTTCTTTTGCAAAAAATAAATAAAATATAAAAATATAAAAATTATACACATATTTTAATGTCACGAGTAGAAGACATTGTAATCCTAAAAAAATATATAGAAAGAATTCATATTCTAAAAAATTTAATAACTAAAAATAATAATAAAATTACTGAAAAATTTATAACAGAAAAGAAAGATTTGGCTGAAAACATAAAAGCCAAATTCTTAGAAAAATTAGAAATTAGTGTTTTGGCTGAGAAAACACATAATCAAATAAAATCAAGCTTCTTAAAAATATTTTTTGAAATAATAGACCTTTTAAATTCAAAACTAAATAAAGATACAAAAATGGACTTTGAAATGGATAAGACGTTAAAAATAATACCATTATTTGATGGTGAAACAAGTAAACTTTCAAATTTCCTAAATTTGACAAAATACCTATATGAGGCGACAAAGACTGACGACCAGGAAAAATTAATACAATTTATTTATAATACAAGACTGACAGACAAACCGAAAAACAGGTTGATAGGCATTAGTGCACCAAAAACACTAGTTGAGTTCACAAAAGCATTCAATGATGCGTACTTATACACGCGTTCCCAAGCCCTAATCCAAACAGAACTTATTTCGAGTGTACAAACAAACAAACCTTTATATAAATACGCCGAGAGAATAGAAAGATTAATTGCCGAACTAAACAACGTGCAAATAACTGAATAAGGAGAACAAGCGAGAGCAACAATAACTTCACTAAATGACAAATACGCAATGAACATATTTAAAAACGGATTAAACGAAAATTTAGCATCAGTGATACACGCCGCTCAACCAGAAAGTCTATCTTCTGCGATCAAAATAGCAACAGAAGTAGACCAATCAAGAACCTCCACCAACAAAATAATGTTTATTAAGAGAAAAACAAATTATAATAGCAATAAAAATAACTTTAACAGAATTAATTATAACGGTAACTTAAATAGAAATAACTTCAACAGAAACAACAACAACAACTTTAATAGAAATAACAACTTTAACAGAAACAACTATAACAACTCTAATAGAATTAACAACTTCAACAGAAACAATTATAATAACAACAATTTCGAAAGAAACAACAATAATAATAACAGACATAACAATACAAATAATCCTAACAGAAATAATTTTAATAGAAATAGATACCAAAATAGAAACAGACATATAAACCATATAACAACAGAACAGGGAAACGAAGACAACCTCGAAGTTTAACACCGTGCCGAGGAAACCAATTTATAAATGAACTAAAAATATATTACATAAACAATAAGAAAATAAATTACATAACCTTACAAACAAATCTCACCAATAGACCCTTAACTTTCTTACTAGATACTGGCGCAGAAATTTCAATAATCAAACAAAAAATTATAGATGATCAGGACTTAATAAACTCAAATAATAAATGCAAAATAACTGGCGTAAACGAACTTGCCGTATTATCACTAGGTAGTGTGCAGACAACTTTAAAAATACAGAACTTTGATTTAAAACAAAATTTTCAAGTAGTCAACTCAGATTTTCATATATCGACTAATGGTATATTAGGTACAGATTTTCTACACCGATACTACAGCTTAATAGATTTTGAAACATTTACAATCACTTTAAAAATAGACAATGAAGAATCAACTTTACCAATAGAAACTCACATCCCAAACCATCGTAATTTAGTAATACTCGCAAGAACTGAGATGATACATCCAATAAAAATCGATATCACAGAAGACAGTGTAATACTAAATCAACAATTAGGAAACAACATATTTATTGCAAACACTATAGTACCAGCAAAAGGTGTAGCACACCTGAAAATCTTAAACACATCAAATCACAAAATAACAATATCTAACTTTAAACCACAAATCGAACCACTCAAAAACTACACGATCTTCAATCTAAAACAAAACAAAACTCACAGAGAAACAAAATTGCTGAACGAATTAAATATAAAAAATCTAGATAATGAAGCCAAGAATTCAGTTATCAACATTTGCAAAAACTTTTCAGACATTTTCCATCTAAAAGATGACAAACTCTCATATCACAACTTTTACGAACAACACATAGATCTTCAAGATAAAACCCCAGTTTATATCAAAAATTACAGGCTTCCACAAACTCAAATAATTGAAATAAACAACAAAGTAAAAGAATTGATCAGAGAAAATTTTGTAGAACCATCAATCAGCCCATACAATTCTCCGTTATTAATTGTTCCAAAGAAATCTTCAAACGACGAAAAGAAATGGAGACTGGTAGTGGATTACAGACAATTGAACAAAAAAATAACAGACGATAAATTTCCACTAACTCGCTTAGACGATATTTTAGACAATCTAGGAAGGGCGAAATACTTCTCAACTTTAGATCTCAGTAATTCTTTTCATCAAATTAAGTTAAATGAGGAATCTAAACCATTGACAGCTTTCTCGACCAACAAAGGTCACTATCAATTCACAAGATTACCTTTTGGTTTAAAAATCTCAACAAACAGTTTCCAAAGAATGCTATCAATAGCATTATCCGGACTAGATTCAGGCGCATTTATTTACGTTGATGACATAATAATACACGGATGTAGTTTAAAACATCACAACACAAATTTAATAAACGTTTTTACAAGATTGAGAGAATCCAATTTAAAGTTAAATCCAGCTAAATGTACATTTTTACAGACAGAAGTCACGTACCTAGGACATTTAATTACACAACAAGGAATAAAACCTGACCCTTCCAAATATGATATAATAAACAAATACCCAACACCTACAAACGCCGACGACACCAGAAGATTTGTAGCTTTCTGCAATTACTACCGCAGATTTATACAAGATTTTGCCGATATAGCAAAACCATTAAACAACTTATCTAGAAAGAACACAATTTTTAAATGGACTCCAGAATGTGAAAAAGCATTCATAACTTTGAAAGAAAAACTGATTCATCCACCAATATTAAAATTTCCAAATTTTGATGAAGAATTCATAATAACAACTGACGCATCCAACTTTGCTTTAGGCGCTGTTTTGTCACAAGGAGAAATAGGTAGCGACCGGCCAATCGCTTACGCTAGCAGATCTTTAAACAAACATGAGTTAAACAAGCCGATAATAGAGAAAGAATTATTAAGTATACACTGGGCAATAACATACTTCAGACCCTATGTATATGGCACAACGTTCACAGTAGTTACAGATCACAGACCTTTAGTCAGTCTGTTTTCTCACAACAATCCTTCATCCAAAATGACGAGAATTAGACTGGAATTAGCAGATTATAATTTTAAAATAATATATAAACAAGGAAAAATTAACACAAATGCCGACGCACTATCCCGAATACAGATTGATTCAGAAATATTAAAACAAATGATTCCTAGTAATAAAATTAACGTAATTACGAGAAGCAAACAAAACTTAAAACAGAAACCAGACAATAATAACAACAGCAGTACATTGACACAGAAGTCTGATCAACTCCATACGTGGCAATGCACTTCTCTGTCTGAGACAAGAAATATTAAGAAAATGAAATTTGAAATCGTTAACGATATGAATAAAAATATAAATATAAATGAAAAAGGGGAAATTACTATACCGGTAAAGATAAGCGATAATCCATATCAGGACTTAGGTCGGATCTTGGAGAAACTTATCCTATTTTTGAAAAACAAAAGAATAAATAAACTAGCGCTAGGTGATGATGATATAATATTTAAAAATATAGAAATGAATAAATTTAAAACGTTGTACAACGAGATAATGAATAAAATGAAATTAAATAAAATAAAAATTTTAATATATACCCCACCAAAAATTATCACAGAAAATGAATCAATGCATAAAATAATAAAAGAATATCATGACACTCAACAAGGAGGTCACACGGGAATAAAAAGAACCATTAATAAAATAAAGCAACGTTATATATGGAAAAATTTGAATAAAATGGTAAAAGAATACATTAATAAATGTAAAACATGTGCGAAAAATAAAATTTACAAACACAATAAAGAGAAATTCACAATTACTAATACACCATCATCTGCTTTTGAGTCCATAAGTATAGACACCGTAGGTCCGTTGAGGATATGTAACGACAACAGATACATATTAACAATACAATGCGAATTAACAAAATACATCGAGGCTATCCCAATTAAAACAAAAGAAGCAAAAACGATAGCTAAAGCTCTAGTTACAAACATTATTTTGAGGTATGGTAACTTTAAAAGCATAAAAACAGATCTTGGTACTGAATTTATTAACGATATTTTCACTAATATCTGTAAAACATTCAACATAGAACATCTAAAGTCAACTCCGTATCATCATGAAACCTTAGGTTCAATCGAACGGAACCATAGAGTTCTAAATGAATATCTTTTATCATTTACACAAGATTACGAATGGGAAGAATGGATACCGTATTTCACGTTCTGTTACAACACAGCACCACACACAAATACAAACTATTCTCCATTTGAATTGCTTTACGGAAAGATATCAAACCTACCGACAAATTTTAGTACAAATACACACATACCTATACAGGATATAAATGATTACGTACTTGAACTAAAAACTAGACTGAAATTCGCGGCTAAACAAGCAAAAACTATGTTAGAAATAACAAAAGTAAAAAGAAAAACTACACATGATATAAAAGTCAAACCGATAATATTTAAAATTGGTGATTGAGTTCTAATTCAAAATGAAAAGAAAAATAAATTATGTAGTCCATATATAGGACCTTATAAAATAACAAAAACAAATAATGTGAATTCTGTTGTGAAAATTAAAGATAAAGAAAAAGAAATTCACAACAACAGATTAAAAATATTTAACTATTAGACATAATGTATATATTATATATTTCAATTTAAAAATAAAATTTTTTTTACTACTATAAACTATAAAATAAATATAAAATTTACATTTAAATCATAAATAAAAATTATATATAAGTATATAGAAAACATTTTTTTTTTAAAAAACTTTTTAAATACGTATATGTATAGAAAAAATATGTTTATGTATAGAAAAAATAATGTATAAACCAAAAAACAAAAAAAAAAAAAAACAAAAAAAAAACTTTTTAAAAATAAGAAATTGTAAAAGCATAGATAAAAACAATTACAAGCCAAAATTTTTTATATAGGTACTAATTATAAAAATAATAAAATTTCCTTTTAATAAAATAAAAACAAATTTCATAATAAGTTTAAAACAAAAAAAGAATTTTCTTTTGTACAAAATTCTTTTTTTTCTTTTTACGGTAAGGGTGTAGTGCATTCACTATTTCACTCATTGATCAGAATTTCACTCATTTATTTGATTACAATACTTAACTATATTTCATTAGAAATAAAACATATACCTTTAATTACTTTTAATA
Organism: Dolichopus griseipennis; assembly: GCA_963082915.1. Lineage (NCBI taxonomy): Eukaryota > Metazoa > Arthropoda > Insecta > Diptera > Dolichopodidae > Dolichopus > Dolichopus griseipennis. The sequence goes on along the minus strand of OY720441.1, from coordinate 218,699,297 downwards.
AAAAAACATAAATAAATATATACCGTCATAAAAGTTGACACAGCACTTTTTACATATGATATTAATAAAAAAATAAATAACTTTTACTTTTTAATTTTAACTTAAAAATTCTAAATTCAGCAAAAATAAACCATAGCAACAATGAATATACCTACCGTACATATGTTTGAAAATAAATATTGTACATTTAATTTATATCTAATATATAAAGAAGAAAATTTGTTTGTTTGTTTATTTGTTTGTTTGTTTGTTTGTTTGTCCAGGATTCACGTGAAAACCACTGGTCCGATTGACACCAAATTTTAGAGGAATAATTTTGGGAGTCCGGGGAGTGACATAGGCTATGTCGCATTTTTATAAGTCAGCAGGTTGCGGCTCCAGAGCCGTTTTAAGCTTTTTCGTTTTTTTGATGTCGAGTCGAAACGGTTTGACCGATTCACTTGAAATTTTGCACGAATGTTCTTTTTATTACACGGAATTAATGGTATAAAACTGGTTGGAATAAATTAACCCCTTTCGGCCCGGCGGGCTTCCAAAAAATTTTGTGTTTCCGATTTGTGTCCAATTTTACAGGGTGGTTTTGCAGTCAAAAAGAGAGGCTGGCACAAATTTTTGTTGGGATCGGTTAACCCGTTTGGGCACGAGGGCGCAATGAAGCTTTTTCAATGTTTTTGATGTCGAGCCGAAACAGTTTGACCGATTGACTTGAAATTTTGCACAAATGTTCCTCTTAGCAACCGCAATTAGTTGCATAAATTTGGTTGGAATAGTTTAACCCCTTTCGGCCCGGCGGGCTTCCAAAAAATTTTGTGTTTCCGATTTGTGTCCAATTTTACAAGGTGGTTTTGCAGTCAAAAAGAAGGCTGGCACAAAATTTTGTTGGGTTCGGTTGACCCGTTTGGGCACGAGGGCGCAATGAAGCTTTTTCAATGTTTTTGATGTCGAACCGAAACAGTTTGACCGATTGACTTGAAATTTTGCACAAATCTTCCTCTTAGTAAACGGAATTAGTTGTATTAAAGATGGTTCGAAAATATTAACCTATTTCGGCCCGGCGGGCTTCCAAAAAATTATTTGTTTCCGATTTGTGTCCAATTTTACAGGATGGTTTTGCAGTCGAAAAGAAAGGCTGGCACAAATATTTGTTGGGTTCGGTTAACCCGTTTGGGCACGATGGCCAATGAAGCTTTTTCAATGCTTTTGATGTCGAGTCAAAACGGTTTGACAAATTGACTTGAAATTTTGCACAAATGTTCCTCTTAGCAACCGAAATTAGTTGTATAAATTTGGTTCGAATAATTTAACCCATTTCGGGCTGGCGGACTTTCAAAAAATTTTGTGTTTTCGATTTATGTCCAATTTTACAGGTTGATTTTGCAGTCTAAAGAGAGGCTGCAAAAAGTTTTAGTTAATTCGATTAACCCGTCTTCAACGACGACGCCATGAAGTTTTCTATAAATTTTATTTTCTTATACGATTAAAAGTATTTTATTGAAAATTTTGTACCAGCATTTTAATTAAAACCCACATGGTTAATTTGGTTTTGACCTGTTTGTGCGTTTTGAACAAAGATTTAATGAAATTTTCAGTTTTCTTCAAATGAAATCTAAAAATCAAAAAATTTAATTTCTTATATATAATGCTTAAAAACATAGTATTTTAAAACAGTTTTTCCAAAAAATAAGCCTACATTTCTCTCATAAAATCATAAAAAAACGAGGAAGAGCGTATTACAACTTTCAGGTGAGTACTAAACAAAATATAAGTTGAAAAGCAAATTTTTAAATCTTTTCTAAACCATCGACTATATTTTATTCAAACGTTGGCAATTCAAGATAACTACTATTGACATAGTATAATGACATAATGGCAAACTTAGTATCCCCATTTGACCAATAGTCATTTTAATTCAGTTAACATTTTTCGCCGGAAACCTAACATTCTCAACTCTATCGTCAAGGAGCACCAAATTCTCAAGAAGCACCATGTATAGAAAAATTAGAGATAATCGTTCAAACTGTTTTTTAAAGTTTTTGTTTCGCAATCGGTTAAAAGAACTCGACAAAACATTTTTTTAAGCATTCCCCTAATTCAAAGAAGTTGTACCTACTTTCAGAAATTGGACGTAATTTACTTACAAATTTTTTTTTGAACAATCGTCGGATCGACAGGGGTTAACAACTTCCAAGTCTGTTAGTAAATTGAACTTCATTTTCAAAGAAGAACATATATACAAAATTTGAAGTTAATCGGTTAAATCATTTCTAATATATATAACAAAGCAACGTAAAAACCTATAAAAAGCTGTTGGGCCACGATGGGTTAACGGAACTCCACAAATATTTTTTTGTGGCTTCATTTATAAGCAAAGTAGTATTTAGTATATATTTTAAATTGGCTGAAGCTTGCGTTTTTACAATTTGCAAGCTTCCGGGCAACGCCGGGTAAATCTGCTAGTTATACATAAAAATGCATACGGAAGGGAATTCCTGTGCATTGCACTCTTTTATTTATAAGACTAAAGAAATTTATATGAAACTAATGTGTGTCACATATTGTCACCAAATACTATTGTAAATTAAAATATTATTTTAACCTTTTTTTTAGATTTTATTGTTTTTTAGTAAATTGCCCATTTGGCATTTTATTAGTTAATAAGTCAATATCCAATAAATAATTGTAAATAAATATTGTATAAATAGCCTTACATTTTTATAATAAAAACAGTTCAGAATCATATCTTGACTACCAACAGTCAAGAACCAAAAAAAATATTAAATCTTTTTATTTAAAACTTGACATGAACAGAACTCCAAATTTAGCGTATGCTTAGGAGTACTACTTTGATACTAAAAATTAGCTTGCTAAAGGTATCTTAGTAACTGACAATAGTACGAGGTAACAATAAACGAGTAATATATTACACTGTGATATAAATATATTACAAGCTGGTTCAAATACTAAAAAGATATGGAATGTTCTGAACTCTCAGATAGCAAACCAAAAAGCAGATAGTAACAATATTATAAAGGAAATAAGACACAATGATAAAATTTTAAATATTAGCAAAGACATAGCCAACGGCTTTAATGAACATTTTAGTAATGTTGGAAGAGAGTTAGCTGATAAAATACAAACTAAAGAAGAAAATATAATAAAAAATAGAATAAATGAAAGTTCCATGTTCTTGGTACCTACTAATGAAATAGAAGTGCTTAATGTTATTATGAATCTAAAAGATAATTCACCTGGCTCGGATAATATAGCAGCAAAAGACTTAAAAGCGGTAGCTGAGATAATATCTCCGATAATTAGTAATTTTATTAATGATAGCTTTCGCACAGGAAACTATCCTAGTTTATTAAAATGCAGTACTGTGATTCCAATATACAAGAATGGTTCTCCCTTGGAAACATCTAATTACCGGCCGATAACACTCACTAGCTGCATGAGTAAAATATTTGAAAAAATAATTAATAAAAGAATATGTGAATTCATTAAATGTGCAGGCGGATTTGACATCAATCAGTTTGGCTTCCAAAAGTCGCATGGAACTGATGTAGCAATCAATGATTCTGTGAAATCTATTATTGGACATCTTGATAAAGGAAACTATGTATGCTCTGTTTTTGTAGATCTGAGTAAGGCATTTGACACAGTGGACCATCAAATATTGTTGGACAGATTATATGAAATTGGAATAAGAGGACTACCACATGAACTACTAAGAACGTATTTGAGAAACAGATTTATCAAAACGAAAGTTAATGGTGTTTGTAGCAATGAACGTGCCATAAATATAGGTGTGCCACAAGGGTCAGTTCTTGGACCTACCTTGTATCTATCGTATGTGCATAATATGCAATTTTCTAACATTAAAGCTGATTATAAAATATTTGCTGATGATACATTGCTTATCTATACTGCAAAATGTGAAACATTAGAAAGATTGGTCAATAATGACTTGAAATTATACATGAGATGGTTAAATGGAAATAAATTAACAATGAAGATTGAAAAAACAAAGTACATGATTTTAAACGTCTAAATAAGCCTGATATCAATCCAAAAATTTGTATTGATGGTAGAGAAATTAAAAGAGAACAAACTTAAAAATATCTCGGTATTATAATAGATGACAAATTATCATGGAATGATCATGTTAATTACATTATAAAAAAGATAATGCCATTGCTAGGCTCTATTAGAAGAAGTGGAATAATATTAGATGACAAATCAGCTAAACTTTTATTTCATGCACACATCATGTCTCATATAAGATACAATGTGGCGACATGGTCGTGTTGTTCAAATACATTAAAAATGAAAATGAAAATATTAATAAACAAAGCAATCAAGATACTATACAAACTAAATTGGCGTACTCCAACTGATGATCTATACAAAAATACGGGATTCCTTAACTTAGACGAATTAATAATATTGGAAAAGGCTAAAATTATACATAAAATAGAAAATGGTGTTACTAAAATTAAAACTTTATTACCAAAAAGAAGGAATATTCACAATTATAACACAAGAAACATGGGAAAGCTATGTCATGAAAAAACTCGAACTGAATTGGCTAGAAGCAGTAATTTTTGCTCTTCAATAAGAATTTACAACTATCTTCCGGAGAATTTAAAGAATTGCAGTAATATAAGTCGCTTCACATTCAAATTGAAAATATTATTAAAAAAAGATCAGGCTTTATTAAAAAAATTGTTAAAATTATAACTAAATTAATATTTTATTGTTAAATATACATTAGGTTATAATAAAAATATATATTTAATTTTTGTATTTATACTCCATAACTGTATATATATATATTATAATTGCTAAGACTCTTATACCAATTTTAAGTTATTGTCTAAGTCTAGTATATTGTAATTTTATAACTGTAATATTATGAATTTATAATAAATAAATAAATAAAAAAAAAAAAAAAAAATAAAAAAAAAAAAAAAAACTAATTACTCATATAGAAATGGTTGAAGAAATTAAAGCTCTGAAGTCAAAAAAAGCACCAGGTTTCGATCTAATTACTGCAGACATTCTAAAACAACTCCCGAAAAAAGGGATAACAATGTTAACATATATAATGAATGCTATGTTAAGGTTAAATTATGTACCTAACGTTTGGAAGGTGGCAGAAATAATTATGATACTTAAGCCAGGAAAGCCTCCAAACGAAACAAAGTCTTATAGACCTATCTCTCTGTTATCAATTATGTCAAAACTCTTTGAGAAACTGTTATTAAAAAGGTTGAAACCTATAATAGAAAATAGAAAACTAATTCCAAACTATCAATTTGGTTTTAGAGAAAAACACTCTACTGTTGACCAAGTACATAGAATTACTGATATAATTGAGAAAGCTCTAGAAGAAAAACAAATATGCTCTACAATATTTCTAGACGTAGCACAAGCATTTGATAAAGTTTGGCACGAAGGCTTAATTTATAAGTTGCAGCAACTATTACCTAAAAAAAATGTAGATATACTCTCATCATACTTAACTGATAGACTGTTTAGAATTAAACAGGATGAATAGTACTCTACACTACAGAGAAATGTATTGGCTCCTAGGTCGAAAATCTAAATTGCCAATAGAGTACAAAATTTTGTTATATAACCAAATAATTAAGCCATCTGGTTGTACGGCGTACAACTTTGGGGGTGTGCCAAACGAACACATATTCAGAGAATTCAAACATTTCAAAGCAAAGTGCTACGTAACATGGTGAATGCTCCCTGGTACGTACGAAATTCCGACTTACATAGGGATCTAGGAATTCCTATTGTTAGCGATGAAATAAAAAAATATGCCATAAAACATAAGACTCACTTAGAAGGTCACATAAACATAGAAGCGTCAAAACTTCTATTTTCAAATGTCAATAGAAGGCTTAAAAGAACTAGGCCCCTCCAACTAGCGATAAATTCAGATCACCTTAACGGAGGTCTGTAATTCCAGTAGATCATAAAAAGTTAGCGCAAAATTAATGGTTAGTCTCTAAGACTAGTTTTAATATTTTAAAACAGGGCGGGTGTTTTTAGTGTGTTAAAGTCACACATAACTGTGGTTGCGCTCAGTATCTTTCGACGATTTCCACCATCCTTACCCCAAGACAAAAAAAAAAAAAAAAAAAAAAATATAACATCCTCATGAGAGACTCCGATTTTTTCATGATATTTATAATATATTTTACGTAGTTCTTTATAATCTGGTAATCCTTCTTGATCTATTAGTACTTTGATATTTATTTGTGTCATACCATTATAACAAATATCAGCTTGATCATAAAAATACGATAAATATATTCTTACGTTACTATATATTCTGTGATCTCTTAATCTGGATAGTACATATACGTTATCACCACTTTCAGTTGTTCTTTTTGTAAGTTTTACAATTGGAGGCACCATAGGGTCAAGCAAACTTGTATTGGTATCTTTAGAAATATTCAGATTAATCTGTTCCTTATTTTCGGTTTTTGGATTTAGTGTTTCTCCTTTGTTCCAGTTACAATATAAAAACTTTGTATTTGCTTTACTTTTGACACTAATGGTATTTTTTGTATTATTTCTATTATAACTAGAGATTTTATAATTACTGGAAATTTTTTTATTATGATCAATTTCAATTTTAGTGCCTTTACTTGACCAATATTTTGTAAGATAATTAAGTATGCTACTATTTTTTTCCCCCTTATTAGATTTACATTTATTTATACTTACATTATTATTGATATGATTATTTTCAACATTATTATTATTGCTATTATAACAATAGTTATTTTCATTAATACCTATTTTATGTTATTTACAATTACTTCACCCTCAATATCTCTTTCATTATTATTGGATTTATTTATACTAACATTATTATTGATCTGATTATTTTCAACATATTTTTTTTTGGTATTATAATTATAGTTGTTTTCATTAATACCTCTTTCATTCTTATTTGCTCTTGCTACGACTTCAATAATTCTTTCATTATTATTATAATATCATAAATATCAACAACAATTTCTGGAACACCCTTTGCACAATTATTCAATATATTTTCATCCTCTTCCCATTTCTTTAATTGCTAAATACCCAATTTTTTGCTTTCTTTCATATAATTTTGTTTCATATACTGAACAGAATCAACTAAATGTTTTATGTTTTACATCTAGTCCTAGCTTGAATTTTTGATTATTTTTCTTGCAGTTTATGCATTCATTAATTTCTTCCTGTTGTTTACAATCACTTGTTTTATGGTTCTGGTGACACTTCATGCTTGTTTCTTTGTTTGTACAGTCAGCCGATTTATGGTTAAAGCATTTGCACTTGTAACATCTTCTCACACTACTAGCATCAAAAACTTTGCACCTTTCCCAACCAATACAAAGTTTTTCCGCAGCTAATATTTTGGGGAAAGATTATCTATCCACTTCAATTACAGCGTTTTGCATATCTTTGTTGTATTTATTAACCGAATTTAATTTTATTATTTTTAACTCATTTTGTTCCAAAAAACTATTTTGTTTCATAAGCTTTTCTATTATTTCATCCTCATTAAATTTGTTGTTCATATGCACAATTTCAAATTTAGGTTTTATTTGATAACATTCTCATAACAATTCTCCTTCATTTTATTTCTACTTTCAACATTTTTTATTTTTAAATTTTTTGGATCCACCTTAGTATTTAAGTCTTTTTTAGTAATTTTTGTTTTTTGCTTATTTTTTGGTTTTATTAATAAAGGCAAATTTTTTTTCATTACTGGCAATACATTAACCAAATTTTTACTGACACTTGCACTTTGTTTTACAATATCAGTGAATGAAACGCTCTGATCTACATTACGTTTTATTTCATTTACACTAATGATTGTATTTTAATCACTTAGATCATTGCTTTTTGATAATGTATTGTTCATAGCTTCATTCAGTTTTTCACTTTCCGTTTTGAATAAATCACTAATTTTAGAAAATTTTTCGAATTCTTTTTGTTGCACACTTTTAATACTTTCTAAACGCTCGATATATCTATCTTCAATAGCTTTAAGTAATTGCATTGTTTCTAACTGATTGTTTTTTAGTGCACTCTCAAATTCTTGCTTATATTCACTATAGTCATTACTGTTTTTTACTTCACATTTAATATTTTGTAGAACCATATCTACATTATGTATACATAAAATACATTCATCACATATAAATTTAATATTTTTGTTTGAATCTAATAAATTATTCGCCGCCTGTTCAAGCCCCGAGCATTTAGTCGCACTGTGAAAAATTTTCCCTCACACGCCGTCACATGTAATACCAGTTTCTCTTCTAAGTTTCGAGTGACATTTCCGACAATCAGCCATGCCTATACGTTATAGGAGCAACTGTTTAAAATATTACACGGTACATGATTTTTATATTTTTTCTATTTCTGCCGCGATCAAAAGCACATCGGATCGCGTTGAGTGTTAATTAATCTTTTTGATATGTATGTGCCTTTATTATTGTAGGAACAACCAAAAACTCAATCAAAATAAAACAAATATACAATTACATGTATTTTCAAATAAACAACAATTGTAATAATAGTTATGCGTAAAACTTAAATACAAAAGAAAACATATTAATATAATTTAACATATACGAGAGTGGTGAGAATTATTCAAAACATTAACATCTACCAACGAGAAGCAGAGGGATGGATATATTGTTTTATTTAACACAGGGAGAAGATTAAAAGAAATATTATTTCCAAAAAAATATATATATTTTGATATGCGCGTGACATTATATCTTTATAAAACATTAAGCAAATATCTAAAAATATAAATAACTAGCAGATTTACCCGGCGTGGCCCGGAAGCTTGCAAATTGTATAAAAGCAAGATTTAGCCAATTTCTTTCATATACTACTTTGCTTATAAATGAAGCCTCAAAAAATATTTGTGGAGTTCCGTTAACCCATTGTGGCCCAACAGCTTTTTATACGTTTTTTCGTTGCTTTGCTATATTACGATTAACTTCAAATTTTGTATATGTGTTCCTCTTTGAAAATGAAGTTTACTCTGCTAACAGATTGGAATTTGTTAACCACTGCCGACCCGACGATTATTCAAAAAAATTGTTATTTTGAACAATCGTGATTGTCAAATTACTTTCAATTTTTGAAAGTAGGTACAACTTCTTTATAACGCATGGGACTAAATACCCTATTGCATCACCACGGCCCTCCAAAGATGGAGGTTGGGCGTTGGCTTAAAGCCCCAACCCTGTGAAAATAATCCAGTTACGAATTCATACAACGAGCTTCGGATAAATAATGATAGTGTAAATGGTAACCAGACCCGGAAACGTATAAAAGGACATGGTTTAACAAGTGATGAAAAAAACCAAGGGTTTTTAAAAAAGCACATTTTCAAAATTATATTGTGTTAAAAACTCAGTTTAATTTTGGAAATATATACTCGGTGACTAAGTCACTGCTTACTTGTAAAAACAGCAAATTTTGAATTTTTAAGTCTTAATAGCTCTTCAATGGGGAAGGTTACCAAATTTCTCCAGGATCTAATCTCAACCACCCTCCTCCCCACCTCCCTCCATTTTTTTAGGTTCTAGGAATTAAATCAAAATTTGGAATTTTACTTAGAATTTTAAAACGCTTTAGAAATCTAAGCAAAAATGGGTAAAACTGAGAAACACTTTCTTCAATTTAAAGAACCGCTTTTGAACTTAAGAAAAGCACTTAACATATGTTAAAATATAATGTTGGACCTTTAAATTTTGTATATTAATAGAAAAATATTAGAACAGGTATTCAAGTTACAGGTGCTTAAAAAAAGCAAAATTTCAATTTTGGACCCCTTACAGCTCTTAAACGGGGGGCGCAACAAAAAAAATTTCTTAACCGACTCCCACTAAATTCTGAGGATCTAACATCTCCCAAAATTTCAAGTTTCTAGCTTGAGCCGTTCAGAAGTTATGTGGGGCCAAAAATTTTGCAAAAATAGAGTTTTGGATAACGGTAAATTTTAGAACCGTATGGCAACCCAATGAATTAGTTTTTTAAAAGTTTATGAAGCTTATAAAAGCAGCTATCTTTCGACGTTTACAGATTGAAAAAATACCTCATAGAATTTTTGTTATAACGTTTTAAATAAAGGCTTTCTTCCAAATTTGAAGGGCTGTAGCTCCGTAACGAGTGGGGCTACAGAAAAAAGTTCTTCCATGAAATTAGTTTTTTTGGAATACCTACTCGTAGTTAAAATTTCTTCTCTCTATTTCAAACAGTGTACAACTTTGTGTAAACATACGGACGGACAGACGGACAGACAAAGTCAAAATTAAGAAAAACCTTTGACACTGGTTGAAACTTTCGTTTTGGAGCTTTCAATTTTGTATATAAATAAAAAAAAATATTGACAGGTGTTCAAGCTATAGGTGTTTAAAAGCTAAATTTATAGCAAAATTTAAGGTTTTGGACCCCTTACAGCTCCTAAACAGGGGGCGTAACAAAAAAAAATTCTTAACTGACTCCTATTTATTTTTGAGGATCTAACTTCTACCAAAATTTCAAGTTTCTAGATTGAGCCGTTCAGAAGTTATGAAGAGTCAAAAATTTTGAAAAACTTAGTTTTAGATAACGGTAAATTTTAATACCGTATGGTAAACCTATACATTTGACTTTTAAGAGTGTGTAAAGCTTATAAAAGCAGCTGTCTTTTACCGTTTTCAGGTTGAGAATATACCTTATAGAACTCTTGTTATAACTATTTAAATATAGGGCTTTATCCGACTTTGAGGGGCTGTAGCTCCGTAACGGGAGGGGTAATAGAAAAAAGTTTTAACATTAAATTATTTTTATTGCAATACCTACCCATGCTGATATTTTTTTGTCAATCGTACGTAAAAAGGGACAGACGGACGGACAGAGTGAAACTATATAGGTACATTTTTACAAAAATTTTTGAAAATGTACTAAAAATTGGCACATGAAATGTGCAAACATTGATGCAACCCGGAACAATGCAAGAATTGGCAAATGAAATGACTAAGTATAAATTAGATATAATAGCCCTACAAGAAATAAGATGGAAAGGAAACGGAGAAATAAACAAACCCTTGTTTTCCCTATATTATAATGGAGATAATAACATATCAGGAATGTATGGTACTGGTTTAATTGTCAATAAAAATATGAAGAAATCTGTGATAGGATACAACACAATAAGTAGCAGAATATGTAGTATTAGAATAAAAGGAAGATTCAATAATATAACATATATATCCACGTATGCGCCAACTGAAGAAGCAAATGATGACGACAAGGATAACTTCTATGAAGATTTTTAACGTGATTAAGTAACGTGTGCGAACAAACTCCTGGATACGATACTTTGATGATCGTTGGTGATTTAAATGCAACGGTTGGAAGAGAAGAACATATTAGACATGTTACAGACATGTTTGCAAATGAAAATAGTTTAAAAATTAGAAGCACTGCATTTGACCGAAAAAACATTTACAAAGGAACATGGAAAGTCCCTGGAAGAAATTTAGTCAATCAAATTGATCATGTGCTTATTTCAAAACGATGGCAACTACAATAATCGATGTAAGAACATATAGAGGAGCGAATTGCGATAGTGACCACTTTCTAGTAGTAGCAAAAGTCCGACAAAGAATAGCTAATATATCAAAAATAAATGGAATAAAAAGAAGAAGTGGAACAACGAAAAATTTAAATATGAAGTAGTTGTACAGCAATTCCAAAACAAAATTGTGGATCAATTAGAAAATAATCCAGAAAGAGAAGACAATAAAGAAGAAAAATGGGACAGGATTGAAAATGCAGTAAGAGCTGCAGCTGAAGTGCAAATAGGTATTGAAATAGCCAAAAGAAATGAAGAATGGTTTGATCAAGAGTGTAAAAGGGTAATTGAAATAAAAAACGCAGCTAGACAAAAAATGTTGCAGAGAAACACAAGGGCAAACAGAGAGGAGTATAGAGAAAAACGAATCATTGCCACAAAAACATGCCGGGCAAAGAAAAGAGAAATGTTTAAAAAGAGAATTAAGCAAATCCAAATAGAAAATGATATGAATAATACAAGAAAATTATACAATAAGATTAAACAAGAGATAAATGGCTTCCAACCCAGAATAACATCGTGTAAGGATAAGAATAACAACATACTGTCAAGTAGAGAAGAGGTCCTTGAGAGATGGTCCCAGTATTTTGAAGAAACATTAAACACTTCATTTCCAGCGAATAGATATGTAACTGAAAATGATATACAAACTGTAGAACCGTTGGTGCCGTTACCAACTATAGAAGAAGTAAGGGAAGCAATAGAAAAATTAAAAAACTGTAAAGCTCCAGGAGAGGATAAACTAACAGCTGAACTGTACAAAAACGGAGGTACTTGTCTATATAATAAAATACATAGTCTGATATGTAGAATATGGACAAATAACTGCATGCCTAAAAAATGGAGCATAGGGTTGATATGTCCGATTCATAAAAAGGGAGACAAGCTACAATGCAGTAATTATAGTGGCATAACCCTACTAAACTGTGCATATAAGATTTTATCAAATATCATCTGTGATAGAATAAAGCCTTATTACGAAGAAAGTGTAGGAGAATACCAGGGTGGCTTCCGGAGGGAACGACCTACCATAGACCAAATTTTTGTACTTAAACAGATAATGGAAAAGTGTTATGAGTACAACGTCGACCTGCATATTTTATTCATAGATTTTAAACAAGCATTTGACAGTACAAATAGGAAAAATATTCCCAAAGCACTAGCAGAAATAGGTGTACCTAAGAAATTAATAGGTGTAATACATATGACCATGAATAACTCCATAGGCAAAGTGTTAATACAAGAAAATGCATCGAAAGAATTTAAAATTACGAGTGGGGTTAGACAAGGTGATGCGTTATCCGCTATTATATTCAATATGATACTTCAACAAGCAATTGGCAAACTAGACAGAGGAGGACATATATTTTCAAAAGCATTATTATTAATATATTTGTCTAGGATGAGGTGTAACAAACGCATTCAATTAAATGTGTTTTGTTGGATGTGTTCAATTATAAATTCTCCTAAAAATATGCAAAAAAATTTGTCTGGAATGAGGTGTAACAAACGCATTCAATTAAATGTGTTTTGTTGGATGTGTTCAATATAAAGTCTCCTAAAAATATGCAAAAAAATTATCAAAATTATTTTGATGGAAAAATTTTTTGAACAAAAAAAAAATAAAAATTCTGTGGAACACGAATGAAAGAAATTTATGTAGATTGCATAATCCTACCCACATTGCATACTTTTAGGATGTGTTTTATTTTCTCATAATCAATATAAAAAATTAAATCAAAATCTGTAGGTAATAAATTTTAATTATTTTATTGACCTTTCTATTAATTTTATTTTTATTTTAAATTTTCTTAAATATCCATTTTTTTTTCTAAAAAATTTATAAAATTTTATTGATTTAAAGTTTCTTTTTGAAAATCCTTTTGGAAATTTTTAATTTTTTTTTTTTTTCCAACTTTCCTAGAAAAACTGTATTGGTACCACCTGGCTTTATTGTAAATATTTTGAAAGTTATGATCTAAACTTTATTTATATTTTCATTCATTTATTCATTCAGATAATTTTTTAAGCATCTAAATTTTCCACCACCATTTTTCCAATAAAACGTATATTTCTTTTGATTATTGGATATTATAAATTTGAACTTTCATTTATTATTTAGTTATTTTTAGAAAATTCAACATTTCCTTTAATTGTGTCTATTTAGTACAAGTGGAATTTGGGTTTTATACAATTCGACCACACCATAAAGTAGGGCGCTTCCCACCCCTTAAAGCTAAAGTTATTTTATTTAAAACATTAAACTTCTTAATTAAACAACTTCGACATTAGATATGAGTATTATTATTATTATTATTATTATTTATTATTATTATTATTATTATTATTATTATTATTATTATTATTATTATTATTAATATATTTGTCTAGAATGAGGTGTAACAAACGCATTCAATTAAATGTGTTTTGTTGGATGTGTTCAATTATAAAAAAATAAAATATTGACGTTTTGTTGGATGTGTTTTATTTTAGAAAATAAAATATCATAAATTATCATAAGCAGGCCAAAAAATATTTTATTTATTTTTAATAAAAAAAAAAAAAATTTTTTTTGAAATAAAATTTACTTATTAGTTTATGAAAAATTTCATTTCAGTTTTAAAAATCACAGAAGATTTTCTGGAAATTTTAAATATATAGTAAGACATTTTGTCAATAAAAATTAAGAAGACAATGCTTCACAGGAACATTTGTGTAGTTGGTCTTAATAATTTTCAGTAAATATCTGAAATAAGGGCGAAAGCCCAATGTATGCTTTGATGCATTGCTTGGTTTGCTTAAGCAAATAAACCAAGAAATGTATTAAAGTAATTTCAAAGTTTCCCCTCATCTCGCTCTCAACTCTACCTCATCTATCTCTCATCCCTTCCTTCATAACTTTTTAATTATTTATCTATTTAAAAGTTAAAATGGAAAAAAATTATGTAACAACTGACGGTTGGGAAAGTGGGTTCAGGTATACAATACCTCTGAGTTCAATGCACCATAAAAACCAGACAAAATAGATTTTAAACTTAGTTAGGGTTAGGTATATTAAAAAAATTTCAAATAAAATTTATAATTTGCATTTGATAATGCAAAACTCAATTCAAAAATCAACATTTATTTAATACAATTTCACGTACATATAAATAGATACATTATTTAGCATGTTGAATAAGTACATTATAGAACGGTTAGCCTTCAAACAAGTATTTTGATTTGAATCTAAACAAAGGAAACAATATAGAATGTATAACAACATTTTTTAAAAATGTATATACAAAACATTAATAGTTGGAGAAATAAATCATTATTGAAACAAAATAAATCTATTTCACATCTCTTATTAACACAAATTTATCGAACTTAATTTTAAAAAGTACGTAATTGAATAAAAAAAAAAATATTAATTGAAATGAAAAAAACATTTCACCAAGAAGGGATTTGAACTAACAGCCCCAAAATTTTATCAAATTCAAAACATAAAAAAGGTAGACTAAATAAATTATTCATCTTCAAATTTTTAGATACAACAACATATAAGTTTTTGTTTTTTTTGTACATAACTAGAATTGAAGCATAGTCTGTATTACGTAGAATGCAACGGTTACCATTTTATTTAAGAAAATGGTATTGATATATAATATATGTTTATGTAATATATGTAATTAAATTAGAAATAGTTCTTAATTAGAAAAAGTTCTTCTTTCAACTGACCTTCCGTCATTCTGTGACGGGCCAACAGCTAGTATCAAATAATTGCATCCGCGGATGATATTGCAATTGTATCGAAAAGAGCTAAAAATATGATAGATGCTTTCTCTATGGTCGAAAAATAATCTAGCAAGGTAGGTCTTCAAATAAACGAAACCAAAACGAAGTACATGAAGATGTCAAGAGATGAAAGAAGAAGGCAACCGCAAGATATAACGATTGATAGATTTACTTTTCAGGGAGTAATATGCTTTGAATACCTTGGAGTAATGGTAAAAAATGACAATAGTATAAAATATTGTATTCAAGAACGTATTAAAGCAGTAAATAAATGCCTATTTGCATACAAAAAATTAATGCAATCACGTCTCTTGACAAGGGAAACGAAATTATTAATTTATAAAACAATAATACCCCCTTATGGTAACATACGGTTGTGAGGTATGGAAACTGAATATGGCTGACGAAAACGATCTCCGAATTTGTGAACGGAAAATACTAAGGAAAATTTATGGCCCTATAAGGGTAGAAAATGGAGATTACAGCAGAAGGAATAATGCTGAACTAAATGAACTTATAAAAAATGAAGACATTACTCGTTTCAGTAAATCACAACGCCTAAGGTCGGCAGGGCACACAGTGAGAATGCAGGAAACTCGAATGCCATATAAGATATTACATTTAAGACTTGTATTAAATCGAGCTAGAGGAAGACCCAGAACAAGATGGGAAGACAACATTGAAAACGATGCTTCAAAATTACAAGTGAGAAATTGGAAAACAACGGCGAGAGACCGGGAGATATGGAGGCAAATAGTTATGAAGGCCAAAGCTCACACCGAGCTATAGAGTCATAGAAGAAGAAGGTACAACTTCTTTGAAGTAGAGGAATATTTAAAAAAATGTTTTGTTGAGTTTTTTTAACCAATTGCGAAACAAACACTTTAAAAAACAGTTTGCAAAACAGTTTGAACGATTTTCTCTAACTTTTCTATACGTCGTGCTTCTTGACAATTTGGTGCTGCTTGACGATTGAGTTTAGGATGGTAGGTTTCCGGCCTATAATGTTAATGAATTAATTGAATTTGAATATGAATTAAAATGACTATAGGTTAAAAGGATATACTAAATTTGCCATTATGTCATTATAATATTTCATTTCATTTTATTTTATTTCATATTTTTCATCCAATAATAATACATTTAGTGCACCATGTGTAATTTTTGTGTTAACTTTTTTAATAACATCAACTTAAATTAAAAATCCATTGAGCGGCGTTTCCCCGGTGCGCCGGGTAAAAGGTAGTTTACATATAAGTATTATTATACCCGTTTGACTATAGATCAAAAGGGTACACTAAATTTGCCATTATGTCATTATACTATGTCAATAGTAGTTTTCTTGAATTGCCAATGTTACAATAATATATAGTCGATGGTTTAGAAAAGGTTTAACAATCTGCTTTTCAACTTATATTTTGTTTAGTACTTACCTGAAAGTTGTACTACGCTCTTCCTCGTTTTTTTATGATTTTATGAGAGAAATGTAGGTTTCTTTTTTGGAAAAACTCTTTTAAAATACTATGTATTCAAGCATAATACATACGGAATTGAATGTTTTGTTTTTAGACTTCATTTGAAGAAAACTGCAATTTCAAATTTTTTTTTTTTGTTTTATTTTTTTTTTTTTACGAGGGAATGGAAAGCTCGAAAGCCATCCATTGAAACTATGCGGTGTTTCTTTGGGTAGTGTATGATTTTAACACACCAAAACCACACCGTTTTTGAACCAAACTTTAGGAGGGAACCTGTAACACAAATGTACAATTTGGATACAGGGATGATGATATGGAAGGATTTAGGATTATGGTGGAAGTTATTTGGAATATTTGGATTATGGGGGATGGGGAAAATTAGAAGGGATATTTAGAAGAAAGATGTTAATTTTTTCTTAAATTTGGTTAAGTCGTACATATATACATTATCAACTTTGGGGAACACATTTGATGGAATATGGTTCCATAAACGAGATGAGCGCATGACAAACGAATTTCCATAAGCCGTGTTATGTCATCTAGCTAGTTCAACTGTGTAGGGATGAGCATCTGTTGCCCTCCTTGTTTCCCTTTATAAAATCTTGAATGGAGGCATAGGTTGTTTGATTTCTTTAGAACAGGTGTTAGTCCCTATAAGATATCTATAAAACAAGGTCAGCGACCCAACAGTGCGACGATGGCTGAGTGGAGTGAGCGTTGAGGTAACAGTGGGATCATTTATAAGACGAATAGCTCTGTTTTACACTTTATCGAGATATCCCAGCGCCGTAATGGAAGCACCAGCCCAAATATGTGCATTATACTCCATTTTCGGCCTAATATACGTTTTATAGATATTGAGGAGATCAGAGGATGAGAAGTAAGTTTTGCAGCGATACAAGAAACCCAAACAATTAGCAGCGTCCTTAGCTACTCCAAAAATATGATTTGACCAAGTCAATTTTTGGTTTAGCTCAATCCCCAAAATGTTTAAGTCTTCCGTATGCTGCAAAGCCTCTCCTTGAAAACAAAGGTTCGGAATAGTTGTTGCTATTTTTGGGGAGACTAGACAGCCTTGGGTTTTTTTGGAGTTAAAATCAACTCTGTTGATTTCACCCCATTTTCGGATTTTAATTAAATCTTTGTTCAATTCACTTATAGTGAAATTTTTTGCTGTTGAGTTAATCTGATGATTAATGTTACAGCGGCTATGAAATTCATAGGAAGCAACAAGGGTACTGTCGTCTGCGAAGCTATGGATAAGAACACGAATCGTGCGATTCGAATGGAAATCTCCAATCCATTTAACAAAAACCCTACCTAGACCTAAAGCCTTGCATTTTGCCAATAAATCATCATGCCAAACTCGATCAAAAGCTTTAGAAAAATCCAAAGCCACAACATCAGACTCACCAGAATGGTGAAGACTGATAATAAGCTTTTCGCACAGGAAGGTCATGAGATCACCAGTTGAACGACGAGCTCTGAACCCGTATTGTCGATCATGAAGCAAACATTTACGATCTAGATATTTTAAAAGCTTTTAATTTATAACTTTTTCCATTACTTTGGAGAGGACCGAAGTAATAGCAATAGGTCAGAGGGATCGCTTTTATCGCCTTAATCGCCTATTTTAAGAATTGGAAAAACATGTACAACCCTCCATTGGGTAGGATGAATACTAGAAGTAAAGGAAAGATGGAAAAGGTTGCGCAAAGGTTTTGAAATGGAAGTATATGTGTTTTTGAGGACGGTATTTGTAATACCGTCCGGACCGGCTGATTTTCATGAATCAAGATTCTTCAAGATTTTCATCACTGCTCGCGTCCTAAAGTATATTCTACCAAAGGAGCAGCCAACTTCTGGAATAGATGGAGGTCTTTGAGTTGACTGAGGCAGCGATGAGTTAGAAGTAAACTGAAATCTATTTTTAAAACACAACAACTGCAAAGTAGATAAAAAACAAAGATTTACGAAAACAGGACGAGAAGGAAAATGTTATGTTATTTAATTTTAAAGATATTTTTAGTCGGATTCTTTATTCGCTTTCTTTTTATTATTATAAATATTATCTTATTTAGCTTTTAACTATTTAAGACTATTTAAGGGAAAAAATTAGTCTTATTAATTAAGCGAGCTTTTGGAATAAAGGTTAACTTGCGTTAATACCAAAAATTTGAAAATTTCATTGAATCTTTGTTCAAAACGCGCAAACATGTCAAAACCAAATTAACTCTGTGGATTTTAATTAAAATGCGGGTACAAAATTTTCAATAAAATTCTTTTAATCGTTTAAGCAAATAAAATTTATAGAAAACTTCATGGCGTCGCCGTGGAAAACGGATTAATCGAACTTAACTAAAACAGCCAGTAAAATTGGACACAAATCGGAAACATAACATTTTTTGGAAGCCCCTCAGGCCGAAATGGGTTAATTTATTCCAACCAAATTCATACAACTAATTGTGGTTGCTAAGAGAAACATTTGTGCAAAATTTCAAGTTAACTGGTCAAACCGTTTTGACTCGACATCAAAAACATTGAGAAAGCTTCATTGCGACCTCGCGCCCCAACAGGTTAACTGAAATCAACAAAAATTTGTGCCAAACTCTCTTTTTGACTGCGAAACCACCCTGTAAAATTCGACACAAATCGGAAACGCAAAATGTTTTGGAAGCCTCCCAGGCCGAAAGAGGTTAATTTATTCCAACCAAATTTATACAACTAATAACGGTTGCCAAGGGAAACATTTGTTCAAAATTTCAAGTCAATCGGTCCCACCGTTTTGACTCGACATAAAAAACATTGAAAAAGCTTCATTGGGCCCTCATGCCCAAACGGGTTAACTGAACTCAACAAAAATTTATGTCAGCCTCTCTTTTCGACTGCGAAACCACCCTGTAAAATTGGACACAAATCGGAAACACAAAGTTTTTTGGAAGCCCGCCACGTCAAATTGGGTTAATTTATTCCCACCAAATTTATACAAATAATTCCGGTTACTAAGAGGAACTTTTGTGCATAATTTCAAGTCAGCCAAAAAAAAAAGAAAGCCAAAAAAAATATTTGTGGAGTTCCGTTAACCCGTTGCGGCCCAACATCTTTTTATTGGTTTTTTCGTTACTTTGCTATAAATAAGAAATGGTTTTACCGATTGACTTCAAATTTTGTATATGTGTTCGTCTTTGAGAATGAAGTTCACACTATTAACAGACATGGAATTTGTAAACCCATGCAGACTTGAAGATTGTCAAAAACAAAATTTTGGGAGGTGCAATTTCGTGCAATATTGCTTGGTCAAAGTCTCAAAAAAAGGTTCGATAGTTCCGTTATAACCCATTGCGGCAGATCAGCTTTTTACAGATTTTTTCGTTACTTTACTCTTAAGCAGAAATGGTTTGACAAATTGACTTCGAATTTTGTATGCGTACATGCATATACGAGTACTTGTCATTCCTACGATAAGGTAAAGAAAAAATTTGTAAGTAAATTACATCCAATTTTTGAAAGTAGGTAAAACTTGTTTGAATTAGGGGAATGTTTAAAAAAATGTTTGGTCGAGTTCTTTTAACCGATTGCGAAAATAAAACTTTAAAAAACAGTTTTCGAAACAGTTTGAACGATTATCTCTAATTTTTCTATACGTTTTTCTTTTGCTTCTTGACAATTTGGTGCTCCTTGAATTTATTTTGTTATTATTTCATAATTATAAAAAGTTTCAAGTGAAATTTGAAAAATTTGTTGCAAATTGCGAGAATAATCCCAAAATACTAGTTTTAAAAAAACTGCTTTATTACATTTTACATGTACACCATTCTTGTGTTAACTTTTTCCAATAACATCAACTAAAATTAAAACTCCATTGAGAGGTCTAAAGGGTATACCAAATTTGCTATTATGTCATTATACTATGTCAATTGTAGTTTCTTGAGTTGCCAACGTTTGAATAAAATATAGTCGATATAGTCGTTTGCTTATGATTTTATGAGACAAAAGTAGGCTTCTTTCTTGGAAAAACTGGAATTTTTTTGATTTTTAGATTTTATTTGAAGAAAACTGCAATTTTACACTGAAATCTTTTTTTAAAAAACAACGAATGCAAAGCAGATAAAAAACAAAGACCTACGAAAAAATGTAGAGAAGAAAAATTATACATTATTTAAATTTAAAAATATTATTATTTGGATTCTTTATTAGCGTTATTTTTATTATTATTAATAATATTATTTCATTTAGCTTTTGCACTATTTGAGACTATTTGAGAGGCAAAAAATTAGTCTTATTAATTAAGTGAGCTTTTGGAATAAAGGTTAACTTGCTTTCATACCAAAGATTTGAAAATTTCATTGAATATTTGTTCAAAACGCGTAAACAAGTCAGAACCAAATTAACCCTGTGGGTTTTAATTATAATGGTTGTACAAAATTTTCAATAAAATTCTTTTAATCGTATTTTTAGTCGAAACACGAAAATTTTTTGAAAGCCCGCCAAGCCGAAATAGGTTAATTTATTCCAACCAAATTTATACAACTAATTCCGGTTGCTAAAAGGAAAATTTTTGGAAAATTTCAAGTCAATTGGTCAATCTGTTTCGACTCGACATAAAAAACATTGAAAAAGCTTCTTTGCGCCAACTTGCCCAAACGGGTTAACCGAACTCAACAAAAATTTGTGTCAGCCTGACTTTCCGACTGCAAAATCACCTTGTAAAATTCGACACAAATCGGAAATACAAAATTTTTTGGAAGCCCGCCAGGCCGAAATGGGTTAATTTGTTCCAACCAAATTTATACAACTAATTTCGGTTGCTAAGAGGAACATTTGTGTAAAATTTCAAGTCAATCGGTCGACCTATTTTGACTCGACATCAAAAAACCTAAAAATCTTAAAACAGCTCTGAATCTGCAACCAGTTGACTTATAAAAATGTGATATAGCCTATGTCACCCCCAGGCTCTGAGAATTATTCCTCTAAAATTATGTGACAATTGGACCAGTCGTTTTCACGTGAATCCTGGACAAACAAACAAACAAACAAACAAATTTTCTCCTTTATATATTAGACTAGCAGATTTACCCGGCGTTGCCCGGGAACGTGCAAATTGTAAAAAAGCAAGTTTCAGCCTATTTTTTGATGTACTACTTTGGTTAAAAAGAAAGCCTCAAAAAAGCCTATTTGTAGAGTTCCGTTAACCCATTGTAGCTCAACAGTTTTTATAGGTTTTTTTCGTTACTTTGCAATAAATTAGAAATGGTTTAACCGATTGACTTCAAATTTTGTATATGTGTTCCTTTTTCAAAATGGAGTTCACTCTATTAACAGACGTGGAATTTGCTAACCCATACTGATCCGACGATTGTTCAGAAAAAAATTTGTAAATAAATTACGTCCAATTTTTGAAACTAGGTAAAACTTATTTGAATTAGGGGAATGTTTAAAAAAAATTTTCGAGTCGAGTCAAGTTCTTTTAATCGATTGCGAAACAAAAACTTTTGCAAACCAGTTTGAACGATTATCTCTAATTTTTCTGTACGTGGTGCTTCTTGACGATTTGGTGCTCCTTGACGATAGAGTTTAGGATGGCGGGTTTCCAGCGAATAATGTTAACTGAATTAAAATTTTTTTTTATTATTATTTAATAATAATGAAAAGTTTCAAGTGAAATTTGATAAATTTGTTAAATATTGCAAGAATAATTCTATAAAAAGTGTTTTAAAAAAATTTGTTTATTACATTTTCAAATTGAACACCAAGTGTAATTTTTGTGTTAACTTTTTTAATAACATCAACTTAAATTAAAACTTAATTGAGCGGCGTTTCCCCGGTGCGCCGGGTAAAAGGTAGTTTACATATAAGTATTATTATACCCGTTTGACTATAGGTCAAAAGGGTATACTAAATTTGCTATTATGTCATTATAATATGTCAATAGTAGTTTGCTTGAATTGCCAACGTTTGAATAAAATATAGTTGATGGTTTATAAAACGTTTAAAATCTGCTTTTCAACTTATATTTTGTTTTCTACTTACTTGAAAGTTCTACTACGCTCTTCCTCGTTTTTTTATGATATTATGAGAGAAGTGTAGGCTTCTTTTTTGAAAAAACTGTTTTAAAATACTATGTATTTAAGCATAATATATACGAAATTGAATTTAGATTTCATTTGAAGAAAACTGCAGTTGATACTGACATCTATTTTTAAAACACAACAACTGCAAAGTAGATAAAAAACAAAGATTTACGAAAACACGTGGAGAACGAAAATGTTATATTATTTAATTTTAAAGATATTTTTATTCGGATTCTTTATTCGCTTAATTTTTATTATTATTAATGTTATCACATTTAGCTTTTAACTATTTGAGACTATTTAAGGAAAAAAATTAGTCTTATTAATTAAGTGAGCTTTTGGAATAAAGTGTTTTTTTTTTTTTTTATTCCTTTTCCAATAGGGCATTCACCAAGTTTTTTTTTAAACTAGGCTTCAGTTTCTTTAATCATATTATTCACTAAGCCGTTGATTACTCGGCTGTAGCTATTATATAAGGTTATAAAATATGAATGCACAAATGTTAACTTTGGGCGCCATCTATAATCTTACACACAAATTAGTTATATATTTTTATTAAATCTTATTTTATATTACGATATAAACTATTAAGATATAAGTAAACAATTTTACGATATTTTTTTATTGGATATGATCTGACCGGGGTTTGAACCCGGGACCTTCCACATGAAAGGCGGCGTCTTTACCACTACGCCATTGGTCAGATGAATAAAGGTTAACTTGCGTTAATACCAAAAATTTGAAAATTTCATTGAATTTTTGTGCAAAATGCGTAAATAGGTCAAAACCAAATTAACCCAACCAAATTAATTTTAAAGGTATAAAATTTTCAATGAAATTCTTTTAATCGTTTAAGCAATTAAAATATTTAGAAATATTCATGGCGTCGTCGTGGAAAACGGGTTAATCGAACTTAACTAAAACTGTTTGCAGCCTCTCTTTTAGACTTTAAAATCAACCTCTGAAATTAGATACAAATCGGAAACACAAAATTTTTTGGAAACCCGCCAGTCCGAAATGGGTTAATTCATTCTAACCAAATTTATACAACTAATTTCGGTTGCTATGAGGAACATTTGTGAAAAATTTCAAGTCAATCGGTCAAACCGTTTTGACTCGACATTAAAAACATTGAAAAAGCTTCATTGGGCCCTCGTGCCCAAACGCGTTAACCGAACTGAACAAAAATTTGTGTCGGCTTCTTTTTTCGACTGCAAAATCACCCTGTAAAATTTGACATAAATCAGAAACACAAAATTTTTTGAAAGCCCGCCAGACCGAAATGGGTTAATTTATTCCAGCCGAGTTTATTCAACTAATTTCGGTTGCTAATACAAACTTTTGTGCAAAATGTCAAGTCAATCGGTCAAACCGTTTTGACTCGACATCCAAAAAATGAAAAAGCTTAAAACGGCTCTGGAGCCGCAACCTGTTGACTTATAAAAATGTGACATAGCCTATGAATTATTTCTTTAAAATTTTGTGACAATCGGAACAGTGGTTTTCACGCAAATCCTAGACAACAAACAAACAAACAAACAAATTTTCTCTTTTATATATTAAAGTACTAAAAATCCTCAAAAAAAAAAGAAATTTATAAAAAGCTAAATAGTGATAAATAAGTTTTATTAAAAAAAAAATAAAGTAAATTAATTAATTATCAATTTAAAAATTTAATTATCTCAGTTACAATTAAAATTGAAATTAAGTTTTAAATTAACACTTATCTAAGAACTACCAGACATTGAAATAAGCAAAAAAAAAACAATTTTGTTTATAGTTTTTTTAGAAAAAAGATATCTAAAACAAGTAAAGAAACAGTCAGTCGGTGCAAGAAATACCCTACCCCAATTTGGTTCAAATTTAATGGGATTCCATAAGTCATTTTAAAACAATAAAAGCTGTTATTAGTTTGGTCGTAAAACATAGCTATCAAATTAACTTTAAAATACTAACAACATTTTCGAATTGGACTATCTATAAAAAAATATCACAAATTCTTACTAATTTATCGATTTAAAAATATTAAAAAACAAAAAAACTTGAATTAATTGAAAATATATTTATTTCAATTCAATTACAAAAGTGAAAAAATTTGAATTATTAAATTTTGTGATAAAAAGATAATCAAAGCATAATATATTTAATAATCCAAATTTTTCAAAATAGCAATTATTTTAAATGGTT
The DNA here is from genome assembly GCA_963082915.1 of Dolichopus griseipennis. Classification (NCBI taxonomy): domain Eukaryota; kingdom Metazoa; phylum Arthropoda; class Insecta; order Diptera; family Dolichopodidae; genus Dolichopus; species Dolichopus griseipennis. Next base: position 218,674,131 of record OY720441.1, on the reverse strand, counting down.
AGTTTATATAGCTAATAGAAAAGCTTATAAAAGCAAAATATGCAATAAATGTATTTCTAAAATACAATTACAAATTTAGACCTTTTCATATAATTCATTTAAATATAAAAATAAGTTTAACATAAATTCAGCAAGTACCTTTGAACATAGCTGAACCACTACAATTAAGTCTAAATTTCGGGGACACATAGGAAATAGGAAATATATTCTTTGGCTTCGAAATTAAACTCGACCAGAACCAATTCCCATGGTACTTTCCTTACTAGTAACCTAGAGCTTAAATTTCATCAAAATAACGGCATTATTTTTTGAGTTATGGATTTTTTAAGATATATGTTTGTTAGCCCTTGAACTTTTCAAGAGTTCCAGGACCCGAAACCATGGTACGATTTCGCCCATATGCAGTCCCCGTCATACTTTCAATACTAGTTAACTCTTATACACAATTGGAACGTTCTATCTTAATTTTAAGTTACTATTTTCATTAATTTCGATGATAAGCTTTTAAACCTTGGGGAGTCTAAGAGGGGTACTGAACCTCCACACTGATTGATCCAAAATTAGAGGAACCGTACAGGAAATAGTAAAGAGCACCCATGTGCCAAATTTGAAACTTCTAAATTTGTTTCAAGTTACTATATTTATCAATTTCGAAAATATGCTTTAAGGTCCTCGGAACTGAGTGGCTGGTCCCCACCCACTACTCCAATTGGGCTCAAATTTCAAGGAGACTAAGGGAACCGAAAGCAACACCCTGATACTAAATTTGAAGGTTCTATCTTCATTGGTTTCGGAATTATGCTAGTTTGGCCTAAATTCGATCAAAAAGTTCTAAGTTCCGAACCTATTGTCCAATCCTCACCGTACGCAATCGCCGCCGTGGTTTCATTACCAATAACCTACAGGACAAAATTTCATGAACATAGCGTCATTAGTTGTTGAGTTATCGTGATTTTTAATATATGTTCGTTAGCCCTGAAACCGATTAAAAGGTTCAGAATGCGAACCCTTGGTCTGATTTCGCCCTTATCCACGCTGTACTTATAGTACTAGTTAACCCTTGTAATCAATTTGAACGTTCTATCTTAATTTTAAGTTACTATTTTTAGTAATTTCGATTATAAGCTTTTAAAATTTGGGAGGTCTAAGAGGGGTACTGAACCACCACTCCAATTGATCCAAAATTAGGGGGACACGCAAGAGATAGTAAAGAACCCCGTTGTATCGAATTTGAAGCTTCTAAATTTTTTTTAAGTTGCTATCTTTTTTAATTTTAAAGATATACTTTAAGGTCTTCGGAAATGTGTAGCTGGTCCCCGACCCACTACTGCAATGGGGCTAAAATTTCCGAGACACTTGGGAAATAGCAAGGGACACCTTGATACCAAATTTGGAGGTTCTATCTTCATTTGTTTCGGAATTATGCTCGTTTGGCCTAAATTCGATCAAAAAGTTCTAGGTTCCGAACCCATGATCCAATCCTGAACTTACGCAATCCCCAAAGTAGGTTCATTACTAGTAACCTACAGCACAAATTTGATGAAGATAGCGTCATTAGTTGTTGAGTTATCGTGATTTTTTATATATGTTCGTTAGCCCTTGGACCGATTAAAAGGTCCAGAATCCGAACCCATGGGCCGATTTCGCTCATATGCAATCCCCGCCGTACTTTCAGTCCTAGTAACCTACAGTTAAAATTTCATCAAGATAGCTCCATTATTTTTTTTTGTTATCGTGCCTGCGGATGGACGGACATGACTATATCGACTCAGGAGGTCACGCTGATCACAAATATATATACTTTTCCATATCTAGCTCGCTTCCTTTAGGTGGTTACAAACACCATACCAAAATTATTATACCCCTTTACCTATTCTATAGGTGTAGGGTATAAAAAGCGTCATTATGTTGCAGAATATCTGAAAATATGTGATGAACAAAAAGTATTAAGGTTACAGAAAGTAATTTATATACCAATGCAACGTTTTAATGTATAATGTAAATAGTCAAGACTATTTTTTGAATCCCTGTAATGTAAAAACATAAAATTTGTAACAGTCTCCATAAATAAATAAAATAAATCACAATGAATAATATAACTAATTTTTATTTTTATTTATATAGTTATTTAAAGAAACCAAAAATTATTTCCAAAAATATCTTCAATCCAAATATTTTTGAATATCCAAAATTTCATTATATGGAACTCCTTTCTTATCATCAGCAATTTCTTCTTTCACTTCTTATTCTTCATCTTCCCTTTCAAGTATCTGAAAGGGAGGTATAAATTCCTCCGTTTCCGTTAAATCTTCGTCGTCCATGGTGGTCAGTTTCATGAAACGGATATGTTGTAGAATCAGGCTGCATTTTATTGAGTTGCTGCTAACAGTTAAAATGAAAATGAAATAAAATTTAAAATAAAAATCTAGTTATATACTCATGTAGAAAAGTATAAAAGCAAATTAAACTCAATCATTTGATTAGTTTAAACCATGCTTTGGTCTATCATTTTTTGTATAATCATAATTGTATCATTACCTTTAACACTTTTAAAACAAAATGCCAATAGCTCAAATAATGGCTGAAATTCTTAAACAGACATGATGTAAATTTCTTATAAGAAAATTCAAACAAAAGGGTTTAAATGACATTTGGCAAATTGATTTAGTAGAAATGATACCATATGCAAAGTTTAATGAGGGTTTTAAATATATGTTGACCGTCATTGACACTTTTTCCAAATATGTCTATGCTGAACCACAATTTCAAAATTATATGATAGATCAATCAATGATAATGATTGATAATCAATCAATCATTATCATACATTTAGTGAATTAAAAGCATCAATTGTTGAACGATTCAATCGCACATTAAAAAATTCGATTTGGGAAATATTTAGTTTAAACGGGAATTACAATTGGTTACCTATTATAAAAACAATAATAAAACGAGGGAGATTATAGTTGCCCTTGTCAACTTTTAGATACCCGTGCGTGGACTAAATAAATAAGAATTTCATATATTGCAATGTTGACTGAATTGCAACTGTTTGACAGAAAATTCAAAATATTTGTTTTTTTATATTTAATTACAAAAAAAATTAATAAAAAACAAGATGAATTAAAAAAAAAGATGAATTTAAAAAAAAAAATGTGCTCTGAACGAGCACATCGACTTTATATTCATCCCAATTTTTTTTTAAATTATTATAGTTGCTATGGTATCAATTGTTTGTTTTGAATAACTGTTTTGAATTTTTTTAAAAATGTATTAAAAAAAAATAAATAATTTATAAATGAGAGTTTTAAGATAAATTAAAAAAAAAAAAAAATTTGCCCCAGCCAGGAATCGAACCGAAACGTTTTGACTACTAGTCCCATGTCCTAACCATTACACTACACCATAGTACAATGAATAATTTGCCTAAAAAACGAGTTTTTATTTATCTTAATTTTTTTTTTTAAATAATTGTAGTTGCTATGGTATCAATTGTCTGTTTTAAAAAACAGTTTTTAAATAATTGTAGTTGCTATGGTATCAATTATTTGTTTTAAATAACAGTTTTGAATTTTTTTTATAGAAATATTTAAAAAAATTAATAATTTTTAATATAAATGAGAGTTTTTTGTAAAATTTTCTATAAAATAAAGTATTTTATACATAAAATAAATAAATATATTTTATTAAAAAGAAAATAGATAACAAAAAATGAATTTAAAACAAAAAAAAATTTTTCCTTAGCCTGAATTCGAACCGAGACATTTTTGCTACAAGTAACATGTCCTTACCACTACACCATGAATCGATTAATAATTAAACTACAATTTGTTTGTTTTTATATTTGGTTTCTATTTAGTTATTAATTTTGAAAATATTCATATAATTTCGAAAAATTTGTATGACAGCTACCCGAAGCCTTTGTCCAATTTTAACCAAAAACAATAGGGAACCTACAAATTGTCTAAAAATTACTTTGTGAAAGTTTCAGAACTCTAGCTCTTATAGTTTTTGAGTTATCGTGCTGACGGACGGACACACATAGCTAGATCGATTCACTTTTCGATGCTGATTCGATACGTACCCTTGACACTATATCTAGCTCGTATATTTAGATGCGTTACAAACGGAGGAGTAATTTTAATATTCCCGATGTTCATATATGTATGCACGGGTATAAAAATATAATTTTACAAAACATAGTGCAACAAAACTTTCTCCTAAAAAAATCACAAAGAAAAACTAAGAAAAAAAATCTTAGGAATGTGTATACTAAACCTAAAATTAATATAAGATTGGAAATTTTGTAAGAATAAGTAAATATAATGGTCATTTCGAAAAAGGTTATCAGCCAAATTGGTCATCTGAAATATTCAAAATTGAAAAGAACAATAATACTTATCCGGTTACATATCAATTATCAGACTAGACCGACACACCAATTTCTGGAGGCTTTTATCAAGCTGAGCTTACACCTGTAAAATACCCAGATACTTACCTTGTTGAGAAGATTATTAAAAAACAAGGAAATAAAGTATACGTAAAATGGCTTGGATTTGATAACAATCATAATATATGGATCCCATATGGTACAGAACTGTGATCTTCTAATATTCGGCGCTTTTTTGATTTTCTCTCAAAATTTATTAGTTTTGCAGCACTATAGTTAAGTGAAATTTATTTCACTTGACATACTACTTTTCAGTTTTAGCTTTTGTACAATATACTTTATATGCATAATTTGTCGGTCCACCAATAACAAATTCTGTAATATAACTACCACCATCATAATATTCTTATCATCAGTCATATAACCAATGTATTCTCCTACTGCTGCATCTTTTTCTCCTGCTTTGCTTATGTATATGTTAGCATCCGTGTCATAATAAAATACTCTATCATTAAGCACCTCTAATTAACTATATGATTTAAGTCGTGCTTTTGATGTGCGGTGGCTTTCTTTTTATTCCTGGCATATTTTTGAAACCAATAATTTTTTATTTCTATGATTTTACTACATTCATTGTCATTCCATGGAGCGGAGTAATTTTTTCCATTATGTTTTACTAATTTCACAACGGTCTCACTTTTTATTACATTTGTTAAAATTGAAGTTAATTTGTTGACAGTTTCACCAGTGTCATTAGTTGTTGTGATATTTATGTTATTTAATTTTTTTTTTACACTTTCATTGTTGATTTTTTTATTGGTAAAACGCTTAAAAATATTGGTATAACGCTTACTGATACAGATGCTTTGAATGGAATACGTTCTATATTCCGAGAAGAAAGCGAGAAGTATTTTTTTTTTATATACATACGTTGTTTATATTTCGTGTCGTTCCTTGTTCTTTGTGTTTATTCCTAAATATTACCAATAATTGATTTATTTGCACCTACATAAAAATAAATACATTATTAATTCAAATAGGCATCAAGAAGAATTGAAGAATGTCAATTTCCAAAAAATACAGCGAGGTTTACAAAAGATTGCAGCTAAAACTTTTACAAAATCACCAAAACCCCGGATGATGTTGTAAAAGCATTTAATAATTCACATATTTTTGAACAATATGGCAATCCAAAAATTCCGATAAAAATTTTTTTGACAAATGTATAATCGAAAAAGAATTTACATTTTCCATTTTTTTTTCGCAAAAATTCATTGAGTTGATTAAAGAAAATATACCACCTGAAAGAAGGTGTTTTTTAATGGATGGTACTTTTAAAATATCTCCTCGGGGATGTTTTCAACAATTATTCATAATTCACATACAAATATAAACATCCTTTTTTAGGACAAACTATTTGACCAATTTTAATGAAATTGGTCAAATAGTCAAAAAAATAACAGCCAAAAGAAAGGTTTTTTTTTGTTTTCATATTACAATGATATTTTTTTTTAGAATTTTGCGTTTTTTCAGATAAAACACGTCTTTAATTTAACGGTCACGCGGTTAAAAGTTGAGGCTTATGACTCTAATATTATGCGCCGACTTTCTGTGTAAATGCATTCCATTTTCGGTTGTAACTCGCAGCTCAATCAAACAATTATAGGCGCCGACTTATATCTTTTTTTTTTTTTTTGTTTAGTTCAAATGTTTAATGAACAAGGAGATTTAATTTTTTTTTAATTTTTGTTTTGTTTTTGTTTTTTCTTTATCTTAAAAAGTGAACGAAAAAAATGAGTTCTGTTCGAAATGAAAGCAATACATTTGGTTAATACAGTAGTTTTCATTTACAACGAACTCGGTTCAATTTTAATTATAATAAACTTTACACTTTTTGCTAAAGATTAAATTTTACCTAAAAATGTAAGTTTTTTATTACATTGATATTTCTTTTATTTAAACTTATTATATCTAATTATGTTGCTTGGCGATTAATTAAGTGTTTTTATTTAGTTTTATATAATAACGCATCAAAAATATAAAAAAAAATTTCAATAGAAGAAAAAGCACTATACATAGGCTTGAGGCTGACGCATCAAATAAAATTCTAGCAAATGAGTTCGAAGTGTGCATTCTAGAATCAGATGTTCAAATCTTATACTAATTTTTCAAAATTCACAGCATTCTTTTAAACCGACATTCGTTTATTACGACGAATATTTTCCGTCCCCTCATGGTCGCTATAACAGAAAAGTACTGTATTTTGCTATTGTTTGCAATTTATTATAACACAGTACTAAAAAAAAACATTTTTTGTAAATCGTAAATTGTTGTTGCTTTTTGTTAAGTTTTTTGTACAATAAAAAATCAAATTCTTAAATATATTCTGTATTTGCCAATATGTTTGAGAGTAATGATATTAAAAAATATATATATTTGCAAAACATTTAAAAAAATAAAACAAATAATCTTTCCTAACCAAAATCAACGCGAACGGTGTATAATTTCTGGAAATTTCTAGAAAATTTTGAAATAAATAATTAGGTACATGAATTTGCATGTTAGTAATGGAAATACGCGACGTACTGGTACCTCGGATTAGAAAATAAAAATAGAAAATTTAAAATAATATCTTTGTAATATATTTGTATAATTAAAAAATACCTTAATATGTTTGCAGAAACTTTAAAAAAAAATTAAATTTTTTTCTTAAGAAAAATTATTTGTTTCTTATGGATCAACCAAAATCAGCATGTAATGCGGCTCATACACTAATAAATTTGTTTAAAAACATGTTTCTAAACTTGCTATGTTTAATCGTATGAAAGAGTGGTTTCGACACAGTTTGTTAAATGGTTTAACAAAACCTAAATATTTTGATTTTTAGTAGGCGGAGTCACAAGTTTCTGTAAATGTTTAAGCGTGTATGTCAAAGTTTAGAAACCAAAACATAAATAAATATAAAATCAGTTGATAATAAATCGTTGTGCTAGTTATATCGTTACATTTTTTTTTTTTTTTTTGGAAAATAATTTAAAATAAAAAGTAAAATGGCTGTTAAAAGTAATATAGAATGGACAAATTTCTTCGAAGAATTCCGAAATCTACCACAATTTTGGCAAGTTCCTTCCAATTTGTATAAAAATAAACGTTTGCGAGATGAAGGGTGGAAAATTTTGCTACCATTTTACCAAACAATTGAGAAAGATGCCACATTTAAATTCAATTAAAAAAAAAGTTACTAACATTAGAATATGTTATAGAAGAGAATTAAAAAAGTATTAAAACACGAAAAATGTGGAGCAGGAACTGATGAAGAATACATACCTTCACTATGGTATTTTGATTCTCTAGATTTTCTACGAGATCATGAGGTACAAGTGGCGATGCGGAAATATTCAGTGAAGGTTGGGCTGTTTATATAGGAAAATAAGCAATGAACAACAAATATTCGCTAAAAAGATAGTAGATAAAGCATTTCTACTAGGGCAATTGAACAAATTATCTTTAAACAGTTCAATATCCTATACTACGCCTTATAGTCCAACACCATCAACGTCGAATTTAAATCGTAACAATAAGATTGAAAATATAACCAATAATAACACAATTATTTGTTCAGAAAGTTCCTATGACGGAGAATGTCTATCTAGTTCACATCCAATAGTTATAAGTAATGAGCAGATACTATCTCCAATATATACTTATGAGGTAAATAACGAAATGGGAATTTACTCTACAAAATCAACATATGGCAAAGTACGTGATCTTTTAAATGATAAAGACTACAAGTGATTTATATTATAAGAACAAGCTAAATACCTAAAAGAAAGGCTATTTAATTTATATTTTAACATTAGTTTTTTAATTTTTATAATATGTAATATTAACATAGATATTTTGTGAAGTGCAAGTTGTTATTTTTACTTTAAATAGTTTTATGATATTGGATTTTTTTTCGTTTTTTTTTTCTTTTGGATATTAAATTTTATTATACTTTTAAAACATTGAAATTTTTTTAGTTTTGTTTTTATTATGGATACTAAATATCGCTTAACAATTGCAATATTAATAGGTTACAAAATTTATTTCTTGTGTCTTTTGCTGCGGTATTAGAATTTCGAGAAAAAGATGGTTCTAAATTAAAAAATTCTTCTGAATTAGAAAAAGTAGCTGACACTACACTACCATACCTATTACATTGTTATTTTTTTAAATAATTATGCAAATAACATATTGATAAAACTATTGTTGTAACTTTGTGTGGATTCAAATTAATAGTTGCTAGTAGCAATCGAAATCTCGACGCCAATATTCCAAAAGTATTCTCCACTTTCACTCTTGCAGATCTAAGTTTTTGTTAAAATATTGTTGCTCTACTGACAAATCTTGATGTGCATATGGCTTCATTAGATCCTTTTGCAAAGGGAATGCATCATCGTCCAGAAAAACGAATGGCAAAACGTCTCCGTCATCTAAAACTGAACATGGTTGAGGAATATTAAGTTTATTTTCATTTAATTTTTCGAAAAATTTCGTATTCCCAAAAACTCCTCCATCTGAAATGCGACCATTTGTCCCCACACTTACCATCAGAAATTCACAATCTACATTAACTAATACCATAAGAACGATACTAAACCTTTTTTTATAGTTAAAGTATATGGATCCTGAATTTGGTGGTTTTACAATATTTACATGTTTGCCATCTAGTATGGCTCCTATGCAATGTGGAAAACCAGTTTTCTCGTAGAACCTATTTGAAACTGCATACCATTCTTCTTGGGTTTTGGGTAACTAAAATGAAAAAATAATTAAAACCTTGAAATAACATTTTGTTGTTTATATTTACCTTAATATAATCTTTCAAAACAAAATTAGTTACTTGACATGTTTCCATTACAATTTTACCTATTGCTTGAGGTGATACAGCTGTGGAAAATTTTAGGTCTTCCAAAGAGTTTCTTTTCGCTAAAAATCTCAAAGTAGTATGAAGTCTAACCTCTGCAGGAATCGCATCGCGCATCAAAGTATTTTGCTTTTCGATGAATGGTTTCACTTTTCTCAAAAGATTCTGAAAACTTTCTTCTCCCATTCTTAAATAATTCCTATAATCATTTGGTTCTTTTTTACTAATTTCCTTTAAGAGTTTTTGATTTGAATATTTATTTTTATTGAGTAACCGCTTTTTTACCCATATCCGTTTTCTTTTAGTTTTTTTGGTTTCTTTTTTTTAATAATTTCTGAAATTATAGTCAAAGCGATAATTTTATCCGCCATATGACCTTCTTTGAAATACAAAAATAAAAATATGTACTAAAGTTTCTAAGCTTGTTTAAGTAAAAGTTTCCTAATATGATGAACACAGAAACAAGTTTATGAACATGTTTTTAAACAAATTTATTAGTGTATGGACCGCATAATGCATTCAGTTTCTGTCAAAAAATTTTGAAATAATTAGTTATGTAAAAAAATTTAAATTAAATTTTAATTTAAAAATTGACAAGTGAGGGAAAAAACCAAGGGTTTTTAAAAAGCACATTTTCAAAATTATATACGGTTTCTTACTGAGTATTTTATCATTTATTTTTATAAAAATATATATGATAATATTATAATTTTGTTATTTCATTAATAATTACATATATGACTAATAGTGAATTACTTAGAATATAACCCCAATGCACTCAAGAAAACCTGTTAATAAGTGCAAAATATAATGTTGGAGCTTCAATGTTAACGTTTAATTTTGGAAAAACTTACACTGGTAAATAAGTTACTATTTTATAAGAACATAAAAGTTTTAATTTTGAAGACCTAGTAGCCCTTCAATGGGGAAGGTTCCCAAATTTTTGCTTAGCAAACTTATGATGGATCTGCTCAACCCCCTCCTGTCTTCACTCTTCCATTTTTTTCCGGTTCTAGGAAATCAATTTTGAACTACAACAAAATTTGGAATTTTACCTAGAATATTATTATCAAACCAAAAATGGTTAAGACTAAGAAACAATTTCGTCAATTTAAAGAGACCCTTTCAAATTTAAGAAAAACCTTTAACATATGTTGAAATATAATGCTGCAGCTATAAAATTTGCATATTTGTAAAAAAAAATTTGAACAGGTGTTAAAGTTACAGGTGGTTGAAAATAGCAAAATTTTAATTTTCAAGCCTTTATAGCTCCTAAACAGGAGGCGTGACAAAAAAATTTTGTTAACCGACTCCTACTAAGGACCTAACTTCTCCCAAAATTTCAAGACTCTAGGTTGAACGGTTTAGAAGATATATGGGGCAAAAAATTTTGCAAAAGTTGAGTTTGGCTTAATGGTAAATTTTAGTACCGTATGGTAACCCTATACATTTAACCCTTATAGTTTTGTAAAGCCAATAAAACCAGCTATCTTTTGCCGTTTAGATTAAAAATACACTTAAAGAAACCCTTGTTATAACAATTTAAATATAGGGCTTTTCCTAACTTTGGGGGGCTGTAGCTCCGTAACGGGTGGGGCTATAGAAAAAAATTTTCTACGAAATTAATTTTTTTGTAATATCTACCCGCGGTTAAAATTTCTTTAATCTATTTCAAATGGTGTAACAGTTTTTGTAAACATACGGACGGACGGACGGACGGACGGACGGACAAAGTCAAAATTAAGAAAAACCTTTGACACTTATTGAAACTTGCGTTTTGGAGCTTTCAATTTTGTATACAAATAAAAAAAAATTTTGACTGGTATTCAAGTTATAGGTGTTTAAAAGCTAAATTTTTAGCAAAATTTCAATTTTCGACCCCTTACAGCTCCAAAAGAGGGGGCGTGACAAAAAAATTTTGTTAACTGACTCTTACTTATTTCTAAGGATCTAACTTCTCTCAAAATTTCAAGTTTCTAGATTTAGCCGTTCCGAAGTTATGAGGGACCAAAAATTTTGTAAAACTTAATTTTGAATAACGGTAAATTTTAGTACCGTATGGTAACCCTATACAATTGGTTTTTAAAAATTTGTAAAGCTTATAAGAACAGCTGTCTGTTACCGTTTTCAGGTTGGAAATATACCTTATAGAACTTTAATTATAACTTTTTAAATATGGGACTTTTTGCGACTTTGTGGGGTTTAAGCTCCGTAACGGGGGGGGGGGGGGCTACAAAAAAAAGTTTTAACAATAAATTATTTTTTTTGAAATACCTACCCATTTCTGATATTTTTTAGTCAATCGTAGGTAAAAAGGGACGGACGGACAGAGTGAAGCTATATAGGCACATTTTTACAAAATTTTTTGAAAATGTGCTAAAAAATTGACAAATCGTATAAAAATATTGTAATTGTTTTTTCTTATGTTGCTACGATTAAATTTTAAAAATAAAATATTTTAAAATAACATTTTTTTTTTAAATAATTTTGTTTAAAACATTATATTCAAATAAATTGAAAATAAAAATATTATTATTGTTTTTTCTTATATTTCTAATATTATGTTTCAAAAATTAATATTTTTTTAAAATCATTTTTTTTTCAAAACAACTATAATATGAAATTAAAAAAAATATATTTTTCGTACATTCTAATAATAATTACAACATTCAAATAATTATTTTTCGATAAATTAAATACTGTATCGATACTGTATTCGAGGATATCTAGACAGACGTATTGACGTACTGCCGTATAAACTAAACTAAGGAATTCAGAATTATTTTTCGCATGCTATTCAAAACTTTAGGTAGGCATACATTTGTAGTAAAAATTTACCTACATATGTAGCTATTAAATTTAAAAATGGAATAAGGGTAGGAAAAATTTATTCTTTGATTTATTGAAAAACTTTTTTTTTTTTATGCTATAAATCTTAAGATTAAGATTTAAAAACGGATTTCGGTCATCTCGACTATTATTTTATACTTTTGGCAGCCTCAATATAATATAATACTAAGTACTAAACTTATGAATTATGATATGTTAAATTTTGTTGTACATATTATGTATTCATAGAGCTTTTCAATTTGGATACAGAATAAGTACTACAACATAGTTCAAATCGTACTAAAATGTTTAGAAAAAAGGACAGTTTGATATATGAAGGACAGCATTAACTCGAATTTTGGGTTCTTGTCTTCAATAAATATATGTATATGTTTAGAAATAAGTATAATCAAATTTTCAGAGCATTATATATTATTAGTATAATATTTATATTTATTTAGAATTTAAATTTAATTTAACTGTATCAATTTATCCTCTCTTAAAACGGCTTAAGATAGGAATAAAACTCAAAAATATGTACTTAACAACGTTTTTATAATTGAGAAATATTATAAATTTTTTTTTTAGCAAATTTCAAGCGCAAGAATTGTTGACAACATTGTTGGAATAATTTTCATTACGTATAGGAAAAAAAAAATAATTTGTCGTGTAATATTATTCTAATATAATTTACACAAAACGAATTTTATATGTTAATTTAAAAGCAAAAATAGCTCGAATTTCTAGCACAGGGCGATACTAGTATGAAGAATTCGATAAAAGTAGAAAATTTGAAATGTTGGTGGAGAGTGGAGGGATGTGTGGGGCTAAGATAAAGCGTAAGACGTCTTCTGAAAAAAGTTTTAAAATAAATGAGGCAAGCAATCTCTTAGAGCAAAGTAAACTGTCGGCAATGGAATTCCTCAATAGAATGGTGTATCCGGTCAATCATATTTGCGAAAATATGGAGATTGATGAGGTTGATAAGCAACAGAATCTAAGCAGCAAACTTGAAAGTGATGAGGTAAATGAATTGGCTGAACCAAACTCCCTAACCGAAATGTTTGATTTAACCAATTCTTCTTTCTCATCATCGTGTGTGATATGTCATGACACCAGCGCAAATGTGATTATGCTTCCTTGTCGGCATTTAAAAGTATGTAATGAATGTACTTCAAAACTTGAAGCGCAATGTTTGGCTAACTCAGAAAATACCTATTTATACCCGACTAGTCAAACTCCTCTTACAAGAACCATCCAGGTTTACAATTAAAAAATAAAATTTTTTTTGTACTAAAATTTTTGTTTTTTTATTATTGATTTTCAGAAAAAAACTTGTATTTTGAGTTAAGTCATTATATTTGGGAATTAGTTCATTATTTTTGGGAATTAGTTGATTTTATTTAGGGATTAGTTCATTTTTGCAATTTGGAGATTGATTTATATGAACTAAACCCCAAAAATTCTAAAAATATTTTTGGGGACTTGTTCATTTCTTTTGGGGATTAGTTTATTTTAGTACTTGGGGGTTAGTTCATAATAAACTAAGACCCAAAAATAATTGGGAACTAGTTCATTTTTTACTTGGGGCTTAGTCACTTGGGTGTTAGTTCATAGAGCCGAAATATTATAAAAATCTAAGAGAAATATTGGATTCTAGAAATTAGAAAATTATAAGCAAAAGCAAAAATAAAAATTTTTTTCCTCTCTTAGTTTAAGCGCCTAATTATGTACGATTTTTTCATCGTAATAGACAACATCTTTTAAAAAATAATAATAAAAAAAAAAGAAAATTAAAAGTTAAAAGTTCAGTTCGAATGATAGAACATTTTATAACTACCTTGAACATTTTTGAATTTGCACGATAATACTCGTATAGAATCTATATATCTTTTTTTTTATATAATATATAAATACATACATATATATATATATAATAATTTATTTAATTTCAGTTAATTTTACAATATAAATATAAAATTATGTATAAGAAATCAAAATTTTAAATAAAATTTTAAATATTTTAATTTCTAAAATGTTGAATATAATTTTTAAGTTTATTTTTAATATTTCGACATTTTGACAATTTTTAATTTCCGTGGGTAAAGAGTTGAAGAGTTTAATTGCACTACATTTTAAGCTTTTTTGTTGTTTGGATGTGCTAGCTTTAAGTATTTCAATATTTTTTTCCAATTCTTTCATTGTTCTAGCTTTTGCAATCAGATTGGTGTCATCTGCATAAACATTGTAATTTGACATGATATTATTTTTTGGTATGTTCATTATACATAGTAAGTACAAAAGCAGCCCAAGAAGAGACTCTTGTGGTACACTTGTTTTTATTAATAGTTCATCTCCCAAAATTTGGTTAATTTTAACGCATTTGGTCCTATTTGTTCAATAACTTTTTAGTAAAAGATAACTATTTCCTCTTATTCCATGTACTCTAAAAATTAAGTAATCTGGAATGATTTACCATGTCAAATGCTTTTGTTAAATCAATAAATATCGCTCCTATATAGAATCCATCATCTAATGCATCATAGATTTTTTCCAATGTTGCTGTAATGGCTGACTCTGTCCCACTATTTTGTAAGAAACCATATTGATTGGTATCAAAGCCAATTATTTGTGTAATTAAATTTCTAATTCTAATATTAATATCTTTTGCATATAGTTATATACGGAATATAACTTTAACCTCCTACACTACAATTTATAAATTCTTTCTTTCCATTTAAATTATACAAGCTAATTTCCTTTCTCACGAAATTAGCTTAACTCTAATCTTTTAAAATAACTTACTTTTGCTAACGCAGCATTCAATACATAAACTAATATTATTGTTCACACTATATTACAGTGTTTAATGCATAAGTATTTTTTATGAATATCACAGAACGCGCATGCTAAGCACTTTATTTTTACAGTTTGTAAATTATACTAGTTTTAAGTAAAATAAGTTTTGAATGTGAAAATAAAAAAGAGTCTTTAATAAACCATCAAAGAGGATAGTTTAATTAATTAAGAACATAACTGGCGCAGTCGGTAAACAAAATTATAATAAAATAAATTTTAAATTGTTATCAAAATATAAAAAGATTTGTAGTTGAAATAACAAGTTAAAATTAAATAACATTATAAAAAGAATTATAATGAAATAACAAGTTAAAATTAAATAACATTATAAAAGAATTATAATGAAATAACAAGTTAAAATTAAATAACATTATAAAAAGAATTATAATGAAATAACAAGTTAAAATTAAATAACATTATAAAAAGAATTATAATGAAATAACAAGTTAAAATTAAATAACATTATAAATAGAATTATAACAAAATAACAACTTAAATTAAAACTAAAATAAATAATCAATCAAATTAGTACCAAAAATATTTTAATAATTAATTTAATAAAACAAAAAAAAAAGAAAGTGTTCAACAATTAGTGACTGAAATTTAAACATCTGTCTAATCACTATTACAATACCAAGTACATCAAAATCAACAAATCATCATTATTTTAACACCAAAATCAACAAATTATCATCATTTTAACATCAAAATCAACAAATTACATCAAAATCAACAAATCATCACCATCTTAACATCAAAATCAACGAGTCATCTTAGTTCCAACTAATCAACTCCACAACAAAAAAGTTAAGTACAATATTTTTAATCTAAATTAAACTAAATTTTAAGAAATCTTTTTATAAAAATTACAAATATAAAACTTAATTAACAATTAAATCAAAAAAAATTTTTTTTAATTACAATTTTAAAGAAAAAATGTATGTATGTGCCTATGAAAAAGTTAATTGAGAAACTACATGCATATGTACGTATTAATAGTATGTAAAGAAATATCGTAGTAATTAAATTTTTTTACTTAGCGTAAAATTACAGTTTTATATACAAAATATTATATTTAAATACAAAAAAAAAATAATTTTATTCTCAACTTAAAGCATAAATTAAAATAAAATAAAAACAGAATTTTCATGAATTTAATTTACAAAAAAAAACAAATGGTTTTTATTTAAATCTACATTATGATTATATTATTATTGTTATATTGACAAAATAATCAAAAAAAAAAAAAGAAAAAATAAGTCCTTTTTAGAAAAACTATTAATAATTTTAAATTAAAATTCATTAGTAAATAGATTCAACAAAATTTAACGGAATATTTTTTCTTCCGCTCTTAAATCTATAATTTAACAAAAAAAAAATTAAATAAATAATTTATAAACTTAAATCAAAAAAATAAGTCTATAATTTAACAAAAAAAAAAATTAAATAAATAATTTATAAAATTAAATCAAAAAAAAATAACTCTATAATTTAACAAAAAAAAATTAAATAAATAATTGATAAACTTAAATCAAAAAAAAATAAGTCTATAATTTAACACAAAAAATTAAATAAACAATTTATAAACTTAAATCAAAAAAAAATAAGTCTATAATTTAACAAAAATAAAACCAAAGTCAAACACTATACATACAATAATTGATAAAAATTTTTTATTTTTTAACTAAAAATCTTCTAAATAAATAATTTATAAATTTAAATCAAAAAAAAGAAAAATGGAAATAGACAAATTTAAAATTATGCTCGAAGTTGTGAGCAAAATTTCACCCTTCACGGGAAAAAATACAAAAAAATTACTCAATACTTTTGACGCTACAAATACAGTGCTAATAATAGGGTACATAAAAGACAGAATTATTGGCGAAGCTAGGATGTCATTAAGGAAAAATGGAAATCCTAATACTTGGGACCAAATAAAACAAATTTTGATAACAAATCATGGCGAAAAGTTATCAGCTGAGACACTCTTAAACGAAATGAGATTATGTCGTGCCACAAAAAATATTGAAAAATTTTATGAAGAAATTAATAATTACCTCTGTAGATTAAACAACTATTATCTCTTAAATAAAAATTTAAACAGTGAAAATGTAGAAAGCAATAAAAGAATAGCTTTAAAAATATTTGAAACTAATTTACCTGAACCTGCACGTAGTATTATATACGGTAGGAGACCTAAGACCTTAGGCTTACGAAATAATAAAAGAAGGTAATTATCAAAATCTTCGTGCGGAGAACTCCAAACCAAATTTAAATTATAATAATAATTTCAACAAAAAATATTATAATAAAAAAAATTTCACATCAAAACCAAACTATTCAAATTCAAATCAGGCATACCTAAATACAAATAAAATAAATTATAAAAACCCAAATAATTCTAATAAAAGTAATCCACATCAAGCATACTCAGGCCAAACAAATTCAAATTTTAACAAAAAAAATTATCAAAACTCTAGTTATTTTAATAAATATAATACTCCAAATAATAAAAATTTTCACAATGATAACAAAACAAATCAGTCTAAAATATCTAGAAATACAAATAATTCGGATGCAATGGACATCGCATCTAACCACAGTTGGCCGATCCCTTGACTGAAACAAATGCCCTATATCGTCATCAATACTCCTTCAAAAGTATTGAGACTTATTATTGATTGATTGAGCTGAATTCAGCATATTAAATCCAAACTTATGCAACCCCAAATATAAAATCAATTCTAATGTGCAAGAACTCAAAACTTTAAAACATAAAGTACAAACAAATACCAAATATAAGTTCCCACTCTTTGAAATCTTCAAAGAAAACCTTTCAGTTGAATTTCTCGAAATAGATTTTCACAAAATTTTTGACGGTTTAAACGGCAACAATATTCTTGACCCTCTAAATTTAATAATCGACTATAAAAATAGAACTATTAAAACTAACAACGCGATTCTTCCCTTCTTTTTGACAAGAGATGAGGAAAAATATTTTGCTAAAAGTTTTCAAGATAATTGAATTATTTTCTAATGAAGTTAATAACTTTAACGTTCTTGACCACATAAATATAACACATATAAATAAAGAAGAGCAAAATTTATTAAGAAAAATTATACTGAACAATAAAAATGTTGTCTATAAAGAAAACGATAATCTTTCTTTTACTAACAAAATCAAGCACTCAATAAATACCCAAAACAAAATACCTATATATACCAAACTATACAGGTACCCAGAAATTCATAAGGACGAAGTCAACAGACAAATAGATGAGATGTTGAAAGATAACATCATTCAACACTCAAATTCCCCATACAATTC
Source organism: Dolichopus griseipennis (assembly GCA_963082915.1). Lineage (NCBI taxonomy): Eukaryota > Metazoa > Arthropoda > Insecta > Diptera > Dolichopodidae > Dolichopus > Dolichopus griseipennis. The sequence continues at coordinate 218,655,816 of OY720441.1, read as the reverse complement.
CCCAATTTGGGTTGTCCCTAAAAAACTTGACAACAGTGGAAAGCAAAAATGGAGAATTGTTATCGACTATAGAAAATTAAACAAAATAACCGTCGATGACAAATTCCCAATACCTAATTTGGAAGACATTTTTGATAAATTAGGAAAAGCAAATTATTTTACCACCTTAGACCTTGCCAAAGGGTTCCACCAGGTAGAAGTGGACCCGAAAAACAGAAAGAAAACCGCGTTTTCAATATCTACGGGACATTATGAATTTATGAGGATGCCATTCGGGTTAAAGAATGCACCCTCCACATTCCAAAGACTAATGAATCAAGTCTTGGAAAAATGCATAAACAAAATTTGTATAGTTTATATGGATGATATCCTAATTTTCTCTTCATCTTTGCAAGAACATTTAGACTCTTTGCAAAAAATATTTCAAACCTTATCGAAGGAAAATCTAAAAATACAGTTAAACAAATGTTCATTTTTAAATCGGGAAACCGAATTTTTGGGACACATTGTAACAAAGGAAGGTGTTAAACCAAATCCCAAAAAAATAGAGTCAATTTTAAAAATTTCGCTGCCTAAGACGCAAAAAGAAATAAAGAGTTTTCTTGGCATCACAGGCTATTATAGAAAATTTATACGTGACTATGCCAAAGTAGCATATCCTTTAACAAAATACCTAAAAAAGGGAGCAAAAATTAATTTAAAAGATAAGGGATATTTAAAAGGTTTTGAAACTTTAAAACGTCTGATTACATCGGACCCTATTTCAAAATATCCCGACTTTAGTAAGAATTTCCTCTTAACCACGGATGCATCTGACTTTGCACTGGGTGCCGTGTTAAGTCAAAATAATCATCCAATTTCATTTATCTCGCGCACTTTAAATAAGCACGAAAAAAAACTACGCAACAATAGAAAAAGAATTATTTGCTATAATCTGGGCAACTAAACAATTTCGACCCTACTTATATGGTAGGAATTCACTATCAAAACGGACCACAGACCACTTATTTGGTTGAACAATTTAAAAGAACCAAATTGTAAGCTTCAACGGTGGAAAATCAAACTAAATGAGTTTACCTTTGATATAGAGTATCTTAAGGGTAAACAAAATGCTGTAGCGGACGGGTTGTCTCGCATAAATGTCGAAAAAAATTACGAAAATTACAATAATGAAATAAATGAAAATCAACCTCTTCTAAACGAAAATTTAAACCAACCTTCTAATGAGATAAACAGCTTGAATTATGCTCAAACTTGTAATAACGGAGATGTTATATCAACTGGTGCAACTATTCATAGCGCTCAAGAAGATTCTAGTGATTTGATATATATCACAGAAAAACCAATAAATTTATTCAAGAACCAATTATTCTTAAAAGAAGGAAATAAAGAAAAAATTTCTCTAAAAATTGTGCATAAAAAAATACAAAATATAGTGCATATATCACGAAATAGTAAATTACTAAAACTAATGCAACGAATTTTACCAGACAAAGGTCTAATATGTGTGTATTGCGAAAATATAAAATTGTTTCTAAAATTCCAAAAACCGTATTCTAGAAACTTTGCTACAAATAAAAATCTGAAAATTCTGAAATCATCGCGAAACCTTATTAACGTCATAGATAAAAATGAATTAATTACAGTCATCAAAGACGAACACCTAAAAAACAACCATAGAGGTATTAATGAAGTTTTTTTAGAACTGACACAAAAATATTTTTATCCAAACTTTCGTAAAGAAATAACTAAATTTATAAATAATTGTGAAACTTGTGGACTTGCTAAACATGATAGACATCCTGCAAAAATTCCCTACAAATTGAGTCATACACCGGACCAATTTAATGACATAGTACATATGGATATTTGGTTTCCAGAAAGAAATCAAATGTACTTAACTTGATAAGTTCTCTAAATATGCTACATTGCATAAATTAAACGATAGAAATTGGATTAGCGTTTTAGAAGGCATTAAAGAAAGAATAAGATACTTAGGTAAAATGAAAAAGTTAGTATCAGACGGAGATAGATGCATTATCTCCAATGCCGTTGAAGAGTTTTTGAAAGAAAACGGTATCGAATTCCACCAAACAACTGCCGCCCTTAAAACTGGCAATAGTGACATAGAAAGACTACATGGAACTCTGAACGAACACTTGAGAATCATGAATATCGAACGCACTAACAATACTTTAGACAACAACCTGTTCAAAATAATAAGTTACTATAACAATTCGATACACTCAACAACAAAGTTAAAACCTGTAGATTTTTTAACAAAAAATTTAGACAAAACCGATATAGAAAAGCTGAAAAATAAAATTCTAATTCAAAAATTAACACACAATGAAAATATTAATAAAACTAGGCATCACACCCCTAATTTAAGTGAAAATATTGTTAGAAATAGAAATATAGCAAAATGCTCTCCAAAATATAAGAAATTAACAAATTATGTTAATAAAATTATGTTAAAAATTTTTGTATTAAAATACAAAAAGAAATACAAAATTTTACAAATCACAATTAAAACGAAAATATAATTACCAAATATTTAATTTTTTTTAGGAATGGAGTTTAAAATCTTAGCCATAATTAAACTAATTATGCTGCTGAACCTAGAAGTAAACCGTGCACAGGAAAAGAAGTCACACCGTTATTCGGAGACAACGGTTATACAATCTTAAAACTAAACGAAATACAACTCGTAGACAGCTGTTCGAAAATACTACACATTGTAAACCTAGATCAATACCAAAATCTAATTAATACGATTGAAACAAATATTGATTCGTTAAATTTACGAGAAACAAATCCTAACTCTTTACTACTTGTTAAAGAATTAGAGCATTTGAAACAAAATTTTGAAACTATTATTTCCCCCATCCATAGAAATAAAAGGGGCCTGCTAAATGTATTAGGCTCGGGATTACAATTTATCCCTGGTACAATGGACGCAGAAGACGCAAAACAGATTTCTGACTACATGGATAACTTAAAACAGAATACACAAAAATTAACAGAACAATCTAACAAACAAATAACCATAAACCAAAAATTAATAACCTCAATAAATAACATAAAAACGCATATTAATAATCAACAACAACAGATTCAAAAATATTTATCTAAAATCATTACTGAAACAAACAAAATGATACAAGATGATTCAAAATACGTATTACAAATAAACGTAAACATAGCACATATGAACAAAGAAATCGACGAAATCAAGGACATAATATTGCTTAGTAAACTGAACGCACTAGCACATGACATTCTTTCGCCTAATGTAATCCAAGATGTCAATATAACAACGGAAACTTTTCCAGTTATTAAAAGTAGCGTAATTTTAAAAGAAAGAAAAATTATTTTACCAATTCTAATTCCAAAATTCACTGTTGAAAAATATTTTAGTGCTATTGTAATTCCATTTCCCAATCAAGTAAAACAAGAACTAGATATAAGTAATGAAAATATTATAGTATCTGAATAAAAAGTAATATTTACATTTGAAAAGCAAATTATAGAAAAAAAAGAATTAAAATCACATAAAAATAACTGTATTTCAAATTTATTTAATAAAAACAATACATGTAACTTTAAAATTAACAATAAACCGTCTATTGAAGAAATAGATTTGGGCTTGTTAATCACAAAAAACATTGAACAAAGTAAATTATCACAAAATTGTCAAAAAGAAGATGTTATAATTGAAAAACATAATTTAATAAAATTTATAAATTGTGATGTAACAATTAATGATATAATATTTGTAAATAAAATTAAAATGTATCAAAACAAAATTATGTTACCAATGTTGAACCTAAAAATAAATAAAATAATAAATAATTTAACTCTGGAAAATATAAATTTAGAAAATATAAAAAATAGAAAAACTATTACATACATAAATTTTAAGAACAAAATATTTCAATACTCGCTAAGCTCTGTGACATTTGTAATAATGCTTATCGTTATAATGTTTATAATACTTTTAAAATATCGTGAAAGAAATAAAGTTAATACTATTGCACAAAAAGTTTGCGATACACCTATGATAGAGAACGCAACACTTAATAATTTTTCCGGGACGGAAAAATCTAGGTGTGGAGGAGTTATATACGGAATATAACTTTAACCTCCTGCACTACAAATTATAAATTCTTTCTTTCCATTTAAATTATACAAGCTAATTTCCTTTCTCACGAAATTAGCTTAACTCTAATCTTTTAAAATAACTTACTTTTGCTAACGCAGTATTTCAATACATAAACTAATATTATTGTTCACACTATATCACAGTGTTTAATGCATAAGTATTTTTTATGAATATCACAGAACGCGCTTGCTAAGCACTTTATGTAAAAAGTACAGTTTGTAAATTATACTATTTTTAAGTAAAATAAGTTTTGAATGTGAAAATAAAAAAGAGTCTTTAATAAACCATTAAAGAGTATAGTTTAATTAATTAAGAACATAACTATATATTTTTGATATAGAATTTAAAATTGAGATTGACCTATATTTATTACAATCTTCTTTTAACCCAGATTTATGTATAGGACATAAATCTTTTTTAATTCTTTTAATAATATGTTTCTTTTTAGCTTCCTTAATTAATTTTTCTACTTTCTTTTTGAATAGCGTATATTTTAATATTTTTTCAATATTGTTTGGATCTTTTGTGTGTGCTTCATATAGGGATTTTCTGATTTTAAGTTTTTCAAATATCATGGTTGTAATCCAGCTATTATTTCTAGTTCTGACAGTTACTTTTTTTGTACATAATTCTTTCGCTTCTAACACGTTTTAACTAGTGTATCAATATCAAAAATGCTTGTATTTTCTACTTTAGTTTTTACGATGTTACGCATTTGAATGTGGTCCGTTTTATTTATAGTATGGTTTTGCATAGGTATTTTCTTAACATTAATTGTTTTGATTGATGTTACTGCTATTTGGTGATCAGATAAACTGTTATCCTTTATTGTGAATGGAACTTGATATTTTTCATTGAAATTTGTTATTATATGATCTATTAGAGTTTTAGGGCGTTCCAAGGGCTTGAGAATATATAGCCTAGCTCAGCCAAATGTCAACCTCAACCTTCACGCGGTGGAACCCGTTTAAAACAAATGAGGCAATGGCGACCGAGTATTGGCGGTATAACCATAGAGAACAACACAGTGGAGTAAATACCCAGATGTATCATCATGGCCCTCCAAAGATGGGGGTTGGGCTTGGGGTTAACATCCCCATCCCGCAAAAAACAAGTTTGTTACGAAACCCTACAAAATGCCTCGGATTAAAGATAGAAACTATGGTAAACGACCTAAAGCAAGAAATAAGGACTATGATCTGAACATCGGAACTTGGAATCAGCGCACATTATACAAAGCAGGTGCCCTAAAAAGTTTGATACAAGAGTGCTCTAAATACAAAATCGATATTTTAGCAGTTCAAGAAACAAAATGGAATGGTAATGAAGTATTTAACTCAGAATCATTTACGATATACTCTAGCGGTAATCAAGACGGAAAGCGGTTATTCGGAACTGCATTTATAGTTAACAAAAAAGTAGATGTTATCTCATATGAACTAATAAGCATGAAATTATGTAGCATCAGAATCAGGGGGAAATTTTTTAATATATCCTTTGTATGTGTACACGCCCCAACAGAGGAGAAGGATGATGAAGAAAAGGATATATTCTACAATCAATTAAATAATGTAATAGACAAATTACCTAAAAATAACATTAAAATTATACTAGGTGACCTTAACGCTCAGATTGGCAAGGAAGAAGTATATAAACCAACAATTGGGAAACACAGCCTACATGATATTAGTAACAATAACGGATGCAGAGTTATAGATTTTGCACAAGCGAGAAATATGGTAGTGAGCAGTACGTACTTTGAGCACAAAAATATACATAAAGCTACTTGGCTAGCTCCGGGTGGAAGATATACATCCCAAATAGACCATATTCTAATTGATGGTAGGCACTTTGGTAATATGCTGGACGTCAGAACGTTTAAGGGTGCAGCATCGGACTCAGATCACTTTCTGGTAAAGGCAAAGTACAGAGCGCGTATTGCCAATATAAAAAATGAAAGAGGTAATAAAACGGTAAAATGGAATGTTGAAAAATTGAATAACATTACTACTAAGGAAAATTTCGAAAGTCACGTAAGTAATAAATTAAATGAAATAAGAGCGGTAGAAAACATAGAAGAAGAGTTGAGTACTATCAAGGAAACTTTGTCTAGTGCTGTTCGAACAATTCTCGGACAAGCACGTAGAGCAACAAGAAGTAGTGATGACTGGTGGGACAACGAATGTGAAGCCGCTCTACAAGAAAAAAATGCCGCTAGGGAAAAAATGCTACAATGCAATACAAGAACGAACAATAGAATATACAAGCAAAAAAGACAAATATCTACAAAGATAAATAGAAAAAAAAAAAGAGAATGCTTTGATAGAAAAATGCAACAAATCGAACAATCAAATGAGCTCAACGCATGCAGGAAATTTTATAAGGAAGTCAACAAAGTAAAGAAAGGCTTCCAGCCAAGACTTATATGTTGCAAAAGCGAAAATGGGGATATTCTACAGGGAAAAAATGAAATTCTGAAAAGATGGGCAGCATATTTTGACGATTTATTAAATGAGCGTAACACCGATATATGTACCAATCAGGTTTTTCTTACGGCTGAACCGTATATTAACGAACCTACTTTAGGTGAAGTAGAAAAAGAAATTAATTTATTGAAAAACAATAAAACGCCCGGTAAAGATGGTATTGTATCAGAAATGATTAAAGGTGGGGGTGCGGGAATGGCCCGACGTATTCATCATTTAATATTAATGATATGGAGGCAGGAAAGGATGCCGCATGATTGGACAGTAGGCGTCATAGTGCCGATACACAAAAAGGGTGATAAAATGGTATGCAATAACTACAGGGGAATATCACTATTAAATAGCGTATAAAAAATACTTGCGGGCATTTTATGCACAAAAATGGAATGCTATTATAAAGATATAATTGGCGAATATCAAAGCGGATTTGTAGCTGGTCGCTCTACAACTGATCAAATCTTTAGTCTCAGAAAAATAATGAAAAAATGTAGAGAATTTTTCATCCCCACTCATCACGTCTTTGTAGATTTTATGAAAGCGTACGACAGCATACAAAGAGGTCCCCTATGGAACGCAATGGTGGAACTGGGAATCCCAAAGAAACTGGTCAACCTGGCAAAAATGACCACTGAAAACAGTAAAAATTGTGTCCGCATTCAAGGTGACCTCTCTGAACCGTTCGAAACAAAAACAGGAGTGAGACAGGGAGATTGGCTAGCGCCAATGTTATTTAATCTGGCACTTGAAAAAATTATCCGTGCATCAGAGATTGAAAGAAAACAAACACTTTGGTGTAAATCATCACAAATTCTAGGCTACGCTGATGACCTCGACCTGATAGGCAGAAAAATAAACGTTGTAAAAGAAAACTTTATTTACAAGAAAAAGCTGCCCAATTTGGTTTGAAAGTCAATGCAGAGAAAACAAAGTACCTTAAAACTCAAATTACAGCAAGAAATCAACCACATACACAAACAATTGCTGTGGGAGATATGGAATTTGAAAGTGTTAAAGATTTCAAATATTTAGGATCAGTAGTTGACATAGAAGGCTCAAATAATTCAGAAATAGACGAAAGACTGAAATCTGGAAATAAATGCTATTTCTCCATGCTAAACCTCTTTAAATTAAACTATATCACAAGGAAAACAAAAATAAAACTGTATAAAACTTTGATAAGACCAGTGGTATCGTATGGATGTGAAACTTGGAGCCTTAGAAAAAATGAAGAAGAAAAACTAGATATTTTTGAGCGCAAGATTCTCCGAACAATTCTGGGTCCTGTCAGAACGTCAGAAGGATCGCTTCGAACGAATGAAGAATGCATACAGCAATTTAAAGATTTACAATTAAGTTCGTATATTAAAATACAAAAATTAAGATGGGCAGGTCATATTTCCAGAATGCCAAACGACAGGTCCGTATCCAGAATCTTCTATGGTAATCCAGTTGGAAAAAGACTAGTTGGCAGACCAAGAGTTAGATGGAAAGATAATTTTCATGAAATTGTAAACGAGCTACAAATACACAATTGGAGAACGAATGCCGTAGATAGAAATAATTGGAAGCAGATAATTAGGGAGGCGAAGGCTCACTATGGGCCGTAGTGCCAAGGAGGAGGAGGAGAGTTTTAGATTGAGCTGCATTTCTTGTACTTTGCCTCTTATTAAGTATATAATATCCAGAAGTAGCTATCATATCTTTGTATCTTATTAGTAAGTTAGTATTATCAAACAAATTTGATTAAGTTAGTATCAGCAAAAAATATGTGGTTTGAATTATCCTTCATTTTAGTTTCTAAGTATTCTAAAAATAAATTGCTGTTTTCCACTGGAGCTTTATAGAATGTTCCAATTATTACTCTTGGTTGAGAGTTTAGGATTTTAATTACCATATAATTATATCTTTCATCCTTAAATACTACATTAAAGGGTATGTTATCCTTTACAAAAATTGCTGCACCTCCCCTCTCCTTTTTCTTTTCTGCAGTTATATACCGCTTTAAAATTGGGAATATTATGTATATCAATTTCGTTGTCGAATATCCATAGTACATACCTCAGTAAGTACTACTATATCAATATCCTTGTGTTCTGTGATTAAAAATTCCAATTCGAATATTTTATTTCTTATGCTACAGATATTTAAGTATAAAATATTTAGTCGATCATTGTCGAATGCTTATCATATAATTTTGCAATTTTTTTCTTATTTTTTTAAGATACTCTCGATATTTCTTATCAATGTGGTTTCTATACGCTTTAGATCCTTTATAACATCCTCATTCCCCGGCGGATTGGGGCTTAGAAACATCCGCAGTAAGGAATGCTTGGGGTACGAGTCCTCTAAAATCCAACGAAAATCCAGAAGCGACTGATCCAGAATGGACGGCTCTCTGGTCTGCGTCGGTTCCCCAAAGGGGCGGCACTTAAAATACCTGGTAGTAGGTATAAAATACAAAACATAGTAATATAAAATAATGAACACAAATAAAGATAAAAATATGGTAGGGATATCTACCAAAATGTCGGCAGAGACCACGGCTGCCGGCGAGGGCTTGGCTAATTCCACAAAGGGATTAGTTAAGTCGCCAGTGGTTAAAAATGTATCTACGTTCAACGCAACCGACCCTTTTAAAAAGGGCGGTTTAGTGGGAAGATCACCACCTGTAGTTGAAAAAAAAACCAGTGACAAAGCGGGAATCCAGGCTAATGTCACTAGAAATATTACTGGTTCGAAATTAATAAAATATATGTCTAACGATGACGGTCAGAATAAACCCCTAGACGTGGGTAATACAGTAGAGAAACAGTTTCATTTAAGAATAAGTGAACTAGAGAAGATGTGTAGCGACTTAATGAGTCAGATTCACACTCTAACCGAAGAAAATAAAATGCTAAAGAAAAAGCAATTAACTAAAAGTGCAGTAGAATACTGTACAGATGAAGAAGAACTAACTCGAGAAACCGAGTGGATTGTAAAACGTACAGGGAAAAAAAGAAAAGCGGTGCACTCACCAGAAATACACAAAGAAAATAGTATAGAAAAATTAAAGGTGATTAAACCAAAAATTTCAATTGATAAACCCATCATTACAAGGAAAAACAAACCTCCTCCGGTTATCTTAAGTAATGTTGTAGAATACCCCAAAGTTAATAAAATACTAAAAGATGTACAAATTAACTATAAAATAAATATGATGAATAACCATCAACTGAAGATTAATGTTGAAAAAGAAGGGGTATACAGAGAACTAACAAAGATTATAAATGAAGCTAATTTAGAATGGCATACTTATGAACACAAGTTGACCAGGCCAATTAAAGTTATGGCTAGGAATTTGCATCCTTCATGCTATCCTGAAGATATAAAGCAAGAGCTTAAATATAAGGGTTTTAAAATCATTGAAGTTTTTAACAAAAGAAAAAAAATTAAAAAGAATGAGGAAGAAACTATAGTTAAACTACCTCTTTTTATGTTAACATTTGAAAATACTGAGGACATTGATAAGATTTATAAAATAGAGTTTATTCAGCATATGAGAGTGAAAATTGAAGCTCTGAAAAAAACAAATCTGATTCCTCAGTGTAAAAAATGTCAAAGATATGGTCACACACAAAAATTTTGCCACCGTCTAGCTAAATGTGTAAAATGTGCAGGGTCACATCTATCAACGAATTGTGACAAAGACAAAAAGGTTACGCCGAAGTGTGCTAACTGCCTTGAGGCACACCCTGCAAACTATAGGGGGTGCGTAGTTGCAAAAGAATTAAAAAAGAGAAAAAAGAAAAGTAATCCAAAACATACCAAAGAAGGTGCGTCGAATTCACCTAATCCAAAATCTAGAAGCTTAAATCCTAGCAGTGTCATCGACGGTTTATCATATGCCCAAGTATCACAAAATAGAGCAAAAGAACCTATTAGTGCAACAAAAAAGAACAATGTAGCATTAGAAAAATCAGCTGAAAAAATGATAAAACGCACTAACGTTAGGAATATAACTCATAGTACAAATAGCATTCATAAACTTAACACTAAAGCTGATAATAATAACATTTTAATGCAGATGATACAAAATTTGTTAAATTCAATGAATGATATCTCTAAAAGGATAACTAATTTAGAAAAAAATTCTAGCAAAAGCTATAGTGGTACTCCGAAAAAATTTCTAAATAATGGCCCAAAATAAAATTAGTATTGCTACATGGAACGCAAACGGCGTACTAAATAAAAAACTAGCATTAGAGCTATTTCTAAAAACTAAAAACATTGATGTGTGTCTCCTATCAGAAACTCATATGACAAGACAGTCAAAACTAAAAATAATAGGTTTCACATGTTATAATGCGACACACCCTAGTAGTAAACCGCGAGGAGGTAGTGCAATTTTGGTGAAAAACTTTTTACTACACCACGAAGAGTTTAAAATAGAAACTGATGAATTGCAACTTTCAATAATACATGTTAAGTCCCTTAAACAGGACTTAAACATTGGGGCTTTATATTGCCCTCCTAATTACAATTTAAAGAATATGATTCTTAAAGACCTCTTGAACCGACTTGGGGATAGGTTCATCCTAGGAGGTGACTACAATGCCAAACATATCGATTGGGGTTCAAGACTTACCTCAACAAGAGGAAGAGAGCTAAGGAAAGCTATTAGAGAGTTGGGTTGCTATTTTCATTGTACAGGCGAACCAACTTATTGGCCTACTGATACAAATAAAACTCCTGATCTACTGGATTTTTTCATAACAAAAAAAATATCTCCAAATTTTATTAGCCTAGAAAATAACGAGGATTTAGACTCAGACCATTCGGCTGTCGTACTAAACCTGCATGAAAATATCGTTAAGAAACAAAATAAGCCTACACTTGTTAATAAATCAACAAATTGGTTCAACTTTAAACAAGAGATAGAAAATAATATAAATTTAAGGGTTAAAATAACAACTAAAGATGAAATAGATTTAGCAATTGAAAATCTTAATAAAATTGTCCAAAATGCTGCATGGAATAATACAAAAGAATGTAAATACATGACAGCAGGACCTAATTATCCTAGAGATATATTAAACGCGATTAAACTAAAGAGAAGAGCTAGCCGAAGATGGCATGAAACACGTGACCCAGCTGATAAAACTGTGTTGAATAGAATAACGCAGAATCTTAAAAGAAAAAATCTTGAAATAAAAAACAATTCATATAAAAAATATGTAGAGAATTTATCAGCTAAAAAAGAAAGAAATTACTCTTTGTGGAAAGCAACAAAGAGTTTGAAAAAACCTGTAGTGCCAGTCCCACCAATTCGGAAAATGGATGGTAAATGGGCAAAAAATAATAAAGAAAAAGCCGAAACATTCGCAGATCACCTGGAAGAAATTTTTGGGCCTAATGAAATAGAGTCAGACCTCTACATTGAAAATGATTTCAGAAGAAAAGAAAATGCCATTGAACTAATTACTCATATAGAAATGGTTGAAGAAATTAAAGCTCTGAAGTCAAAAAAAGCACCAGGTTTCGATCTAATTACTGCAGACATTCTAAAACAACTCCCGAAAAAAGGGATAACAATGTTAACATATATAATGAATGCTATGTTAAGGTTAAATTATGTACCTAACGTTTGGAAGGTGGCAGAAATAATTATGATACTTAAGCCAGGAAAGCCTCCAAACGAAACAAAGTCTTATAGACCTATCTCTCTGTTATCAATTATGTCAAAACTCTTTGAGAAACTGTTATTAAAAAGGTTGAAACCTATAATAGAAAATAGAAAACTAATTCCAAACTATCAATTTGGTTTTAGAGAAAAACACTCTACTGTTGACCAAGTACATAGAATTACTGATATAATTGAGAAAGCTCTAGAAGAAAAACAAATATGCTCTACAATATTTCTAGACGTAGCACAAGCATTTGATAAAGTTTGGCACGAAGGCTTAATTTATAAGTTGCAGCAACTATTACCTAAAAAAAATGTAGATATACTCTCATCATACTTAACTGATAGACTGTTTAGAATTAAACAGGATGAATAGTACTCTACACTGAGAGAAATTAAAGCGGGTGTGCCTCAAGGAAGTATCTTGGGTCCAATATTATACTTGCTGTATACTAGTGACTTGCCCCAATTTCAAGAAATAACTGTAGCGACTTTTGCTGACGATACTGCATTAATGGCAGTAGGATCAAATGTCGGCGAGGCTACAAATAAACTACAAAAAGCAAGTGATAAATTATATCTTTGGACCAAAAGATGGAAAATTAAACTAAATGAACTGAAATCAGTGCAAGTAAATTTTACAAATAAACCTATTCAAAATCCCCCAGCCGTACAATTAAATGGGGTAGCTTTCCTCATGAAAACAAGGCAAAATACCTAGGAATGTATTAAAAAACATGTCAAAAAGAAAAGAATAGAATTAGAACAAAAATATAGAGAAATGTATTGGCTCCTAGGTCGAAAATCTAAATTGCCAATAGAGTACAAAATTTTGTTATATAACCAAATAATTAATCCTATCTGGTTGTACGGCGTACAACTTTGGGGGTGTGCCAAACGAACACATATTCAGAGAATTCAAACATTTCAAAGCAAAGTGCTACGTAACATGGTGAATGCTCCCTGGTACGTACGAAATTCCGACTTACATAGGAATCTAGGAATTCCTATTGTTAGCGATGAAATAAAAAAATATGCCATAAAACATAAGACTCACTTAGAAGGTCACATAAACATAGAAGCGTCAAAACTTCTATTTTCAAATGTCAATAGAAGGCTTAAAAGAACTAGGTCCCTCCAACTAGCGATAAATTCAGATCACCTTAACGGAGGTCTGTAATTCCAGTAGATCATAAAAAGTTAGCGCAAAATTAATGGTTAGTCTCTAAGACTAGTTTTAATATTTTAAAACAGGGCGGGTGTTTTTAGTGTGTTAAAGTCACACATAACTGTGGTTGCGCTCAGTATCTTTCGACGATTTCCACCATCCTTACCCCAAGACAAAAAAAAAAAAAAAAAAAAAAAATATAACATCCTCATGAGAGACTCCGATTTTTTCATGATATTTATAATATATTTTACGTAGTTCTTTATAATCTGGTAATCCTTCTTGATCGATTAGTACTTTGATATTTGTTTGTGTCATACCATTATAACAAATATCAGCTTGATCATAAAAATACGATAAATATATTCTTACGTTACTATATATTCTGTGATCTCTTAATCTGGATAGTACATATACGTTATCACCACTTTCAGTTGCTCTTTTTGTAAGTTTTACAATTGGAGGCACCATAGGGTCAAGCAAACTTGTATTGGTATCTTTAGAAATATTCAGATTAATCTGTTCTTTATTTTCGGTTTTTGGATTTAGTGTTTCTCCTTTGTTCCAGTTAGAATATAAAAACTTTGTATCTGCTTTACTTTTGACACTAATGGTATTTTTTGTATTATTTCTAGAGATTATAACTAGAGATTTTATAATTACTGGAAATTTTTTTATTATGATCAATTTCAATTTTAGTGCCTTTACTTGACCAATATTTTGTAAGATAATTAAGTATGCTACTATTTTTTTCCCCCTTATTATATTTACATTTATTTATACTTACATTATTATTGATATGATTATTTTCAACATTATTATTATTGCTATTATAACAATAGTTATTTTCATTAATACCTATTTTATGTTATTTACAATTACTTCATCCTCAATATCTCTTTCATTATTATTGGATTTATTTATACTAACATTATTATTGATCTGATTATTTTCAACATATTTTTTTTTGGTATTATAATTATAGTTGTTTTCATTAATACCTCTTTCATTCTTATTTGCTCTTGCTACGACTTCAATAATTCTTTCATTATTATTATAATATCATAAATATCAACAACAATTTCTGGAACACCCTTTGCACAATTATTCAATATATTTTCATCCTCTTCCCATTTCTTTAATTGCTAAATACCCAATTTTTTGCTTTCTTTCATATAATTTTGTTTCATATACTGAACAGAATCAACTAAATGTTTTATGTTTTACATCTAGTCCTAGCTTGAATTTTTGATTATTTTTCTTGCAGTTTATGCATTCATTAATTTCTTCCTGTTGTTTACAATCACTTGTTTTATGGTTCTGGTGACACTTCATGCTTGTTTCTTTGTTTGTACAGTCAGCCGATTTATGGTTAAAGCATTTGCACTTGTAACATCTTCTCACACTACTAGCATCAAAAACTTTGCACCTTTCCCAACCAATACAAAGTTTTTCCGCAGCTAATATTTTGGGGAAAGATTATCTATCCACTTCAATTACAGCGTTTTGCATATCTTTGTTGTATTTATTAACCGAATTTAATTTTATTATTTTTAACTCATTTTGTTCCAAAAAACTATTTTGTTTCATAAGCTTTTCTATTATTTCATCCTCATTAAATTTGTTGTTCATATGCACAATTTCAAATTTAGGTTTTATTTGATAACATTCTCATAACAATTCTCCTTCATTTTATTTCTACTTTCAACATTTTTTATTTTTAAATTTTTTGGATCCACCTTAGTATTTAAGTCTTTTTTAGTAATTTTTGTTTTTTGCTTATTTTTTGGTTTTATTAATAAAGGCAAATTTTTTTTCATTACTGGCAATACATTAACCAAATTTTTACTGACACTTGCACTTTGTTTTACAATATCAGTGAATGAAACGCTCTGATCTACATTACGTTTTATTTCATTTACACTAATGATTGTATTTTAATCACTTA
Organism: Dolichopus griseipennis; assembly: GCA_963082915.1. Classification (NCBI taxonomy): domain Eukaryota; kingdom Metazoa; phylum Arthropoda; class Insecta; order Diptera; family Dolichopodidae; genus Dolichopus; species Dolichopus griseipennis. The sequence goes on along the minus strand of OY720441.1, from coordinate 218,640,384 downwards.
GATCATTGCTTTTTGATAATGTATTGTTCATAGCTTCATTCAGTTTTTCACTTTCCGTTTTGAATAAATCACTAATTTTAGAAAATTTTTCGAATTCTTTTTGTTGCACACTTTTAATACTTTCTAAACGCTCGATATATCTATCTTCAATAGCTTTAAGTAATTGCATTGTTTCTAACTGATTGTTTTTTAGTGCACTCTCAAATTCTTGCTTATATTCACTATAGTCATTACTGTTTTTTACTTCACATTTAATATTTTGTAGAACCATATCTACATTATGTATACATAAAATACATTCATCACATATAAATTTAATATTTTTGTTTGAATCTAATAAATTATTCGCCGCCTGTTCAAGCCCCGAGCATTTAGTCGCACTGTGAAAAATTTTCCCTCACACGCCGTCACATGTAATACCAGTTTCTCTTCTAAGTTTCGAGTGACATTTCCGACAATCAGCCATGCCTATACGTTATAGGAGCAACTGTTTAAAATATTACACGGTACATGATTTTTATATTTTTTCTATTTCTGCCGCGATCAAAAGCACATCGGATCGCGTTGAGTGTTAATTAATCTTTTTGATATGTATGTGCCTTTATTATTGTAGGAACAACCAAAAACTCAATCAAAATAAAACAAATATACAATTACATGTATTTTCAAATAAACAACAATTGTAATAATAGTTATGCGTAAAACTTAAATACAAAAGAAAACATATTAATATAATTTAACATATACGAGAGTGGTGAGAATTATTCAAAACATTAACATCTACCAACGAGAAGCAGAGGGATGGATATATTGTTTTATTTAACACAGGGAGAAGATTAAAAGAAATATTATTTCCAAAAAAATATATATATTTTGATATGCGCGTGACATTATATCTTTATAAAACGTTAAGCAAATATCTAAAAATATAAATAACTAGCAGATTTACCCGGCGTGGCCCGGAAGCTTGCAAATTGTATAAAAGCAAGATTTAGCCAATTTCTTTAATATACTACTTTGCTTATAAATGAAGCCTCAAAAAATATTTGTGGAGTTCCGTTAACCCATTGTGGCCCAACAGCCTTTTATACGTTTTTTCGTTGCTTTGCTATATTACGATTAACTTCAAATTTTGTATATGTGTTCCTCTTTGAAAATGAAGTTTACTCTGCTAACAGATTGGAATTTGTTAACCACTGCCGACCCGACGATTATTCAAAAAAATTGTTATTTTGAACAATCGTGATTGTCAAATTACTTTCAATTTTTGAAAGTAGGTACAACTTCTTTATAACGCATGGGACTAAATACCCTATTGCATCACCACGGCCCTCCAAAGATGGGGGTTGGGCGTTGGCTTAAAGCCCCAACCCTGTGAAAATAATCCAGTTACGAATTCATACAACGAGCTTCGGATAAATAATGATAGTGTAAATGGTAACCAGACCCGGAAACGTATAAAAGGACATGATTTAAAAATTGGCACATGAAATGTGCAAACATTGATGCAACCCGGAACAATGCAAGAATTGGCAAATGAAATGACTAAGTATAAATTAGATATAATAGCCCTACAAGAAATAAGATGGAAAGGAAACGGAGAAATAAACAAACCCTTGTTTTCCCTATATTATAATGGAGATAATAACATATCAGGAATGTATGGTACTGGTTTAATTGTCAATAAAAATATGAAGAAATCTGTGATAGGATACAACACAATAAGTAGCAGAATATGTAGTATTAGAATAAAAGGAAGATTCAATAATATAACATATATATCCACGTATGCGCCAACTGAAGAAGCAAATGATGACGACAAGGATAACTTCTATGAAGATTTTTAACGTGATTAAGTAACGTGTGCGAACAAACTCCTGGATACGATACTTTGATGATCGTTGGTGATTTAAATGCAACGGTTGGAAGAGAAGAACATATTAGACATGTTACAGACATGTTTGCAAATGAAAATAGTTTAAAAATTAGAAGCACTGCATTTGACCGAAAAAACATTTACAAAGGAACATGGAAAGTCCCTGGAAGAAATTTAGTCAATCAAATTGATCATGTGCTTATTTCAAAACGATGGCAACTACAATAATCGATGTAAGAACATATAGAGGAGCGAATTGCGATAGTGACCACTTTCTAGTAGTAGCAAAAGTCCGACAAAGAATAGCTAATATATCAAAAATAAATGGAATAAAAAGAAGAAGTGGAACAACGAAAAATTTAAATATGAAGTAGTTGTACAGCAATTCCAAAACAAAATTGTGGATCAATTAGAAAATAATCCAGAAAGAGAAGACAATAAAGAAGAAAAATGGGACAGGATTGAAAATGCAGTAAGAGCTGCAGCTGAAGTGCAAATAGGTATTGAAATAGCCAAAAGAAATGAAGAATGGTTTGATCAAGAGTGTAAAAGGGTAATTGAAATAAAAAACGCAGCTAGACAAAAAATGTTGCAGAGAAACACAAGGGCAAACAGAGAGGAGTATAGAGAAAAACGAATCATTGCCACAAAAACATGCCGGGCAAAGAAAAGAGAAATGTTTAAAAAGAGAATTAAGCAAATCCAAATAGAAAATGATATGAATAATACAAGAAAATTATACAATAAGATTAAACAAGAGATAAATGGCTTCCAACCCAGAATAACATCGTGTAAGGATAAGAATAACAACATACTGTCAAGTAGAGAAGAGGTCCTTGAGAGATGGTCCCAGTATTTTGAAGAAACATTAAACACTTCATTTCCAGCGAATAGATATGTAACTGAAAATGATATACAAACTGTAGAACCGTTGGTGCCGTTACCAACTATAGAAGAAGTAAGGGAAGCAATAGAAAAATTAAAAAACTGTAAAGCTCCAGGAGAGGATAAACTAACAGCTGAACTGTACAAAAACGGAGGTACTTGTCTATATAATAAAATACATAGTCTGATATGTAGAATATGGACAAATAACTGCATGCCTAAAAAATGGAGCATAGGGTTGATATGTCCGATTCATAAAAAGGGAGACAAGCTACAATGCAGTAATTATAGTGGCATAACCCTACTAAACTGTGCATATAAGATTTTATCAAATATCATCTGTGATAGAATAAAGCCTTATTACGAAGAAAGTGTAGGAGAATACCAGGGTGGCTTCCGGAGGGAACGACCTACCATAGACCAAATTTTTGTACTTAAACAGATAATGGAAAAGTGTTATGAGTACAACGTCGACCTGCATATTTTATTCATAGATTTTAAACAAGCATTTGACAGTACAAATAGGAAAAATATTCCCAAAGCACTAGCAGAAATAGGTGTACCTAAGAAATTAATAGGTGTAATACATATTGGGGGGGGAACGGGATAGTATGCGGAACTTAGCTTGATGGGTTCCAGTTACATCAACCACAGCCTATGCTATCTCCACGCCAAGTTTTACCTTCACGAGGTCCTTCCTGTTACGCTGAGCAACTCAGTCGAAAGATCAGGTAACCAACCCTGGTGGTGTAGGTGAGTCAGCAACAAACAAAACTGGCGGTTTCTTTTGGGCCACTTCTACATTTAGATTTAAGGGCCAAGAAATAGCAGCGTCTGTTCCTATAGTAGGCGGCTGCAAACAGCGTCTGTACTCTTAAAGAGCGGCTGATGAAAAAAAAAGAAAGAAAACTACCGTAAACTCTCCAGAAGGCAATGGGAAACCACTGGAGTAATAATCCCTAGAAATATCATATGAATACATCAAAAAACAAACGGCCCTCAGTCTCCGGCAAAAAGAGGGTGCTAAGAATCCCCGGAGGTAAAACCAAAGCTACAATAAAAATAGGAACGTGGAATGTCAACAGTCTGTTCGAGTCAGGAAAAATCTATAACACTATTCAAGAAATGAATCGTTTAAAAATTGATATACTTGGTATCAGCGAAACCTGGTGGCCAAACAACGGAGTAAGTTGTGTAAAGGGGACAAAATTTTATTATTCCGGTAATAACAACACAAGGCACAGGAATGGCGTCGGTATAATATTGTCTGAAGAAATCGCAAAACATGTTTCCGGCTTCGTGCCGTTTTCGGATAGAGCCATGCTACTGAAATTAGATTCAAAACCGATCGCAATTAATATTATACAAATTTACGCACCGACAGCGGATAAACCTGACGATGAGATAGAGGAGTTTTATGAACACATAACATATCTTTTAAAACAAACAAAACCTCACGACCTGAATATCATAATGGGCGACTTTAATGCCAAGGTTGGTACCGGAGGAGTAAAAGACGTAGTTGGGAATTTTGCTCTAGGAACTAGAAACGAAAGGGGTGATCGTTTGGTACAATTTTGCCAAGAAGAAAATTTAAAAATTATGAATACGTGGTTTTGTTTACCTGCAAGAAGATTATATACCTGGAGATCTCCACAAGATTCAAGTGAACATGTAGTGCGAAACCAGATTGACTTCATTATTGTAAATAAACGATTTAGCTCATCCATTAGGAAAGTAAGCACATACCCTGGTGCCGACGTTCCATCGGATCACAATCTTTTGGTGGGCAAAATAAACATCAAATTGGCAAGACCAAAGAGATCCAACCGAGAAACAAAATTGGATATGGAAAAGCTGAAAAATAGTGAAATAAGAGATCGGTTAGCAGCAGAGATCAACAATCAGGTACGAAATTTGAGAAATACAAGAAATCTATGGGCACAAACAAAGGATATCCTTAAAGTAAAGTCACGAAACATCCTGGGTACAAAAAAGTATTTCCCTAAACAGAAATGGATGACAGACGAGATTTTGCATATGATGGATGTAAGGCGCCAATACAAAAACAATAATATTGGGGAGTATAAACGTATTCATCGAGATATCCAAACTAAAATTAGGCGTGCCAAGCAAGACTGGTTAAAGAAAGAATGTGACGAATTAGAGAAACTGCAACATCTACATGATGATTTCAATGTCCACAAAAAAATTAAAGAAATCACGGGTACAAATCGTAAAAAACTTACCGCTGCATTAACAAACGAACAAGGTCAACTTATAGCTGATGTAAATGAGGAACAAAAAACCTGGGAAAATTATGTTCAACAGTTATTTCAAGATCAAAGCAGAACAATAAACAACAATAACACTAACAATAACACTAACACACTACCTTTTGGATTCCCAATAACAAAAGAAGAAGTTAAAAAGGCAGTATTGTCATCAAAAAACAATAAAACTACAGGCCCGGATGATTTACCAGCAGAAATAATAAAATTAATAGATTATGATAATTTAGATATATTGGTCAAAATTTTTAATGAAATATATGACACAGGTAATTTCCCAGAAGATTGGCTAAAGTCGACATTTATTACACTCCCGAAAAAAGCGAATGCTAAAAGCTGTAAAGATCATCGTCTGATAAGTTTAATGAGTCATGCGCTTAAAATCTTTCTTAAAATACTGCAAAGTCGAATGTATTCCAAGTGCGAAGCACATATGGGAAAAACGCAGTTCGGATTTAAACAAGGCACAGGCACGAAAGAAGCTCTTTTTGGCGTAAATATATTGGTACAAAACTGCAGAGATGTTCAGAAGGATGTTTTTCTCTGTTTTCTTGATTACGAAAAAGCTTTCGATAGGGTGCAGCATGAAAAGTTGATAGAAATCTTAAGTGCATTAGATATCGAAGAAAAAACTATAAACTGTATCAGAAATCTTTATTGGAACCAAACAGCTAACGTAAAAACTCAGCATGGCTTAACAGATAGCATTGCAATTCAAAGAGGTGTACGTCAGGGCTGTATTTTGTCACCAATGCTCTTCAACTTATATGCGGAAACTATCTTTTTAGAGGCACTATCTGATGTGGAAGTAGGCATAAAAGTCAACGGCACGTTTTTAAATAATATAAGATATGCTGACGATACAACGTTAATAGCTGATAATATTATCGATTTACAACATATAGTAGATAGAGTCAACCACTACAGTAACAATTTTGGGCTTAACATCAACACTCAAAAAACGAAATTTATGATAGTCAGCAGAAATAGAAAACCATATCCTGGTGCGACTATTACAATTAACAACAGTCAAATCGAAAAAGTGTCCACTTTCAAGTACCTTGGATGCTGGCTAAACGAAGACTGGAGTTGTAATGGGGAAATAAAATGCCGAATTGAAATGGCCAGGAAGGCATTTCTTAAATATAAGGAGCTTTTTTGCAGCAGGAACCTCAGCATGAAACTGCGGATACGTTTCGTTAAATGTTATGTCTGGTCTGTTTTATTATATGGTGTAGAAGCATGGACAGTAAAAGTAAAAGATATGAATAAGCTTGAAACATTCGAAATGTGGACATACAGAAGAATGCTCAAGATTTCATGGGTAGACCGTGTCTCGAACGAGGAGGTTCTCAGAAGAATGAACGTGACAAGAGAACTAATCACAACTGTCAAACGTCGAAAAACAGCATACTTTGGCCATGTAATGAGGAGTGCGAAATACGAGATGTTGCAGCTCATCGTGCAGGGGAAGATCGAAGGGCGAAGGGGAGTTGGTAGAAAACAACTGTCTTGGCTCCGAAATATTAGAAATTGGACTGGCATATCAGAAATTGGTGCACTGGTAGAATCAGCAAGGGACAGGGAGCGATATAAACAAATCACACAAACTATCATATGACGCTAACATTCTGTAAAGAATATGCAACACAAGAAGAAGAAGAATACATATGACCATGAATAACTCCATAGGCAAAGTGTTAATACAAGAAAATGCATCGAAAGAATTTAAAATTACGAGTGGCGTTAGACAAGGTGATGCGTTATCCGCTATTATATTCAATATGATACTTCAACAAGCAATTGGCAAACTAGACAGAGGAGGACATATATTTTCAAAAGCATATCAAATAATTGCATCCGCGGATGATATTGCAATTGTATCGAAAAGAGCTAAAAATATGATAGATGCCTTCTCTATGGTCGAAAAATAATCTAGCAAGGTAGGTCTTCAAATAAACGAAACCAAAACGAAGTACATGAAGATGTCAAGAGATGAAAGAAGAAGGCAACCGCAAGATATAACGATTGATAGATTTACTTTTCAGGGAGTAATAAGCTTTGAATACCTTGGAGTAATGGTAAAAAATGACAATAGTATAAAATATTGTATTCAAGAACGTATTAAAGCAGTAAATAAATGCCTATTTGCATACAAAAAATTAATGCAATCACGTCTCTTGACAAGGGAAACGAAATTATTAATTTATAAAACAATAATACCCCCTTATGGTAACATACGGTTGTGAGGTATGGAAACTGAATATGGCTGACGAAAACGATCTCCGAATTTGTGAACGGAAAATACTAAGGAAAATTTATGGCCCTATAAGGGTAGAAAATGGAGATTACAGCAGAAGGAATAATGCTGAACTAAATGAACTTATAAAAAATGAAGACATTACTCGTTTCAGTAAATCACAACGCCTAAGGTCGGCAGGGCACACAGTGAGAATGCAGGAAACTCGAATGCCATATAAGATATTACATTTAAGACTTGTATTAAATCGAGCTAGAGGAAGACCCAGAACAAGATGGGAAGACAACATTGAAAACGATGCTTCAAAATTACAAGTGAGAAATTGGAAAACAACGGCGAGAGACCGGGAGATATGGAGGCAAATAGTTATGAAGGCCAAAGCTCACACCGAGCTATAGAGTCATAGAAGAAGAAGGTACAACTTCTTTGAAGTAGAGGAATATTTAAAAAAATGTTTTGTTGAGTTTTTTTAACCAATTGCGAAACAAACACTTTAAAAAACAGTTTGCAAAACAGTTTGAACGATTTTCTCTAACTTTTCTATACGTGGTGCTTCTTGACAATTTGGTGCTGCTTGACGATTGAGTTTAGGATGGTAGGTTTCCGGCCTATAATGTTAATGAATTAATTGAATTTGAATATGAATTAAAATGACTATAGGTTAAAAGGATATACTAAATTTGCCATTATGTCATTATAATATTTCATTTCATTTTATTTTATTTCATATTTTTCATCCAATAATAATACATTTAGTGCACCATGTGTAATTTTTGTGTTAACTTTTTTAATAACATCAACTTAAATTAAAACTCCATTGAGCGGCGTTTCCCCGGTGCGCCGGGTAAAAGGTAGTTTACATATAAGTATTATTATACCCGTTTGACTATAGATCAAAAGGGTACACTAAATTTGCCATTATGTCATTATACTATGTCAATAGTAGTTTTCTTGAATTGCCAATGTTACAATAATATATAGTCGATGGTTTAGAAAAGGTTTAACAATCTGCTTTTCAACTTATATTTTGTTTAGTACTTACCTGAAAGTTGTACTACGCTCTTCCTCGTTTTTTTATGATTTTATGAGAGAAATGTAGGTTTCTTTTTTGGAAAAACTCTTTTAAAATACTATGTATTCAAGCATAATACATACGGAATTGAATGTTTTGTTTTTAGACTTCATTTGAAGAAAACTGCAATTTCAAATTTTTTTTTTTTGTTTTATTTTTTTTTTTTTACGAGGGAATGGAAAGCTCGAAAGCCATCCATTGAAACTATGCGGTGTTTCTTTGGGTAGTGTATGATTTTAACACACCAAAACCACACCGTTTTTGAACCAAACTTTAGGAGGGAACCTGTAACACAAATGTACAATTTGGATACAGGGATGATGATATGGAAGGATTTAGGATTATGGTGGAAGTTATTTGGAATATTTGGATTATGGGGGATGGGGAAAATTAGAAGGGATATTTAGAAGAAAGATGTTAATTTTTTCTTAAATTTGGTTAAGTCGTACATATATACATTATCAACTTTGGGGAACACATTTGATGGAATATGGTTCCATAAACGAGATGAGCGCATGACAAACGAATTTCCATAAGCCGTGTTATGTCATCTAGCTAGTTCAACTGTGTAGGGATGAGCATCTGTTGCCCTCCTTGTTTCCCTTTATAAAATCTTGAATGGAGGCATAGGTTGTTTGATTTCTTTAGAACAGGTGTTAGTCCCTATAAGATATCTATAAAACAAGGTCAGCGACCCAACAGTGCGACGATGGCTGAGTGGAGTGAGCGTTGAGGTAACAGTGGGATCATTTATAAGACGAATAGCTCTGTTTTACACTTTATCGAGATATCCCAGCGCCGTAATGGAAGCACCAGCCCAAATATGTGCATTATACTCCATTTTCGGCCTAATATACGTTTTATAGATATTGAGGAGATCAGAGGATGAGAAGTAAGTTTTGCAGCGATACAAGAAACCCAAACAATTAGCAGCGTCCTTAGCTACTCCAAAAATATGATTTGAGCAAGTCAATTTTTCGTTTAGCTCAATCCCCAAAATGTTTAAGTCTTCCGTATGCTGCAAAGCCTCTCCTTGAAAACAAAGGTTCGGAATAGTTGTTGCTATTTTTGGGGAGACTAGACAGCCTTGGGTTTTTTTGGAGTTAAAATCAACTCTGTTGATTTCACCCCATTTTCGGATTTTAATTAAATCTTTGTTCAATTCACTTATAGTGAAATTTTTTGCTGTTGAGTTAATCTGATGATTAATGTTACAGCGGCTATGAAATTCATAGGAAGCAACAAGGGTACTGTCGTCTGCGAAGCTATGGATAAGAACACGAATCGTGCGATTCGAATGGAAATCTCCAATCCATTTAACAAAAACCCTACCTAGACCTAAAGCCTTGCATTTTGCCAATAAATCATCATGCCAAACTCGATCAAAAGCTTTAGAAAAATCCAAAGCCACAACATCAGACTCACCAGAATGGTGAAGACTGATAATAAGCTTTTCGCACAGGAAAGTCATGAGATCACCAGTTGAACGACGAGCTCTGAACCCGTATTGTCGATCATGAAGCAAACATTTACGATCTAGATATTTTAAAAGCTTTTAATTTATAACTTTTTCCATTACTTTGGAGAGGACCGAAGTAATAGCAATAGGTCAGAGGGATCGCTTTTATCGCCTTAATCGCCTATTTTAAGAATTGGAAAAACATGTACAACCCTCCATTGGGTAGGATGAATACTAGAAGTAAAGGAAAGATGGAAAAGGTTGCGCAGAGGTTTTGAAATGGAAGTATATGTGTTTTTGAGGACGGTATTTGTAATACCGTCCGGACCGGCTGATTTTCATGAATCAAGATTCTTCAAGATTTTCATCACTGCTCGCGTCCTAAAGTATATTCTACCAAAGGAGCAGCCAACTTCTGGAATAGATGGAGGTCTTTGAGTTGACTGAGGCAGCGATGAGTTAGAAGTAAACTGAAATCTATTTTTAAAACACAACAACTGCAAAGTAAATAAAAAACAAAGATTTACGAAAACAGGACGAGAAGGAAAATGTTATGTTATTTAATTTTAAAGATATTTTTAGTCGGATTCTTTATTCGCTTTCTTTTTATTATTATAAATATTATCTAATTTAGCTTTTAACTATTTAAGACTATTTAAGGAAAAAAATTAGTCTTATTAATTAAGCGAGCTTTTGGAATAAAGGTTAACTTGCGTTAATACCAAAAATTTGAAAATTTCATTGAGTCTTTGTTCAAAACGCGCAAACATGTCAAAACCAAATTAACTCTGTGGATTTTAATTAAAATGCGGGTACAAAATTTTCAATAAAATTCTTTTAATCGTTTAAGCAAATAAAATTTATAGAAAACTTCATGGCGTCGCCGTGGAAAACGGATTAATCGAACTTAACTAAAACAGCCAGTAAAATTGGACACAAATCGGAAACACAACATTTTTTGGAAGCCCCTCAGGCCGAAATGGGTTAATTTATTCCAACCAAATTCATACAACTAATTGTGGTTGCTAAGAGAAACATTTGTGCAAAATTTCAAGTTAACTGGTCAAACCGTTTTGACTCGACATCAAAAACATTGAGAAAGCTTCATTGCGACCTCGCGCCCCAACAGGTTAACCGAAATCAACAAAATTTTGTGCCAAACTCTCTTTTTGACTGCGAAACCACCCTGTAAAATTGGACACAAATCGGAAACGCAAAATGTTTTGGAAGCCTCCCAGGCCGAAAGAGGTTAATTTATTCCAACCAAATTTATACAACTAATAACGGTTGCCAAGGGAAACATTTGTGCAAAATTTCAAGTCAATCGGTCCCACCGTTTTGACTCGACATAAAAAACATTGAAAAAGCTTCATTGGGCCCTCATGCCCAAACGGGTTAACTGAACTCAACAAAAATTTATGTCAGCCTCTCTTTTCGACTGCGAAACCACCCTGTAAAATTGGACACAAATCGGAAACACAAAGTTTTTTGGAAGCCCGCCACGTCAAATTGGGTTAATTTATTCCCACCAAATTTATACAAATAATTCCGGTTACTAAGAGGAACTTTTGTGCATAATTTCAAGTCAGCCAAAAAAAACGAAAGCCAAAAAAAATATTTGTGGAGTTCCGTTAACCCGTTGCGGCCCAACATCTTTTTATTGGTTTTTTCGTTACTTTGCTATAAATAAGAAATGGTTTTACCGATTGACTTCAAATTTTGTATATGTGTTCGTCTTTGAGAATGGAGTTCACACTATTAACAGACATGGAATTTGTAAACCCATGCAGACTTGAAGATTGTCAAAAACAAAATTTTGGGAGGTGCAATTTTGCGCAATATTGCTTGGTCAAAGTCTCAAAAAAAGGTTCGATAGTTCCGTTATAACCCATTGCGGCAGATCAGCTTTTTACAGATTTTTTCGTTACTTTACTCTTAAGCAGAAATGGTTTGACAAATTGACTTCGAATTTTGTATGCGTACATGCATATACGAGTACTTGTCATTCCTACGATAAGGTAAAGAAAAAATTTGTAAGTAAATTACATCCAATTTTTGAAAGTAGGTAAAACTTGTTTGAATTAGGGGAATGTTTAAAAAAATGTTTGGTCGAGTTCTTTTAACCGATTGCGAAACTAAAACTTTAAAAAACAGTTTTCGAAACAGTTTGAACGATTATCTCTAATTTTTCTGTACGTTTTTCTTTTGCTTCTTGACAATTTGGTGCTCCTTGAATTTTTTTTGTTATTATTTCATAATTATAAAAAGTTTCAAGTGAAATTTGAAAAATTTGTTGCAAATTGCGAGAATAATCCCAAAATACTAGTTTTAAAAAAACTGCTTTATTACATTTTACATGTACACCATTCTTGTGTTAACTTTTTCCAATAACATCAACTAAAATTAAAACTCCATTGAGAGGTCTAAAGGGTATACCAAATTTGCTATTATGTCATTATACTATGTCAATTGTAGTTTCTTGAGTTGCCAACGTTTGAATAAAATATAGTCGATATAGTCGTTTGCTTATGATTTTATGAGACTAAAGTAGGCTTCTTTCTTGGAAAAACTGATATTTTTTTGATTTTTAGATTTTATTTGAAGAAAACTGCAATTTTACACAGAAATCTTTTTTTAAAAAACAACGAATGCAAAGCAGATAAAAAACAAAGACCTACGAAAAAATGTACTTAGAGAAGAAAAATTATACATTATTTAAATTTAAAAATATTATTATTTGGATTCTTTATTAGCGTTATTTTTATTATTATTAATAATATTATTTCATTTAGCTTTTGCACTATTTGAGACTATTTGAGAGCGAAAAAATTAGTCTTATTAATTAAGTGAGCTTTTGGAATAAAGGTTAACTTGCTTTTATACCAAAGATTTGAAAATTTCATTGAATATTTGTTCAAAACGCGTAAACAGGTCAGAACCAAATTAACCCTGTGGGTTTTAATTATAATGGTTGTACAAAATTTTCAATAAAATTCTTTTAATCGTATTTTTAGTCGAAACACGAAAATTTTTTGAAAGCCCGCCAAGCCGAAATAGGTTAATTTATTCCAACCAAATTTATACAACTAATTCCGGTTGCTAAAAGGAAAATTTTTGGAAAATTTCAAGTCAATTGGTTAATCTGTTTCGACTCGACATAAAAAACATTGAAAAAGCTTCTTTGCGCCAACTTGCCCATACGGGTTAACCGAACTCAACAAAAATTTGTGTCAGCCTGACTTTCCGACTGCAAAATCACCTTGTAAAATTCGACACAAATCGGAAATACAAAATTTTTTGGAAGCCCGCCAGGCCGAAATGGGTTAATTTGTTCCAACCAAATTTATACAACTAATTTCGGTTGCTAAGAGGAACATTTGTGTAAAATTTCAAGTCAATCGGTCGACCTATTTTGACTCGACATCAAAAAACCTAAAAATCTTAAAACAACTCTGAATCCGCAACCAGTTGACTTATAAAAATGTGATATAGCCTATGTCACCCCCAGGCTCTGAGAATTATTCCTCTAAAATTATGTGACAATTGGACCAGTCGTTTTCACGTGAATCCTGGACAAACAAACAAACAAACAAACAAATTTTCTCCTTTATATATTAGACTAGCAGATTTACCCGGCGTTGCCGGGAACGTGCAAATTGTAAAAAAGCAAGTTTCAGCCAATTTTTTGATGTACTACTTTGGTTAAAAAGAAAGCCTCAAAAAAGCCTATTTGTGGAGTTCCGTTAACCCATTGTAGCTCAACAGTTTTTATAGGTTTTTTTCGTTACTTTGCAATAAATTAGAAATGGTTTAACCGATTGACTTCAAATTTTGTATATGTGTTCCTTTTTCAAAATGGAGTTCACTCTATTAACAGACGTGGAATTTGCTAAGCCATACTGATCCGACGATTGTTCAGAAAAAAATTTGTAAATAAATTACGTCCAATTTTTGAAACTAGGTAAAACTTATTTGAATTAGGGGAATGTTTAAAAAAAATTTTCGAGTCGAGTCAAGTTCTTTTAATCGATTGCGAAACAAAAACTTTTGCAAACCAGTTTGAACGATTATCTCTAATTTTTCTGTACGTGGTGCTTCTTGACGATTTGGTGCTCCTTGACGATAGAGTTTAGGATGGCGGGTTTCCAGCGAATAATGTTAACTGAATTAAATTTTTTTTTTATTATTATTTAATAATAATGAAAAGTTTCAGGTGAAATTTGATAAATTTGTTAAATATTGCAAGAATAATTCTATAAAAAGCGTTTTAAAAAAATTTGTTTATTACATTTTCAAATTAACATGAACACCAAGTGTAATTTTTGTGTTAACTTTTTTAATAACATCAACTTAAATTAAAACTCCATTGAGCGGCGTTTCCCCGGTGCGCCGGGTAAAAGGTAGTTCACATATAAGTATTATTATACCCGTTTGACTATAGGTCAAAAGGGTATACTAAATTTGCCATTATGTCATTATAATATGTCAATAGTAGTTTGCTTGAATTGCCAACGTTTGAATAAAATATAGTTGATGGTTTATAAAACGTTTAAAATCTGCTTTTCAACTTATATTTTGTTTTCTACTTACTTGAAAGTTCTACTACGCTCTTCCTCGTTTTTTTATGACATTATGAGAGAAGTGTAGGCTTCTTTTTTGAAAAAACTGTTTTAAAATACTATGTATTTAAGCATAATATATACGAAATTGAATTTAGATTTTATTTGAAGAAAACTGCAGTTTAACACTGAAATCTATTTTTAAAACACAACAACTGCAAAGTAGATAAAAAACAAAGATTTACGAAAACACGTGGAGAACGAAAATGTTATATTATTTAATTTTAAAGATATTTTTATTCGGATTCTTTATTCGCTTAATTTTTATTATTATTAATGTTATCTCATTTAGCTTTTAACTATTTGAGACTATTTAAGGAAAAAAATTAGTCTTATTAATTAAGTGAGCTTTTGGAATAAAGTGTTTTTTTTTTTTTTTATTCCTTTTTCAATAGGGCATTCAGCAAGTTTTTTTTTAAACTAGGCTTCAGTTTCTTTAATCATAATATTCACTAAGCCGTTGATTACTCGGCTGTAGCTATTATATAAGGTTATAAAGTATGAATGCACAAATGTTAACTTGGGGCGCCATCTATAATCTTACACACAAATTAGTTATATATTTTTATTAAATCTTATTTTATATTACGATATAAACTATTAAGATATAAGTAAACAATTTTACGATATTTTTTTATTGGATATGATCTGACCGGGGTTTGAACCCGGGACCTTCCACATGAAAGGCGACGTCTTTACCACTACGCCATTGGTCAGATGAATAAAGGTTAATTTGCGTTAATACCAAAAATTTGAAAATTTCATTGAATTTTTGTGCAAAATGCGTAAATAGGTCAAAACCAAATTAACCCAACCAAATTAATTTTAAAGGTATAAAATTTTCAATGAAATTCTTTTAATCGTTTAAGCAATTAAAATATTTAGAAATATTCATGGCGTCGTCGTGGAAAACGGGTTAATCGAACTTAACTAAAACTGTTTGCAGCCTCTCTTTTAGACTTTAAAATCAACCTCTGAAATTAGATACAAATCGGAAACACAAAATTTTTTGGAAACCCGCCAGTCCAAAATGGGTTAATTCATTCTAACCAAATTTATACAACTAATTTCGGTTGCTATGAGGAACATTTGTGAAAAATTTCAAGTCAATCGGTCAAACCGTTTTGACTCGACATTAAAAACATTGAAAAAGCTTCATTGGGCCCTCGTGCCCAAACGCGTTAACCGAACTGAACAAAAATTTGTGTCGGCTTCTTTTTTCGACTGCAAAATCACCCTGTAAAATTTGACACAAATCAGAAACACAAAATTTTTTGAAAGCCCGCCAGACCGAAATGGGTTAATTTATTCCAGCCGAGTTTATTCAACTAATTTCGGTTGCTAATAGGAACTTTTGTGCAAAATGTCAAGTCAATCGGTCAAACCGCTTTGACTCGACATCCAAAAAATGAAAAAGCTTAAAACGGCTCTGGAGCCGCAACCTGTTGACTTATAAAAATGTGACATAGCCTATGAATTATTTCTTTAAAATTTTGTGACAATCGGAACAGTGGTTTTCACGCAAATCCTAGACAACAAACAAACAAACAAACAAATTTTCTCTTTTATATATTAAAGTACTAAAAATCCTCAAAAAAAAAAGAAATTTATAAAAAGCTAAATAGTGATAAATAAGTTTTATTAAAAAAAAAATAAAGTAAATTAATTAATTATCAATTTAAAAATTTAATTATCTCAGTTACAATTAAAATTGAAATTAAATTTTAAATTAACACTTATCTAAGAACTACCAGACATTGAAATAAGCAAAAAAAAAACAATTTTGTTTATAGGTTTTTTAGAAAAAAGATATCTAAAACAAGTAAAGAAACAGTCAGTCGGTGCAAGAAATACCCTACACCAATTTGGTTCAAATTTAATGGGATTCCATAAGTCATTTTAAAACAATAAAAGCTGTTATTAGTTTGGTCGTAAAACATAGCTAACCAAATTAACTTTAAAATACTAACAACATTTTCGAATTGGACTATCTATAAAAAAATTACACAAATTCTTACTAATTTATCGATTTAAAAATATTAAAAAACAAAAAAACTTGAATTAATTGAAAATATATTTATTTCAATTCAATTACAAAAGTGAAAAAATTTGAATTATTAAATTTTGTGATAAAAAGATAATCAAAGCATAATATATTTAATAATCCAAATTTTTCAAAATAGCAATTATTTTAAATGGTTAGTTTATATAGCTAATAGAAAAGCTTATAAAAGCAAAATATGCAATAAATGTATTTCTAAAATACAATTACAAATTTAGACCTTTTCATATAATTCATTTAAATATAAAAATAAGTTTAACATAAATTCAACAAGTACCTTTGAACATAGCTGAACCACTACAATTAAGTCTAAATTTCGGGGACACATAGGAAATAGGAAATATATTCTTTGGCCTAGAAATTAAACTCGACCAGAACCAATTCCCATGGTACTTTCATTACTAGTAACCTAGAGCTTAAATTTCATCAAAATAACGGCATTATTTTTTGAGTTATGGATTTTTTAAGATATATGTTTGTTAGCCCTTGAACTTTTCAAGGGTTCCAGGACCCGAAACCATGGTACGATTTCGCCCATATGCAGTCCCCGTCATACTTTCAATACTAGTTAACTCTTATACACAATTGGAACGTTCTTTGCTTTTAAAACTTGGGAGGTCTAAGAGGGGTACTGAACCACCACTCCAATTGATCCATCCAAAATTAGGGGGACACGCAAGAGATAGTAAAGAACCCCGTTGTGCCGAATTTGAAGCTTCTAAATTTTTTTTAAGTTACTATCTTTATTAATTTTAAAGATATACTTTAAGGTCTTCGGAAATGTGTAGCTGGTCCCCGACCCACTACTCCAATGGGGCCAAAATTTCTGAGACACTTGGGAAATAGCAAGGGACACCTTGATACCAAATTTGGAGGTTCTATCTTCATTTGTTTCGGAATTATGCTCGTTTGGCCTAAATTCGATCAAAAAGTTCTAGGTTCCGAACCCATGATCCAATCCTGAACTTACACAATCCCCAAAGTAGGTTCATTACTAGTAACCTACAGCACAAATTTGATGAAGATAGCGTCATTAGTTGTTGAGTTATCGTGAATTTTTATATATGTTCGTTAGCCCTTGGACCGATTAAAAGGTCCAGAATCCGAACCCATGGGCCGATTTCGCCCATATGCAATCCCCGCCGTACTTTCAGTCCTAGTAACCTACACTTAAAATTTCATCAAGATAGCTCCATTATTTTTTTTGTTATCGTGCCTGCGGATGGACGGACATGACTATATCGACTCAGGAGGTCACGCTGATCACAAATATATATACTTTTCCATATCTAGCTCGCTTCCTTTAGGTGGTTACAAACACCATACCAAAATTATTATACCCCTTTACCTATTCTGTAGGTGTAGGGTATAAAAAGCGTCATTATGTTGCAGAATATCTGAAAATTTGTGATGAACAAAAAGTATTAAGGTTACAGAAAGTAATTTATATACCAATGCAGCGTTTTAATGTATAATGTAAATAGTCAAGACTATTTTTTGAATCCCTGTAATGTAAAAACATAAAATTTGTAACAGTCTCCATAAATAAATAAAATAAATCACAATGAATAATATAACTAATTTTTATTTTTATTTATATAGTTATTTAAAGAAACCAAAAATTATTTCCAAAAATATCTTCAAAGTAGACAGAATTTCCCTGTTGATTATTTATATCCAAAATTTCATTATATGGAACTCCTTTATTATCTTCAGCAATTTCTTCTTTCACTTCTTATTCTTCATCTTCCCTTTCAAGTATCTGAAAGGGAGGTATAAATTCCTCCGTTTCCGTTAAATCTTCGTCGTCCATGGTGGTCAGTTTCATGAAACGGATATGTTGTAGAATCAGGCTGCATTTTATTGAGTTGCTGCTAACAGTTAAAATGAAAATGAAATAAAATTTAAAATAAAAATCTAGTTATATACTCATGTAGAAAAGTATAAAAGCAAATTAAACTCAATCATTTGATTAGTTTAAACCATGCTTTGGTCTATCATTTTTTGTATAATCATAATTGTATCATTACCTTTAACACTTTTAAAACAAAATGCCAATAGCTCAAATAATGGCTGAAATTCTTAAACAGACATGATGTAAATTTCTTATAAGAAAATTCAAACAAAAGGGTTTAAATGACACTTGGCAAATTGATTTAGTAGAAATGATACCATATGCAAAGTTTAATGAGGGTTTTAAATATATGTTGACCGTCATTGACACTTTTTCCAAATATGTCTATGCTGAACCACAATTTCAAAATTATATGATAGATCAATCAATGATAATGATTGATAATCAATCAATCATTATCATACATTTAGTGAATTAAAAGCATCAATTGTTGAACGATTCAATCGCACATTAAAAAATTCGATGTGGGAAATATTTAGTTTAAACGGGAATTACAATTGGTTACCTATTATAAAAACAATAATAAAACGAGGTAGATTATAGTTGCCCTTGTCAACTTTTAGATACCCGTGCGTGTACTAAATAAATAAGAATTTTATATATTGCAATGTTGACTGAATTGCAACTGTTTGACAGAAAATTCAAAATATTTGTTTTTTTATATTTAATTACAAAAAAAATTAATAAAAAACAAGATGAATTAAAAAACAAGTAAAGAAACAGTCAGTCGGTGCAACCGACTTAGAAATACCCTACACCTATTTGGTTAAAATTTAAGGACATATCCATAAGTGGTTTTAACACCATAAGAGCTGTTATTAATTTGATCGTAGGACATAGCTTACCAAATTAACTTTATAATACTAAAAACATTTTCTAATTACACTATCTATTAAAAAATATTACAAATTCTCACTAATTTATCTATTTAAAAATATTAAAAAAAAAAACTTGAAATAAATGAAAATATATTTATTCCAATTCAATTACTAAATGAAAAAATTTGAATTATTAAATTTTGTGATAAAAAGCTAATATATTTAATAATTAAAATTTTTCAAAATTGCAATTATTTTAAATGGCTTGTTAATGTACCTATTACAAAAGCTTATAAACGCAAAATATGCAATAAATGTATTTCTAAAATACATAAACAAATTTAGACCTTTTCATATAATTCATTTAAATATAAAAATAAATTTTACATAAATGCAGCAAGTACCTTTGAACATAGCTGAACCACTACAATTAAGTCAAAATTTCGGAGACATATAGGAAATAGGAAATATATTCTTTGGCTTCGAAATTAAACTCGACCAGAACCAATTCCCATGGTACTTTCATTACTAGTAACCTAGAGTTTAAATTTCATCAATATAGCGGCATTATTTTTTGAGTTATGGTGTTTTAAGATATATGTTTGTTAGCCCTTGAACTTTTCAAGGGTTGCAGAACTCGAAACCATGGTACGATTTCGCCAATATGCAGTCCCCGTCATACTTTCAATACTAGTTAACTCTTGTACACTATTGGAACG
This sequence comes from Dolichopus griseipennis, assembly GCA_963082915.1. NCBI lineage: Eukaryota > Metazoa > Arthropoda > Insecta > Diptera > Dolichopodidae > Dolichopus > Dolichopus griseipennis. The sequence goes on along the minus strand of OY720441.1, from coordinate 218,620,408 downwards.
TGTTATCTTAATTTTAAGTTACTAGTTTTATTAATTTCGATGGTAAGCTTTTACACATTGGTGGGTCTAAGAGAGGTACTGAACCACCACCCCAATTGATCCAAAATTAGAAGACACGCAGGAAATAGTAAAGAACACCCATGTGCCAAATTTGAAGCTTCTACATATGTTTCAAGTTACTATCTTTATTAATTTCGAAAATATGCTTTAAGGTTCTCGGAACTGAGTAGCTGGTCCCCACCCACTACTTCAATTGGGCTCAAACTTCAAGGAGACTAAGGAAATGGAAAGCGACACTCTGATACCTAATTTGGAGGTTCTATCTTCATTGGTTACGGAATTATGCTAGTTTGGCCTAAATTCGATCAAAAAGTTCTAAGTTCCGAACCCATTGTCCAATCCTCTCCGTGCGCAATTGCCGCAGTAGTTTCATTTCCAATAACCTACAGCACAAATTTCATGAAGATAGCGTCATTAGTTGTTGAGTTATAGTGATTTTTTACATATGTTCGTTAGCCCAGTAACCGATTTAAAGGTCCAGAATCCGGACCCTTGGGCTGATTTCGGTTTTATACAGTCCGCGCTGTACTTTAAGTACTAGTTAACCCTTGTACAAAATTTAAACTTTCTATCTTAATTTTAAGTTACTATTTTTAGTAATTTCGAGTATAAGCTTTTAAAACTTGGGAGGTCTAAGAGGGGTACTGAACCACCACTCCAATTGATCCCAAATTAGGGGGACAAGCAAGAGGTAGTAAAGAATACCAAATGTGAAGCTTCTACATTTTTTCAAGTTGCTATCTTTATTAATTTTAAAAATATGCTTTAAGGTTTTCGGAAATGTGTGGCTGGTCCCCGACCCCCGACTCCCATGGGGCCCAAATTTCAAGGACGCTTAGGAAATACGAAGGGACACCCTGATACCAAATTTGGAGGTCCTATCTTCATTAGTTTCGGAATTATGCTCGTTTGGCCTAAATTCGATCAAAAAGTTTTAGGTTCCGAACGCATGGTCCAATCCCGAACTTACGGAATACCCAGAGAAGTTTAATTACTAGTAACCTACAGCACAAATTTTATGAAGATAGCGTCATTAGTTGTTGAGTTATCGTAATTTTTTACATATGTTCGTTAGCCCTGAAACCGATTAAAAGGTCCAGGATCCGAACCCATGGACCGATTTCGCCCATATTCAATCCCCGCCGTACTTTCAGTCCTAGTAACCTACAGTTAAAATTTCATCAAGATAGCTCCATTATTTTTTGAGTTATCGTGCCTACGGACGGACGGACGGACGGACGGACAGACGGACGGACGGACAGACGGACGGACGGACATGGCTATATCGACTAAGGCGGTCACGCTGATCAAAAATATATATACTTTTCCATATCTAGCTCGCTTCGTTTAGGTGGTTACAAACACCATACCAAAGTTAATATACCCCTTTACCTATTCTATAGGTGTAGGGTATAAAAAGATGAATTTAAAAAAAAAATATGCTCTGAACGAGATTCGAACCCACACTTTTCAATTAAAATGTCGACGTCCTATCCACTAAGCCATCGACTTTATATTCACCTCAATTTTTTTTTAAATTATTATAGTTGCTATGGTATCAATTGTTTGTTTTGAATAACTGTTTTGAATTTTTTTAAAAATGTATTAAAAAAAAATAAATAATTTATAAATGAGAGTTTTAAGATAAATTAAAAAAAAAAAAAAAATTTGCCCCAGCCAGGAATCGAACCGAAACGTTTTGACTACTAGTCCCATGTCCTAACCATTACACTACACCATAGTACAATGAATAATTTGCCTAAAAAACGAGTTTTTATTTATCTTAATTTTTTTTTTTAAATAATTGTAGTTGCTATGGTATCAATTGTTTGTTTTAAAAAACAGTTTTTAAATAATTGTAGTTGCTATGGTATCAATTATTTGTTTTAAATAACAGTTTTGAATTTTTTTTATAGAAATATTTAAAAAAATTAATAATTTTTAATATAAACGAGAGTTTTTTGTCAAATTTTCTATAAAATAAAATATTTTATACATAAAATAAATAAATATATTTTATTAAAAAGAAAATAGATAACAAAAAATGAATTTAAAACAAAAAAAAATTTTTCCTTAGCCTGAATTCGAACCGAGACATTTTTGCTACAAGTAACATGTCCTTACCACTACACCATGAATCGATTAATAATTAAACTACAATTTGGTTGTTTTTATATTTGGTTTCTATTTAGTTATTAATTTTGAAAATATTCATATAATTTCGAAAAATTTGTATGACAGCTACCCGAAGCCTTTGTCCGATTTTAACCAAAAACAATAGGGAACCTACAAATTGTCTAAAAATTACTTTGTGAAAGTTTCAGAACTCTAGCTCTTATAGTTTTTGAGTTATCGTGCTGACGGACGGACACACATAGCTAGATCGATTCACTTTTCGATGCTGATTCGATACGTACCCTTGACACTATATCTAGCTCGTATATTTCGATGCGTTACAAACGGAGGAGTAATTTTAATATTCCCGATGTTCATATATGTATGCACGGGTATAAAAATATAATTTTACAAAACATAGTGCAACAAAACTTTCTCCTAAAAAAATCACAAAGAAAAACTAAGAAAAACGAGGAAGATTATAGTTGCCCTTGTCAACTTTTAGATACCCGTGCATACCCACTATGGTGTATAAAATAAACCGTAATTTACTTCCCTTATACATTTAACTCATTACCCCATAATTTTGACATAAAAAAAAAAAAAAAAATTAACAAAAAAAAAAATCACAAAACAAAAAACAAAATTTTCATTCATTGTCCCATAGCTTTAGCTTAACAAAAAAAAAAAAAAAAAAAAAATTAACAAAAAAAAAAAAATCACAAAAAAAAAAAAACAAAATTTTCCTTCATTGTCCCATAACTTTAGCTTAAAAAAAAATAAAAAAAAAAAAAACAAAAAAAAAAAAATTGGCCCACCCTAAAAGTCCGAAGGTCCGAGTGATGTCCAACTTTGCCAAGTAACTTGCCCTATTAATTTATCTGCCCAATTTTAATTTTAACCTTGTAGCTTCATTAGATTCAAAGTTATTGAATTGAAAACTTTGTATGGCAGCCCCCCGAAAATGGGGCCCTAACATTTTGAAACTTCATATAAGTGCTAGATTCATTATATAACTAACCGTGTGTAATTTTCAGCCTCGTAGTATAATTAGTTTTGAAGAAATTCATATTGGTGCAAAGAAGTTGTATGGCAGCCCCCCGAAAATGGGGCCCTAACATTTTGAAACTTCATATAAGTGCTCGATTCATTATATAACTAACCGTGTGTAATTTTCATCCACGTAGTATAATTAGTTTTGAAGAAATTCATATTGGTGCAAGGAAGTTGTATGGCAGCCCCCCGAAAATGGGGCCCTAACATTTTGAAACTTCATATAAATGCCGGAGTCATTATAAAACTAACCGTGTGTAATTTTCATCCCCGTAGTATAAATAGTTTTGAAGAAATTCATATTGGTGCAAAAAAGTTGTATGGCAGCTCCCCGAAGCCTTGGTCCGATTTTAACCAAAAACAATAGGGAACCTAGAAATTGTCTAAAAATGACTTTGTGTGAATTTCAAGACTCTAGCCCTTTTAGTTTTTGAGTTATCGTGCTGACACACGGACGGACGGACGGACGGACGGACGGACGGACAGACACACATAGCTAGATCGACTAATTTTTCGATTCTGAGCCGATACGTACCCTTGACACTATATCTAGCTCGTCTAGATCGATGCGTTACAAACGGAGGAGCAAATCTAATATACCCGATGTCATATATGTATGCACGGGTATAAAAATCTTAGGAATGTGTATACTAAACCTAAAATTAATATAAGATTGGAAATTTTGTAAGAATAAGTAAATATAATGGTCATTTCGAAAAAGGTTATCAGCCAAATTGGTCATCTGAAATATTCAAAATTGAAAAGAACAATAATACTTATCCGGTTACATATCAATTATCAGACTAGACCGACACACCAATTTCTGGAGGCTTTTATCAAGCTGAGCTTACACCTGTAAAATACCCAGATACTTACCTTGTTGAGAAGATTATTAAAAAACAAGGAAATAAAGTATACGTAAAATGGCTTGGATTTGATAACAATCATAATATATGGATCCCATATGGTACAGAACTGTGATCTTCTAATATTCGGCGCTTTTTTGATTTTCTCTCAAAATTTATTAGTTTTGCAGCACTATAGTTAAATGAAATTTATTTCACTTGACATACTACTTTTCAGTATTAGCTTTTGTACAATATGCTTTATATGCATAATTTGTCGGTCCACCAATAACAAATTCTGTAATATAACTACCACCATCATAATATTCTTATCATCAGTCATATCACCAATGTATTCTCCTACTGCTGCATCTTTTTCTCCTGCTTTGCTTATGTATATGACAGCATCCGTGTCATAATAAAATACTCTATCATTAAGCACCTCTAATTAACTATATGATTTAAGTCGTGCTTTTAATGTGCGATGGCTTTCTTTGCATAAAATATTTTTAACATTTTAGGGGAACCGAGGTGATTTTTGGCAAGAAGGACAGTTCTTTTAACATCTGTGGTGATTTTTAACATAATATGGAATATGACAATCTTCACAATAATAGCTACAACAAAAGACAGCTGTAAGAGGATAAATAACTTTGTAATGATAATCGTGATAAAGTAAGTTGGTGCTTTTCTTATCATTATTCCCTTTAAAAATTACTTCTCTCGCCATATTTGTACACAACAAATTTATATTTTTTTTTTTTTTTTTTTTTTCTTTATTTATAATATAAATTTAAATATACATACATAATTTATCTTTTCAGTACATAGTAAATAGATTGAGACCTATGCCTAAGGCAGTGCGGTCATATAATTTTTTGTAAGAATTATTTAACAATAGAATAAGAAAAAGTAAAACAAAGCAAAAAAAAAAAAGAAATTTAAAAAAGAAATTTAATGATATTCATTTACAAATTTTTCATAGGATTTCATCATAAAAATTTACTCTTTTTTGTATAATTCTTCATATTTTAATTTATTAATTTTTTTTATATTCTTAAAACAGAAAAAAAAAAATTTTAACTTATTTGATTTATTTATGAATGTTAGTTAGTTAATGTAGGATTTAATTATTAGTTTGTTAGTATATCTAGTTTTATTAAAATATTATGTACTAATTATAGTGGATTTAATCTTTTGTGTAAATAGATTAAGGTTATTAATTAATTTTATTTGTTCTGGAAGTTCATTATAAACCTTAAGGCAATTATATAAGCAGTTATTCTTTTGATGTGATGTTCTAAAAAGGGAAAGGTAGAAGTTCGATTTGTTCCTAGTATTATGGTTGTGTATGTCAAAATTCCTATTTAGAATGAAGTTATGTTTTAATTGATTATTAATGATTTTGTACGCAGTTTTATAGAGTTCCATTAATATTATGTTTCTTAAGCTTAGATATTTTATAGTGTATATAGAATCTGTTGGGTGTAACAAGGGCAAGCCTTGTGCAAGCTTAACACATTTTTTATGCATTTTGTCTAGTTTATTTACATGAATTTGTGGAGCTCTACTCCAAATAGGTAAAAGATAAGTAATATGTGATTTTATATACGAGGAATATAATGTGTATATCGATTGATCCGAGAGGAACTTACGTAATCTTCTCATCAGGAATATGTATGGAGTTATATTTTTGATTACTTTTTCAATATGTTTATTCCAACTTGATTTACTGTCAAGTAACAGACCTAAATAATTGAAGTTACTGACTATTTCTACATTTACATTATTATATTGAACGGAATTAGAGAAGTTAAGAATCTTGTTTTCAAAGAATAAAATTTTGGTTTTATTTAAGTTTAATAGAAGTCGGTGCTTGGTTAGCCACTCCTCAATTAGCAGTAAATCGTGTTGTATAGATAGATGAATATTTCCCTCAGAATCATCTGCATATTTTATTACCGCATCATCTGCGAATAACTGAATACAACCCTTTAATTTTAAATGAGAGATGTCGTCGATATATAATTTAAAAAGAAGTGGGCCCAAAATGGAACCTTGCGGAACCCCTTTTGATATTATTTTTTCATCGCTAAAGTTATTGTTTATACGAACCTTTTGTTTGCGACCTTGTAGATATGACTGGAAGAATTTTAACTGACCTAATGTGAAATTTAATTTCTTAAGTTTTAATAGAAGAATATCATGGTCGACGCAATCGAAGGCCTTTTTTATGTCAAGAAATACACAGCTAACGAATTTACCGTTATCAATATTTTTGGAGATGAAGTCATTTAAAAAGAGACAGGCAGCTGTTGTGTTAGATTTTTCTTCGAAACCAAATTGTTTCTCACTTAGTATAGGATTATTTTTAATAAAATTATTAAGCCTATTTTGAATGACTTTTTCGAAGATTTTTGAGAAACTAGATAAAACAGATATGGGACGATAATTAGAGCAATCTGTTACAGTTCCACCTTTATATATTGGTGTTATAATGGCTGTTTTTAGCGAACTTGGGTATGTGTTCGATGTGAATGCATTATTAATATGCCTGACTAAGGCAGGAGCTAGATGATCTGAAAATTTTTTTATTAGTTTAGTTGAAATATTATCGTACCCCGTAGCAGCAGCTGAATTGAGAGTTTGAATGATTTTGGATACTTCATCTACATTAGTTGGAGAGAGGTCAAAATTACTATAAATATTTCTTCTAAATTTGTCAATGTAATCAAGGTCAATGTTATTAATAGGGATATTTATTTCTTTTGTAATATTAGCGAAATACTCGTTAAAAGCAGAAGCAATTTCGTTTTCATGTTCAATTACTTTTGAGTTATGATGTATTACCTTAATAGATTGGTTTGAATTTACCATACTATAATTGAACATAATATGTTTGTAACAATCCCATAGCTTTTTACAATTTTTAGAGTTATCAATCACTAAGTTAGAAAAATAATTTTTTTTTGCTTTGATTATTAAAGTTCTCACTATAAGTTTGTATTTATTGTATAGAGTTTCAGTATGGATATCATTTGGGTACTTTTTTTTGAATTTAAATAGCGAATCTCTTATTTTCATTTTGTCTACTATTTCTTGAGTAATCCAGGTTTTCCTCTTCTTATTTTGCTTTACGGGTACTGTTTGGGTGTTCATATTTATGATACTTTTCAATTTCACAACTAATTCATCAAAGCTTGTGTAGGACTGTAGGACATTCCAGGAGGTATTTGAAATTATCCTTTCATAGTTTAGAACAGTTTTATAATAGGTTTTCCCCTCAGTTATTGGATTCAGACTGGTGGTTATAAAGAACATTTGATGATCAGACAGACAAGAATCTAAAATATGAAACCAGAATTTATTCTGAAAAATATCGGTTACGAAATGATCAATAATTGTTTTTGTATTTCTACCAATTCTCGTAGCAAAGTTTAGTTCAACCTTGTTGCAAATTAGGAATCCATTACTTAATAGCGCGTTTGAGTATGAATTAATTACTGCTCTATCTGTATTTAGTAGATTTAAATTAAAGTCACCTAGAATGTAGCTTTGTTTGTATTGCAATGTTATATAATCTATTTTGTCAATAAAGTCGTCTATAGAGGTTTCGTGTGCTCTATATACCCCAAATATATTTAAGTTTTGTTTTGTAAGCTTAACCCCCAAAATATTACTTCTTTGAAACTCTTCGCAGTATATTTGGTAACTATTTATATCATTTTTAATGTAAATCGCAACCCCGCCGTATGACTTATCTCTATTGGCAAAGTAAGCATTATACCCTTCAATATTATAAAATTTGTTTTCTGAACTATGTAACCATATTTCCGTAAGAACAATTACATGAATCTTGTTTTTAAAATGGTTATTTATCAAGGCCTCGAAATTGTATAATTTTTTCCTTAAACTTTGAATATTTAAATACACCATATTGAAATTATTTTTGAAAGTTGAATTTGGTTTATTCGGATCAATATGGGTGAAATAATCTATATTTAATAGATTTTGTATATTAGCTATATCATGGACCATTATTAAATTTTATAAAAATTGGGTGTTCGAGATTAGTAAGTACACAAACCAAAATATAACAGTTGACACTGGGAACAATTATTATAATGATCATAATAAGCCGAATAAAAACTGATAATTTATGTGGTTGAAATTTATTGTTGAAAATTAATGGTTTTATTGTTGAGTAGATGTTTAATAAATGTAAGAACTTAGATTGATTAACAATAATAGTAAATAATAATTTATATAAAATTAAATCTGGGTTAGTAGGGTTACATTTTTTGTTTAGAAGTTTGTTAGTATTTAGAAGAATTAATAAAATTAGTATGAAGTGATCAATTAAGGTTAATAAAATTAATTGTAATATAAAAAGATGTTTGTGGTATAAGTACTTGTTGTTGTTAGTTTTTTTAATATGTGAGTTTGTCAGTTTGCTAAATGCGTACTTAAATTTATTAACAATAATAAAAAATAATAATAATTTATAAAAAGTTAAATATGGATTAGTAGGGTTATTTTTTTTATTTGTGAAATTGTTAGTGTTTAAAAAATTCAACAAAATTAATATATTTAATATGTTTAGTATGATAAATATGAAGAATATAATAAAAATGATAAATATGATAAATATGAATTGTTCAAATAAAGTTAATGAATTTTCAATTAATATTATTATTGTTTTTAATGTATGATATATCATTAGTATTTCTAATTTTAAATACCTTTGAAGATTCAGTTTTTCTAATAAAAATGATGTTGTTTTTAATCCATAGGAATTTCCAATTGTTGTTCTTTTTAATTTGCCTGGCTTCATAGTAGAGGTTTGATTGCCGCTGTGTAAGATGGTCTCGAAAAAATATGTTGCGTGTGCCTTCCTCTGTTAAATTAATATCCAAAGTGTATACATTTCCGGCGATTTTTTTGCGGCTCATTAGTTCAGCCTTAACAATACTGGATTTGCATTCCAAAAGGTATAGATTTGTGTTAATTAAATTGTTATTGTTGTTTATTTTAGAAGGAAGTTCTCTAACCGAAGTGATGTCATCCTCAGTTATTTCAGCCGCAATATGTTTACAAATATTAAGTATTGTTTCTTTTGGTTTGCTTAATTTTGGAGGTAAGCCTGCAACAATTATATTATTTTCAATTTCCTTTTGCTGCTTTTCATCAAGTAGTTGCTCAATATAGTGCAGCCTTTTGTTCAATGAATTATTATTATTTTCAGCTTCATTTAATTTAATTTTTATTTCTTTGTTCTCTGTTTGAATATTTTCATTTATTTTTAGAAGATCATCAACTTTATTATTAAAAAATTCAAATTTTTTATTAATGAACTCAAGCGTGCGATGAAAATCTTTTACAGCTGTTATCAGTTGATTTACAACAACAGCCAGAGTGTTTACAGTGCATTCATCTGATGTTAACTGTTTGAGTTCGGAGATATTTTGAGCACTAGTTGAATCTTCATCATCAATTTTTTTTTTAATTTGTTTTTTTTTCATTTTAAAATGTTTTTATGTTATAAATTAAATCAATTTTAAAACAATTTCAGAAACAGTCCAAATATTATTATTAATATTTATTTACAAAATGAATTCACTTTCCTTTATTTACTTTTCATTTATTTAAAAATCTTTGAAATCGCTGCAACTCTTGTACTCCACAACCTTCAGGTGAAATTGAAACTCCAGAATTATTTACTAAATATAATGCCAATAAAGTTGGAAGCTTTTCTGTGTCGTTTAATATTTTTCTATATTCGGCGAAGTTTTCAACTTTAGCTATAGCAACAACTAGTGCACGCGGAACACATAGTTTGTCTTTACTTTTTAGTTTAGTTTATACCTTTCGATGTGGATCTACCTAGTCCAGCTAGTAATTTAACCTGTGTAATGGTAATGCAGAAGGTGTCTGTACTTAGTCCTATAAATTGGAAAATTAAAATATTATTAATAATAATAAAAAGAAAAAAGGAAAAACATGTTTATAATTTACCATTTCCTCAAAACACGTTCCCCAAAACTTTCTCCACAGGAAGTTAATCCTATTTTATCTGTAGAATTTATATGACTAGTTATATGTTTTATAATGTGATATACTGCATCTTTGATCCAGCTGGTGGGTTCAACATTATCTGGTACCGGTCTTATAGTAAATTTAATTTTATGTCCACGTAAGTTAAATCGCTTAACGATTTCTACGCGGTCGCTTTTAATTCAATTGCGTTAATTTTTTCGATGAGTTTAAAATTTTTTGAAGAATAGCTTTTTTCGACATTGTTTCCTCTTTAAAATGTAATCAGACACTGTTGCATTAAAATTGTTCTTTTCTTGTTTTAAACATTCTAAAACCGTCACTTAAAATAAAAAATTAATCGAAAAATACTTTCAACAATGTATTCAGAATTTAATCAATTGTATTTCTATAATCTTGTCTTAAATAAACGATAAAAATTTGTAAAGCATAGCTGTAGTAAAAAGATATTTCAACGAAGTATGTTACGTCTTAAAATAGAAATAGATAATTAATCGAAAGAAATAAAAAAATTCTACAGCAATGTAATTGCAATGCACTTTATTCAATTTTATTTCCTCTATCTACAATTAAAATCTAAACTGCGCAAAATCAAAAATTGAAGCCTATAAATTTTTACAAAATAAGAGAATTTAAACTAGTATTTTGCAACACTGTATTTGATTGTCTATGTCATTTCAATAAATTATAGTACTAAAATATGTACTCTGTAAATTAGTATAAATATAATGAAATTTTGTACAACAGTTACATTTAAATTTAAAATTTTAAACTTACAACATGGCACAAGAATTTGTAAGTATGTACATGAAGGAAGATGTACGTCAACCTGCAAAAAGAAGAAAAAGCCCTCAAAACCAAGAACAACATTAAGAACTGAAAAGGAAAAGACAATGCATACAACATGTTCAGCAACAACAAGAGCAAGAACGACATCAACAGCAAGAACTACAGCAACACCAACAATACAGCAGCAACAGAAACAAGAACTACATCAGAAACAACAACAACTACAGTAACAACAATACCGACAATAACATGAACTTTCTAAAAGAAAGTTTGTAAAATTATGTAAGAAAATTGAAAAGATATTAATTTTCAAGCTATTTTTATGGCAGAATGAAATGGAGCCTGAACGGTTTTATATTTTAGATAAAATAAGGATATAATATAACTAAAGAAAAGAAAGAACAAAAGAAAAATCAAGGGTTTTTAAAAAGCACAATTACAAAATTATATAGGGTTTGTTACTGAGTATTTTATAATTTTTTTTTATAAACGTATGTATTAAAATAAATGACAATATTATAATTTAGTTATTTCATAAATTTATTAATTATGAATAATAGTGAAATCAATACTTAGAATACAATCCCTGTTAACAAATAATGTTGAAGCGTTGTTGTTGTGTGAAATATATTTTGGAGCTTCAATGTTAACGTTTAATTTTGGAAAAACATGCACTAGTGAATAAATTACTGTTTTATAAAAGCATAAAAGCTTTAACTTTTAAGACCTAGTAGTCTTTCAATGGGGAAGGTTCCCAAATTTTTCCTTAGCAAACTTATGATGAATCTACCCATCCCCCTCCTGTCCCCACCCTTCCATTTTTTTAGGTTCTAGAAAATAAATAATGAACTCCACCGAAATTTGGAATTTCACGCCTAATTTTATTATCTAAGCAATAATGGTTAAAACTAAGAAACAATTTCTTGAACTTAAAGAAACCCTTTCAAATTTAAGAAAAACCTTTAACTTATATTAAAATAAAATACAGCAGCTTTAAATTTTATTATATTTGTAAAAAAAATTTGAACAGGCATTCAAGTTACAGCGGGTTAAAAATAGCAAAATTTCAATTTTTCATCCAATTTTATTTTTTATAGCTTCTTAACAGGGTGCTTCACAAAAAAATTTTGTTAACTGACTTCTACTAATTTCTGGTGTAGGGTATTTGTATAACTTGAAAATGCACCTAACAGAACTCTTGTTAAAACAATTTAAATATAGGACTTTTTCCAACTTTGTGGGCTGTAGGTCCGTAACGGGTGGGGCTACAGAAAAAAGTGCTTCTACGAAATTATTTTTTTTGCAATACCTATCCGTGGTTAAAACTTCTTAACTCTATTTCAAACGGTCTAAAAGTTGTCTAAACATACGGATAGAATGACGGACAGAGTGTAGCTATATAGGCACATTTTTACAAAATTTTTTGAAAATGTGTAAAAAAGAATAAGTTGCTTCTTTTAGAGGAATGCTATTGCTAATTAGTTAATTTTTTTTTTTGTTGTTTTAATCTCTGATATTCTTGTACCTTCAGTTAAATAAAAATATTTTAAACATACAACATTATCTGTTCTATTTTACGTTTACTATAGATACCAAAAGCAAATAACCTGTTTTTATTTTTCATTGTTTACAGCATATAAAGTAAGAACAAAAATGTGCAATCAAACAATTATTTTCTTAAAGTTCTTTTTATTTTTGCATAAGAAAAAAACAGAATGAGTTTACGTTTCTTATTTTAATTTTAAAGATACATTAAAATTAGATGATCAATCCAAACAGGAATTTTTTAGTACACTTACTTTGTGTCTTAAAATTTTTTATGTAGTACAAACAAGTTTTTCCTTAGTCACTTCTTCTGTTCCCTTAAACATTTGTACTTTAACAATCTCGTTAATTAGCTGACCTACTTTAAGGAGCCTGACCTATTAAAACACTATTAAAAAGCAATGAAGTATTCTTATGCACTTCCCTTGTTCCTTTAAAAATTTGATACAGTCCAAAGACAAGTTTTTTTTTTATGCACTTCTTCTATACCTTTAAAAATTTGTTTTGTACTGCTTTAAGACATATTTTACTTACTATTTTGCCATGTACGACTATTACTCAAAACAAACAATTTAATAAAAATAATAAAAATGTTTTAAAAAACTTTATTGTTTTATTTTCAGATACTAGGGCTTTATTTCAGACTATCTTTCTTACACATATAGATGTAAACACATATATGTACATTAATGTTACATAGGTAACAATAATGAATGAAAACCTTTTCATATACTTTCAATTGAACTTGCCTGTGTCTATGGCTTTATTTTTCATTCTGTCAGTTAGTGATACATTTATATTAGAAATCTGACCATAAATTTATAAGAATTGTATGGTTCAGTGGTTAGCAAAGTGGCTGACGGTATAAATAGGTCTGAGTTCGATCCTCCTTCAAAGATAAAAATTTTTTTGTTTTTTTTGTTAAATTCAACAGAAATAATAAAAAAAATTACAAATAAAATTAATTTATTTGTATAGTTTCTTTAAAAATTTGTAACTTTAAGAACTAAAATACTTCACTTTGATAATATAAAAACATAGACCAAATAATTATGTAGACAATCAGTTTCATATAAAAAATGTTTAGGGTTTATTTTCTATTTCAGTTCGTACATTTTTGGTTCATTAATTTAAAATTTATACAAGTAGGTAGGTACTTTAATAAAAAAAAAAATTTAGATTAAAATGAAAAAAAAAATTTCACCATGAAGCGAATTTGAACCCTAACTTATTCATCTTCAAATTTTTGAAATGCAACAAAACAAATTTATCAGTCATTTGTTTTTGTTGACTTTATACTTTGAAGCATAATCTGCGTAATAATAGTAACGGTTGTGAAATGATTTTGTATTAATATGGAATACATGCATATGTATATATATTATAGATAATAAGTAAGATAATATAGCCCTTATAGCTCCTAAACAGAGGGCGTGACAAAAAAAGTTTGTTAACCGACTACTACTAATTTCAGAGGACCTAACTTCTCCCAAAATTTCAAGACCCTAGTTTGAACCGTTTAGAAGATATATGGGGCCAAAAATTTTGCAAAAGTTGAGGTTAGGTTAATGGTAAGTTTTAGTACCGTATGGCAACCCTATACGTTTTAACTTTATATTTTTGTAAAGCCTATAAAACCAGCTATCGTTTGCCGTTTTCAGAATGGAAATACACTTACCAAAACTCTTGTTATAACAACTTAAAAATAGGGCTTTTTCCAACTTTTGGGGGCTGTAGCTCCGTAACTGGTGGGGCTACAGAAAAAAATTCTTCTGCGAAATTATTATTTTTGTAAAATTTCTTTACTCTATTTCAAACGGTGTAAAAGTTTTTGTAAACATACGGACGGACGGACAAAGTCAAAATTAAGAAAAACCTTTGACACTTATTAAAAATTTCGTTTTGGAGCTTTCAATTTTGAATATAAATAAAAAAAAATTTTGATCGGTATTCAAGTTATAGGTGTTTAAAAGCAAAATTTATAGCAAAATTTCAATTTTCGACCCCTTACAGCTCCTTAAGGGGGGGCGTGACAAAAAAATTTTGTTAACTGACTCTTACTTATTTCTAAGTATCTAACTTCTCCCAAAATTACAAGTTTCTAGATTTAGCCGTTCAGAAATTATGAGGGACCAAAAATTTTGCAAAACTAAGTTTTGGATAACGGTAAATTTTAATACCGTATGGTAACCCTGTACAATTGGTTTTTAAAAATGTGTAAAGCTTATAAGAACAGCTGTCTGTTACCGTTTTTAGATTGGAAATATACCATATGGAACTCTAATTATACCTTTTTAATTATGGGGTTTTTTCCGACTTTGTGGGGCTGTAGCTCCATAACGGGGGGGACTACAAAAAAAAGTTCAATTTCTGATATGTTTTAGTCAGCCGTAGGTAAAAAGGGACGGACGGACGGACGGACAGACAAAATTTTTACAAAATTTTTTGAAAATGTGCTAAAAATAGAATTGTAACTAATGTGATCCCCTGTTCCAACATGTACTTATGGTATAGACAGGCTTATTAGCCTAACAGTTGAATAATTAGCGTTTAAAAAACAACAACAAAAAAAAAAACACGTGAAAATTTTGGCATGAGATTCCATTAGGAAGTGATTATTGTATGAAAAAATTTAGTGTTCAAAATAGAGGGGAGCTTAACGAATAAAAAGGATATATGTATTTGTATTAAAAATTTATAAAATAACAAGTAAAGAAGCAGTCAGTCGGTGCAACCGAATTAGAAATACCCAAATACCCTACACCTATTTGGTTAAATTTTAATGGGAAGTCCATAAGTCATTTTAAAACCATAAAATCTATTCAAAAGTATTACAAATTCCAACTAATTTATCTATTTAAAAATATTAAACATCAAAAAAATTTGAAATAAATGAAAATATATTTATTTCAATTCAATTAAAAAAGTGAAAAATTTGAATTTTTAAATTTTGTGATAAAAAGCTAATCAAAGCATAATATATTTAATAATTAAAATTTTTCAAAATTGCAATTATTTTAAACTAGCAGATTTACCCGGCGTTGCCCGGAAGCTTGAAAATTGTAAAAAAGCAAGTTTCAGCCAATTTTTTGAGATACTACTTTGCCTATAAATGCCACAAAAAAATATTTGTGGAGTTCCGTTAACCCGTCGTGGCCCAACAGCTTTTTATAGGTTTTTTCGTTGCTTTGCTATATATTAAAAATGATTTAACAGATTAACTTCAAATTTCGTATATGTGTTCTTCTTTGAAAATGAAGTTCAATTTACTAACAGACTTGAAAGTTGTTAACCCCTGCCGACGATTGTTCAAAAAACAATTTGTAAGTAAATTACGTCCAATTTTTGAAAGTAGGTACAACTTCTTTGAATTAGGGGAATACTTAAAAAAAAGGTTTGTCGAGTTCTTTTAATCGATTGCGAAACAAAAACTTTAAAAAACAGTTTGCAAAACAATTTGAACGATTATCTCTAATTTTTCTATACATGCTGCTTCTTGACAATTTGGTGCTCCTTGACGATATAGTTGAGGATGGTAGGTTTCCGGTGAACAATGTTAACTGAATTAAAATTACTATAGGTCAAAAGGGGATTTTCTTGAATTGCCAACGCTTGAATAAAATATAGTCGATGGTTTAGAAAAGGTTTAAAAATTCGCTTTTCAACTTATATTTTGTTTAGTACTCACCTGAAAGTGAGTACGCTCTTCCTCGTTTTTTTATGATTTTATGAGAGAAATGTAGGCTTATTTTTTGGAAAAACTGTTTTAAAATACTATGTATTTAAGCATTATATATAACAAATTGAATTTTTTGATTTTTAGATTTCATTTGAAGAAAACTGAAAATTTCATTGAATCTTTGTTCAAAACGCACAAATAGGTCAAAACCAAATTAACCCTGTGGGTTTTAATTAATATGCTGGTACAAAATTTTCAATAAAATTCTTTTAATCGTATAAGAAAATAAAATATATAGAAAACTTCATATCATCGTCGTGGAAAATGGGTTAATCGAACTTAACTAAAACTTTTTGCAGCCTCTCTTTTAGACTACAAAATCAACCTGTAAAATTGGACACAAATCGAAAACACAAAATTTTTTGAAAGTCCGCCAGGCCGAAATGGGTTAATTTATTCCAACCAAATTTATACAACTAAATGCGGTTGCTAAGAGGAACATTTGTGCAAAATTTCAAATTAATCGGTCAAACAGTTTTGACGCGACATCAAAAACATTGAAAAAGCTTCTTTGCACTCTCGTGCCCAAACGGGTTAACCGAACTCAACAAAAATTTGTCCCAGACTTTATTTTCGACTGCGAAACCACCTTGTAAAATTGGACACAAATCGGAAACACAAAATTTTTTGGAAGCCCGCCAGGCCGAAATGGGTTAAATTATTCCAACCAAATTTATGCAACTAATTGCGGTTGCTAAGAGGAACATTTGTGCAAAATTTCAAGTCAATCGGTCAAACAGTTTTGACTCGACATCAAAAACATTAAAAAAAGCTTCTTTGCACTCTCGTGCCCAAACGGGTTAACCGGACTCAACAAAAATTTGTCCCAGACTTTATTTTCGACTGCGAAACCACCTTGTAAAATTGGACACAAATCGGAAACACAAAATTTTTTGGAAGCCCGCCAGGCCGAAATGGGTTAAATTATTCCAACCAAATTTATGCAACTAATTGCGGTTGCTAAGAGGAACATTTGTGCAAAATTTCAAGTCAATCGGTCAAACTGTTTCGGCTCGACATCAAAAACATTGGAAAAGCTTCATTACGCCCTCGTGCCCAAACGGGTTAACCGAACCCAACAAAAATTTGTGCCAGCCTCTCTTTTTGACTGCAAAACCACCCTGTAAAATTGGACACAAATCGGAAACACAAAATTTTTTGGAAGCCCGCCGGGCCGAAAGGGGTTAATTTATTCCAACCAGTTTTATACCATTAATTCTGTGTAATAAGAAGAACATTCGTGCAAAATTTCAAGTGAATCGGTCAAACCGTTTCGACTCGACATCAAAAAAACGAAAAAGCTTAAAACGGCTCTGGAGCCGCAACCTGCTGACTTATAAAAATGCGAAATAGCCTATGTCACCCCCCGGACTCCCAAAATTATTCCTCTAAAATTTGGTGTCAATCGGAATAGTGGTTTTCACGTGAATCCTGGACAAACAAACAAACAAACAAACAAACAAATTTTCTTCTTTATATATTAGATTGTTAGTTTATGTACTCGTACCTATAAGAAAAGCTTATAAACGTAAAATAAGCAATAAATGTAAAATATAATTACAAATTTAGAACTTTTCATATAATTCATTTAAATATAACAATAAATTTTACACAAATTCAGCAAGTATCTTTGAATATAGCTTAAGTATTGTACACAATGTCTTAATTATATATCACCTATAGTAATACTTCAATAAAATATATGATATAATAAAAATTAAAAAAAAGGAATTTAATTTTTTATCAAAAAAATATTTTGTTTTTAATTTATGAAATATTATACAAAGTATGTTTTATGGTAAAATTCTTAGCCTTTTAAAAAAATAAAAGTGTTAAATAAAAACGGAAATAGGAAAGAACCCTCGTTTATCAAATTAAATGTTTTTATCCTCATGAATCTCGAAGATAAGCTTTTTAATTTTGGGATATCTTAGGAGCTACATGAACCACCGCTACAATTTAGTTTAAATTTCGGTTACACATAAGAAATAGGAAATAAATTCTTTGGCTTCAAAATTATACTCGTTTGGCCTCAGATCGATCAAAAGCTTCTAGAATCTGAACTCATTGTCCGAACTCGACCAGAACCAATTCCCATTATTAATAACCTAGAGTTTAAATTTCATCAAAATAGCGGCATAATTGTTTGAGTTATACTTCTTTTAAGATATATGTTCGTTAGCCTTTGAACTTTCAAAGGTTCCAGAACCCGAAACCATGGTACGATTTCGTACATATGCAGTCCCCGTCATACTTTCAATACTAGTTAACCCTTGTACACAATTTCAACGTTCTATCTTAATTTTAAGTTACAATTTTTATTAATTTCGATGATAAGCTTTTAAACCTTGGGGAGAAGAGGGGTATTGAACCACCACTCTGATTGATCCAAAATTAGGGGAACGCGCAGGAAATAGTAAAGAGCACCCATGTACCAAATTTGAAACTTCTAAATTTGTTTGAAGTTACTATCTTTATTAATTTCGAAAATATGCTTTAAGGTCTTCAGAACTGTGTGGCTGGTCCTCAACCCACTACTCCAATTGGTCCCAAATTTCAAGGACACTAAGGAAATAGAAAGAGACACCCTGATACCGAATTTGGAGGTTCTATCTTCATTGGTTTCGAAATTATGCTAGTTTGGCCTAAATTCGGTCAAAAAGTTCTAAGTTCCGAAACCTTTGTACATTACCCACAGTACGCAATCGCTGCCGTAGTTTCATTACCAGTACTCTACAACACAAATTTTATGAAGATAGCGTCATTAGTTGTTGAGTTAGCGTTATTTTTTATATATGTTCGTTAGCCCTTAGACCGATTAAAAGGTCCAGAATCCGAACCAATGGGTCGATTTCGCCCATTTGCGATCCCCGCCGTACTTTCCTCGCCGTAGTCCTAGTAACCTAAAGTTAAAATTTCATCAAGATGGTTCCATTATTTCTTGAGTTATCGTGCCTGCGGACGGACGGACGGATATGGATATATCGACTCAGGAGGTCACGCTGATTACAAATATATATACTTTCCATATCTAGCTCGCTTCCTTTAGGTGGTTACAAACACCATACCAAAGTTAGTATACCCCTTTACCTATTCTATAGGTATAGGGTATAATAAAGAAAATAAAAGAAACTTATTCTAACTCGGACCAGTGTATTTTAAATTTCAAATAAAATTTTATATTAATAATGTAAACCTTAATAAGTAAAGAAACAGTCAGTCGGTGCAACCGACTTAGAAATACCTAGGTGTAGGGTATTTCTAAGTCGGTTGCACATGGTTCAAATTAAATGGGAAGTCCATAAGTCATTTAAAAATCATAAAAGCTTTTATTAGTTTGATCGTAAGACATAGCTAACCAAATTTTTTTTATAAAAACATTTGCTAATTATTTTATCAATTAAAAAATATTAAAAATTCTTACTAAAAAAAATTAAATTGAGATAAATGGATTCGGAAAATGCAATTACAAAATTACATATTTAAAACTTTTATCCAATTCAATAAAATTTTACACACATGCAGCAATTACTCCTTTTCAGGATTTTAAGCTGTAGTGCATTTACTGTAGAATGATTTAGTACCCTTGGTTAATTATTACAATTTTCAATAATTTTTTAATTTATTCTCTTAATTTACTAATTTTTTAATATTCTATAGAATTAAACTCAAAGTTATTCGAACGAAATATTAATTTGTAATAATTTAAATATAAAAATTTATATAATTTCATGGTTTTTAATGTTAGTTAAAACCATTAATGCTTTCATTAGCTTGTTATCACAAAATTTAATAATCAATATATGCTATAAATGTATTTCTAAAATATAATGATAAATTTTGAACAGGTTCATATAATTAATTTTAATACAAAAACGAGGAAGAGTGTAGTAGAGTAGACTGTGTCAACTCTGGGATACCCGTATGACCGTTAGATATACATTATATCATCCGGTTAATTACTTTTGGCAAAAATTTCAAACATACAGCTTTATTAAGGGTAATGGAATACTCATATAAAAGAAGGAGTTGTTGGCAGCTACTCGAATCCTCTGCAGTAGACCAACCAAATTTAGCTGTAACTTTGGCTATTATACTAAACTACTTTTGGGAAAATTTCTTTTAAAAATTTGTATATCTGCTATCTGCTACCGTTTGAAAATAAACTTTAAAGAACTCTAATTGTAACTGTTTAAATATCGGGCTTTTTCCGACTTTGTGGGTCTGAAGCTCCGTAACGGCGGGGGCTACGAAAAAAAGTTTTAACATTAAATTATTTTTATTGCCTAAGTACACGTTGATGATAGTTTTTAGTCAGCCGTATGTAAAAAGGGACGGACAAACGGACAGAGTTAAAATATATAGGCACATTTTTACAAAATTTTTTGAAAATTTGTTAAAAATTAATCTATTAAGTCCAGATTTGAAGTTGCTTTCCTGATGAGTGTTGAAAATGTTGAAAAATCCAGCATATAAATCCGGTGCAATTAAGGTTATGTTGTATATTAAATGTGTATATTATTATTATTTTGTTGCAAATACAAATTTTAATTTAAATTAGTTTTTAATCACTATTACTTTTATTGCACTCAGGCAACTTAAGTTTTCTTTTTTAATTTTTAACAAAATTCGTTCAACAGTTAAAAGCGTTAAAAAAAAATGTCGATGTGTTTGTTATTGATCAGTAAATTAAAGTTATTATCTATATAAATATAAAAGTGAAAGTTTGTTTATTTGTTTGTTTGTATGTAGCGAATAAACTCCTAAACTGCCCAGCCGATTTTCATGAAAATTTGTATATAGAGGTTTTTGGGTACGGAAAGAAATCGTGGCCCAAAAATTTTGCTCTAACGGACCACCAAGTTGGGGCTGTGGTGCAAGTATTTAAACTTCTTTGTTCTAAAATGAAAACGGTTTGACCGATTAACTTCAAATTTTATATACGTGATGCTCTTTGAGAATTGAGTAGACACAATTAACAGTTTTGGAATTTGTTAACCCATGTCGGGCCGACGGGTGGTCAAAAAAATTTTTGGGTCCAAATTTTATCCGATTTTACGAAATTCTGCTTTGGCTTAAAAGAAAGCCACAAAAAATTTTATTGAGTTCCATTAACCCATTGCGGCCCAACAGCTTTTTAAAGGTTTTTTCAATACTATACTCTAAATTCGAGACGGTTTGACCAATTGACTTAAAATTTTGTATACTTGATGCTCCTTAAGAATTGAGTAGACAATATTAACAGTTTTGGAATTTGTTAACCCATGTCGGGCCGACGGGTGGTCAAAAAAATTTTGGGTCCAAATTTTGTCCGATTTTACGAAATTCTGCTTTGGCTAAAAAAAAAAGCCCACAAAAAAATTTTATTGAGTTGCATTAACCCATTGTGGCTCAACAGATTTTTATAGGTTTTTTCAATACTTAACTCTAAATTAAAAACGGTTTAACCGATTTTCTTCAAATTTTGTATATGTGTTCCGTTTTGAGAATGAAATTAACTCTTTTAACAGACTTGCAATTAGTTAACCCATGCCGGCCCGACGATTGACAAAAAAAAGATTTGGATGCAAATTACGTCCAATTTTGCGCAATACTGCTTTGCCCAAAGAGAAAGTGTAGTTCCGTTAACTTAATGGGGCACAGTGGCTTTTAATAGATTTTTGCGTTACTTAACTCTAAATCAGAAACGATTTGACCGGTTGACCTCAAATTTTATATGTGTGAAGCAACTTGAAAATGCAGTTGAGTCTGTTAACAGTCGGTCCTACGATTGGTCAAAAAATATTTTTTGGAAGTAAATTACGTCAAGTTTTGGAAAGTAGTTTGTACTGCTTTGAATTACAGAAAGTTTCAAAAATTACTAGAATAATCCTGGAAAAATCGTTTTAAAAGTAAATAACCGGATGTTATAATGTATATGTTACGGACTACTACACTCTTCCTCGTTTTATTTAATTTTAACCAATTTGGGAGAGGGCTATAATAAGTCGGCCGACTTAGTGTTTCTTTACTTGTTTTTTTCTGTTATTTGCGGTAAAAAATTACGAACATCGAGTTAACATTACCCTAATTTTTTTTTTGTTTATGGAAGTAATATAAAAAAGTAAAAAATATTGCAGTTACTTATTTATTTAAAATATCTTAAAGACATTCTTTTAATTTCTCTTTTAATATTATGTAATTCCTACTCCCTTTTATTTACGCTAAAGAATTAATAAATAGAGATTTTTACCTAAGGGACATTCTGAATTAACGTTTTATTAGTTATTCTTTTTCTTTCTGTATGTTTAAAATTAAAATTATAATTAAAAGTATATTACGTGTACAAATAATATTTAACATATTACAGGGCACATTAATCAGCAGCAGCAGAAGTTTGTATTTTATTTTATTAAGCTAGATTATATAATAGTGTATGATACATAAATTTTATTTCCTGCTACTAAATTAAAGCTACTTCCTGTGAAGTTTCCTTTTATGTGAAGTTTATTTTTATTTTTAAACGAATTATATATAATGTTTTAAACTTTTCTTGTATTTTATAAATATATTTTTTAAATCTGTTAAATAAATAAATATACTAAAAATTTTAATTAATGTGAAATATTAAAAATTGATGTACTAAATTATGTGAGCTAATATGAGCATTCATGTTTTTTGTTTATTTCAAATATGAGATGAATGTATTTTATAACAAGTTAATATTCCTTAAAATTTACTTTGAATTCCTACATTTATTAGTGTCACAGTATTTTATGACAAGAAATGTTGATCGCTAATGTTATCAATTAGTATTACAATAATAATTATAATATTGGTATCTAGTATCTATATGCATAATTTCATAAGCCCCATTTTTAGCACATTTTCAAAAAAATTTGTAAAATTGTGCCTATATAGTTTCACTCTGTCCGTCCGTCTGTCCGTATGTTTACAAAAACTTTTACACCGTTTGAAATAGAGATAAGAAATTTTACCCACGCAAAGATATTACGAAAAAAATAATGTCGCAGAAGAATTTTTTTCTGTAGCCCCACCCGTTACAGAGCTACAGCGCCCAAAGTTGGAAAAACTATTTTTAAATTGTTATAACAAGAGCTCTGTTGCATATATTTTTAATCTGACGGAAAAAGATAGCTGGTTTTATAAGCTTTATAAATAATTAAGAGCAAATATTTAGGGTTGCCACACGGTACTAAAATTTACAATTATGTTAAACTAAATTTTTGCAAAATTTTTGGCCACACATATCTTCTTGCTAGGGTGAAGCTAGGGTCTTGAAATTTTGGGACAAGTTAAGTCCTCTGAAAGTAGTAGGAGTCAGTTAATAAAATTTTTTAGTCAAGCACCCTGTTTAGAAGTTATAAGGGCTCCAAAATTGAAATTTTGGTATTTTCAAACACCTGTAATTTGAATACCTGTTAAAATTTTTTTTTAGTAATATGGTAAATTGAAAGCTCTATAATTATATTTCAACATCTGTCAAAGGTTTTTCTTAATATTGAAAGGTGCTGAAGTTACAGCCCCCAAAAATTTAAAAAAAGCGCTATACTTAAATTAGTGTAACAAGAGTTCTGCTAAATGTATTTTCAATCTAAAAACGGGAGAAGAGAGCTGCTTTTATGGGCTTCACAAAAAATAAAGATAAAATATATAGAATTGCGATACGGTTCTAAAATTTACTATTATGCAAAACTCAATTTTTGCAAAAATTTTTGGCTACACATATCTTCTAAACGGTTCAATCTAGTGTTTTGAAATTTCGGAAGAAGTTAGACCTTCAGAGATTAGTAGGAGACGGTTTACAAAATTTTTTTGTCACGTCCCCTGTTTACGAGCTATAAGGGCTCGAAAATTTAAATTTTGCTATTTTTAAACACCTGTAACTTGAAAACTTGTTCAAATTTTTTTTTACAAATATACAAAATTTACAGCTGCAGCATTATGTTAAAGGTTTTTCTTAAATTTGAAAGGGTTTCTTTAAATTGAAGAAATTGTCTCTTAGTGTTTACTATTTTTGCTTAGATAATAAAATTTTAGGTAAAATTCCAAATTTTGGTAGAGTTCACAATTGATTTCCCCGAAAAAAATTGATGGGTGTGGACAGGAAGGGGGGGGGGGGGGTGGGCAGATCCATCATAAGTTTTCTAAGCAAAAATTTGGGAACCTTCCCCATTTGAAGGGCTACTAGGTTTTAAAAATTAAAACTTTTATGTTTATATAAAACAGTAGCATATTCACCAGTGTAAGTTTTTTCCAAAATTAAACGTTAACATTGAAGCCGCAACATTATTTTCCGCACTTATTAACAGGTTTCCTTGAGTGCATTGGGGTTATATTCTAAGTATTTCCCTATTAGTCATATAAATAATAAATAAATGAAATAACTAAATTAATATTATCATTTATTTTTATATATATTTTTATAATTGGACCGACATGGGTTAACGAATCTCAAAACAGTTAATAGTTTCAGCTCAATTCTCAAGGAGCATCACGTATACAAAAAAATTTTATAGATTCTTTAAATTTTACTCCAAAATTATATTTCGCACTTGTTATCAGGTTTTCTTGAGTGCATTGGGATTATATTATAAGTATTGATTTCACTATTAGTCATATTTAATAAATTGATGAAATAACTAAATTATAATGTTACCATTTATTTTTATTTTTTTTTATAAAATAAATGATAAAATACTCATTAAGAAACCCTATACAATTTTGAAAATATGATATTTAAAATCCCTTGGTTTTTTTCATCGCTTGTTTATTTATAATATTATTAATTTAAAGTACTTCTAAAATTGTTTGATATAAATTGCGATTTAAATTTAAATATGAATTAAGAAAAAATATGGATATTAATATCAATTTAATAATTTTGTACCCACAAATTAAACAAATCAATATAAACTTAATTTTTAAATACAGATAGAACAATGTTAAAAATTTTTTTTTTAATATGTTATAATTTTATTTAATTTTGTTTTTGTAATTTTGTTTTAATTTCGTTCAATTTTTATTTTATTTTATTTTTTAATATGTTATAATTTTATTTAATTTTGTTTTTGTAATTTTGTTTTAATTTCGTTCAATTTTTATTTTATTTTTATTTTTTGATTTAATTTGACTAATTATTTGATTTATGACATAATAAGGGTTCTCTAACACAACATTACATATACATACATATATTTATATTAACTACATTTTATATTAATTAATTTTTTAAAAATAATAAAATGATGATAATTTTAAAATTAAAATAATTTTGTGTTATTTTTATTATTTATTATTTTTCTTACTTATTATTTGAGAAAATTAATTAATAAAAAAAAAAAGTAGAATCAATAAGGTTTTTTATAAAAATTTAAATTTGAATTATTTACATAGGTCCATACACACATCTAAATATTACCATAGTTTTTCAGATATAATTAACAATTTTTTGTAAGGTAATGATATACCTACAGGATGAACACGCATGAAAAAGTTAAAGAATAAATAATGAAATAGAAATAATATTATCAGTTACTTAAATAAGCATGGAAAATGTATTTAATTAATGATTATTGAACTGGAAAGAATTTCTTTACAAAAGTTGGAAATGCTCTGTGGTTCAGTGGTATTTTTAACTTCTGAAAACAACATGAAATGTTTAAACTGAAATTTTTCTAAAATCTAGTTCCTTTAAATTTTGGAAAATATAACAAAATTTTATAAAAAAAATTTAAGTTTTAAAAATTCTTAAGATTTTTTTATTTTTATCAATATTAAAGAAAAATTTTTATATGACAATAAACGTTATTGAAAAGCGTTCTAGGATGCAACTTCGGCAAACACAAAATAGAAATATCCATACAAAATTAATCATAACTCGACTATTTGAAAATGTATCATGTATTCGAAACACTCGGTATGAAACCTTAGTTATTGAAACATTATAATATGATGAACATAACAAAAACACAAATCGCATGTTGCTAAGAGTAATTGCCAATTTTTAGGTATCAAATTTCTACTTTTGAATTTCAAGCCTAATTTTTTGAATTTCAAAAAAATTTATCTATATATACAAAAGCGAAAGTTTATTTGTTTGTTTGTTAGTTTATGTGTAGTGAATAGACTCCTAAACTGCTCAGTCGATCATGAAAATTTGTATAAAGAGGTTTTTGGGTACGGAAAGAATAGTGGGCCAAAAATTTTGCTCTAACGGAACGGCAACTTGTGGCTGTGGTGCAAGTATTTAAACTTTTTTGTTTTTAAATGAAAACGGTTTGACCGATTGACTTCAAATTTTGTATACGTGATGCTCCATTGCGGTCCAACATATTTTCTTAAAATTTTGTATACGTGTCCTTTTTTGAGAATTGACTTGACATTATCAACGGTTTTGGAATTTGTTAACCCATGTCCAATTTTGCGAAATACTACTTTGGCTAAAAAAAAATTTTTCTACGCAATGCTAACCCATTGCGGCCCAACAGCTTTTTATAGTTACTTTTGGTTATTTTTTGGTTACTTTACTTTAAATTAAAAACGTTTAAACCGATTTTCTTCAAATTTTGTATATGTGTTTCTTTTTGAGAATGGAGTTAACTGTATTAAAAGACTTAGAATCCATACCACCCGACGATTGTCAAAAAAAAAATTTTGAAGCTAATTCCGTGCAATTTAAGATAGTAGTAAGTACTGCTTTGAATTACAGAAAGTTTCAAAAATTATTTAGAAAAATTGCTTTCATATATTTTAAAATTTACATTTATACCGTGCGTAATTTTTGTGTTAACTTTTTGCAGTAACATCAACTACACTTAAACCTCAATTGAGAGGTGCAGCAACGCGCACCGGGTATTAACTAGTACATAATAATAATTTTCGGAATTTTCATATATTTTTATATTACAAACAAGTAAAGAAACAGTCAATCGGTGCAACCGACTTAGAAATACCATACACTTTTTCTATTTGGTTCAAATTTAATTAGATATCCGTAACTCATTTTAAAACCATAAAAGCTGTTATTAGTTACCACATTAACTTTATAATACTAAAAACATTTTCTAATTACTTTATCTATTCAAAAATATTACATATTCTTAATAATTTATCTATTTAAAAATATTAAAAAACAAAAAAACTTGAAATAAATGAAAATATATTAATTTCAATTCAATTACAAAAGTGAAACAATTTTATTTATTAAATTTTATGATAAAAAGCTAATCAAAGTATAATATATTTAATAATTAAAATTTTTCAAAATTGCAATTATCTTATATTGTTAGGTTATGTACGTATTATTTCTAAAATACAATTCCAAATTTAGAACTTTTCATATAATTCATTTTAATATTAAAATGAATTTTACATAAATGCAAATTATTTAGATATCACCTATGGTAATAATTCAAAAAACTATATGGTATAATAAAAATTAAACAAGTAAGGAAAAAAACCAAGGGTTTTTAAAAAGCACATTTTCAAAATTATGTGCGGTTTCTTACTGAATATTTTTTCATTTATTTTTATAAAAATATATAAATTAATATTAGTTATTTCATTAATTTATAATTTATATGACTAATAGGGAAATACTTAGAATATAACCCCAATGCACTCAAGGAAACCTGTTAATAAGTGCGGAAAATAATGTTGCGGCTTCAAAGTTAGCGTTTAATTTTGGAAAAAACTTACACTGGTGAATATGTTACTGTTTTATATAAACATAAAAGTTTTAATTTTTAAGACCTTGTAGCCCTTCAATGGGGAAGGTTCCCAAATTATTGCTTAGAAAACTTATGATGGATCTGCCCACCTCCCTCCTGTCCACACCCATCAATTTTTTTTCGGGGAAATCAATTGTGAACTCTAGCATAATTTGGAATTTCACCTGAAATTTTATTATCTTAGCAAAAATAGTTAAAACTAAGAGACAATTTCTTCAATTTAAAGAAACCCTTTCAAATTTAAGAAAAGCCTTTAACATATGTTGAAACATAATGCTGCAGCTGTAAATTTTGTATATTTGTAAAAAAAAATTTTAACAGGTTTTCAAGTTACAGGTGTTTAAAAATAGCAAAATTTCAATTTTCGAGCCGTTCTCACTTCTAAACAGGGGCCGTAACAAAAAAATTTTGTAAACCGTCTCCTACTAATCTCTGAAGGTCTAACTTCTCCCAAAATTTCAAAACACTAGATTGAACCGTTTAGAACAAGGGTGGGCAACAGCCGGCCCGCGGGCCAATTACGGCCCGATTTAATATTTTATCCGGCCCGATAGCAAAAATAGTACATTTCAATTATGCAATAAGAATTCACTTTAAAAAAATATTCACTTCAAAAAAGGAATATTCGAAAAAGAAAGCATTTTGTTTGAGCTGTTATTACATCTACTACATTACATTATCTTACATCTACTATAAAAATCGTATTTTACATCTACTACATTTCAAAATGATACAAATATAATGATGAATTATAGGTATTTGACATTTCAATAAATATTTGAACAGTTGCCGTTGATTGGAGATATATTTTGAGTTCACTATAAAAATAAATTGTTATTAACAATTGTTAAAATATTTTAAATAAATTAATATTATTTTAAACTGTTTTATTTAAATTTATAAATCCAATTATAGTTAAATTAATTTATATTTAATAATTTTTAAATGAATTTAATAAATAAATAATATTATTTAAATGAAAATAGTTTACTAAAAAAAATCAAGATTCTATCGCTTGTTTATACTTAAAAATAAATGCCTAATCTTACATATACAGATAAAATGGCCCGCGACTTTTGTTTTAAGAAAAAAATTTGCCCTTTGTCTCCAACTGTTGCCCACCCGTGGTTTAGAAGATATGTGTAGCCAAAAATTTTTCAAAAATTGAATTTTGCATAATAGTAATTTTTAGTACCGTATCGCAACCCTATATATTTTAACTTTATTTTTTTGTGAAGCCCATAAAAGCAGCTCTCTTCTCCCGTTTTTAGATTGAAAATACATTTAGCAGAACTCTTGTTACACTCATTTAAATATAGGGCTTTTTTAAAATTTTTGGGGGCTGTAACTTTGGCACCTTTCAATATTAAGAAAAACCTTTGACACATGTTAAAATATAATTATAGAGCTTTCAATTTACCATATTACTTAAAAAAAAATTTTAACAGGTATTCATGTTACAGGTGTTTGAATAAACTAAAATTTCAATTTTCGAGCCCTTATAGCTCCTAAACAGGGGGCTTGACTAAAAAATTTTATTAACTGACTCCTACTAATTTCAGAGGACTTAACTTGTCCCAAAATTTCAAGATCGTAGCTTGTACCGTTTAGAAATTATGTGTTGGCAAAAATTTCCCAAAAATTGAGTTTAACATAATTGTAAATTTTATTACCATATGGCAACCTTTAACATTTGCTCTTAATTATTTATAAATCTTATAAAACCAGCTATCTTTTACCGTTTTCAAATTGAAAATACACCTAACAGAACACTTGTTATAACAATTTAAAAATAGGACTTTTTCCAACTTTTTGGGGCTGTAGCTCCGTAACGGGTGGGGCTACAGAAAAAAATTCTTCTACGAAAAAATTTTTTCGTAATATTTACTCGTAGGTAAAATTTCTTAACTCTATTTCAAACGGTGTAAAAGTTTTTGTAAACATACGGACAGAGTGAAACTATATAAACACAATTTTACCATATTTTTTGAAAATTTGATAAAAAAAAGGAATTTAATTGTTTAGTAAAAAAAATATTTAGTTTTTAATTTATTAAATATTATACAAAATATGTTTTCTGGTAAAATTAGCCTTTTAAAAAATATAAAAGTGTTAGATAAAAACGGAAATAGAAAAGAACCCTCGCGTATCAAATTTAAAGTTTCTATCTTCATGAATATCGAAGATAAGCCTTTTAATTTTGGGATTTCTTAGGAGGCACCTGAACCACCACTACAAAAAAGTCTAAATTTCGGGGACACATAGGAAATGGGAAATATATACTTTGGCTTCAAAATTATATTCGTTTGGCCTCAAATTGATCAAAAGCTTCTAGAACCCGAACTCATTGTCTTAACTCGACCAGAACGAATTGCCATGGCACTTTAATTACTAGTGACCTAGACTTTAAATTTTCATTAGAAAAAGCGGCATTATTTATTGAGTTAGGCTGTTTTTAAGATATATGTTTGTTAGCCTGAAATTTTCAAAGGTTCCAGAACCCAAAACAATTTACGATTTTGCCCATATGCAGTCTCCGCCATAATTTCAATACTTATTAACCCTTGTACAAATTTGGAACGTTCTATCTTAATTTTAAGTTACTATTTTTATTAGGTTTGCAAATAATCTCTTGGAGGGTCTACTTGGAGGGTCTAAGAGGGGTACTGAACCACCACTCCAATTGATCCAAAATTAGGGGGACGCTTAGGAAATAGTAAATAACACCCTTGTGTCAAATTTGAGGCTTCTACATTTGTTTGAATTTACTATCTTTATTAATTTTAAAGATATGCTTTAAGGTTTACGGTAATGTGTGGCTGGTCTCCGAACCACTACTCCAATGGGGCCCAAATTTCAAGGAAACTAAGGAAATATAAAGGGAAACCGTGATACCAAATTTGGAGGTTCTATCTCCATTGGTTTCGGAACTATGCTCCTTTGGCCTAAATTCGATCAAAAAGTTATTGTTGAGCTATTGTGATTTTTATTAGTTCGTTAGCTTTTGGACCGACTAAAAGGTCCAGAATCCGAACCCATGTGCCGATTTTGTCCATATGCAATCCCCGCTGTACTTTCAGTCCTAGTAACCTACAGTTAAAATTTCATCAAGATAGATTCATTATTTTTTGAGTTATCGTGCCTACGGACGGAGGTATGGACATGGCTATATCAACTCAGGAAGTTACGCTGATCACAAATATATATATATATACTTTTCCTTATTTAGTTTGCTTCCTTTAGGTGGTTACAAACACGATACTAAAGTTAATATACCCCTTTACCTAATCTATAGGTGTAGGGTATAACAAGAATAAGATTTTTTCTGTACCTTAATAGACATACGTAAACAAAAATTTATCATTTATTTTACAAAAATTTTAATTATCAACAATTCGCATATTCAAAACTACCTTGTATTTAAACACAGAAAACTGGTTTACTTTTAAAGAATTTGAATTTTTTTTTACTGGATTTTCTCTTGGCATGCTAATTTGGATACGCACTCTTGTTAATAAAAATATTATAAAGAAATATTTTAACTTAATACTTATACATGTTTCCCTATTACAAGACAAACAAGAAGAGTTGCTTAATTACCGGGACAACCGACATCAAGGTCACCTACTTTTAACATTATTTGACTTACATGATGTAAGGGATGCATAACAACAAAACAGGTCCATCGTGTATGTGTTTCATAATAATAAATTTAAAGTTATAAGTATGATGATGACAATCATTATTTATTTATTGTGTGAAGTATATTTATAATAATTTTGATGTGCAAAATTTTTTTACATGTTGGAAAGGTCTCGACAACATTTGTGTATATATACATGATTGAATTTTTAATATTTTTAGATGTTATTAAAACACAAGTGATGAAAAAAACCAAGGGTTTTTAAAAAAGCACATTTTCAAAATAATATAGTATTACATACTGAGTTTAACTTTGGAAATATTTACTTGGAAATAGTTACGGCTTACTTATAAAATTTACTGCTAACAGTAAAGTTTTTATTTTAAAGTTGTTATAGCCCCTCAATAGAGAAGGTTGCCAAGTTTCTCAAGGATCTAACTTCATCTTACTTCCCACACCCCCCCTCAATTTCCATTTTTTTAGGTTCTAGGAATTAAATTGTGAATAAAAATTTGGAATTTTACTTAGAATTATACAATCTAAGCAAAAATAGGTAAAACTGAGAGACACTTTCTTCAATTTAAGGAACCTTTTTTAAATTTAAGAAAAACCATTAACATATGTTAAAATATAATGTTGGACCTTTAAATTTTGTATATTAAAAAAAAAAAAATTGGACAGGTATTCAAGTTACAGGTGCTAAAAAATAGCAAAATTTCTATTTTCGAGCCCTTATAGCTTCTAAACAGAGGGCTTGACAAAAAAATTTTGTTAACCGACACTAATTTTTAAGGATCTAACATCTCCCAAAATTTCAAAACCCTATCTTAAACCGTTTAGGAGATATATGGGACCAAAAATTTTGCAACAATTGAGTTTTATATAATGATAAATTTTAGTACCGTATGGATACCCTATACATTACAACGACATATTTTTGTAAAGCCTATAAATGCAGCTCTTTTCTACCGTTTTTCGATTGAAAATAAACCTAACAGAACTCTTGTTATATCAATTTAAAAATAGGGCTTTTTGGAATTTGCAGGGGCTGTAGCTTCGCCATCCTTCAAAATTAAGAAAAACCTTTGACACATGTTGAAATATAATTATAGAGCTTTGAATTTTGTATATCACTAAAAAAAAATTTGGACAGGTGTTCAAGTTACAGGTGTTTAAAAATAGCAAAATTTCAATTTTCGAGCCCTTATGGCTCCTAAATAGGGGGCTTGACAAAAAAATTCTTCTACGAATTTATTTTTTTTGCAAAAACTACCCATGGTTAAAATTTCTTTACTCTATTTCAAACGGTGTAAAAGTTTTTGTAAACATACGAACAGACGGACGGACAGAGTGAAGCTATATAGGCACATATTTACAAAATTTTTTGAAAATGTGCTAAAAACTGCAATTTGACACTGAAATCTATTTTTAAAGAACAACAATTCCAAAGTAGATAAAAAACAAAGACTTACGAAAAAATGTACAGAAGGAAAATTTGTTCTTATTGAAATTTAAGCATATTATTATTCGAAACTTTATTAGCATTTTTTTTCTAATCTAATATATAAAGAAGAAAATTTGTTTGTTTATTTGTTTGTTTGTTTGTTTGTTTGTCCAGGATTCACGTGAAAACCACTGGTCCGATTGACACCAAATTTTAGAGGAATAATTTTGGGAGTCCGGGGGGTGACATA
Organism: Dolichopus griseipennis; assembly: GCA_963082915.1. Taxonomy (NCBI): domain Eukaryota; kingdom Metazoa; phylum Arthropoda; class Insecta; order Diptera; family Dolichopodidae; genus Dolichopus; species Dolichopus griseipennis. The sequence continues at coordinate 218,587,139 of OY720441.1, read as the reverse complement.
GGCTATGTCGCATTTTTATAAGTCAGCAGGTTGCGGCTCCAGAGCCGCTTTAAGCTTTTTCGTTTTTTTCATGTCGAGTCGAAACGGTTTGACCGATTCACTTGAAATTTTGCACGAATGTTCTTCTTATTACACGGAATTAATGGTATAAAACTGGTTGGAATAAATATACCCATTTCGGCCTGGCGGGCTTCCAAAAAATTTTGTGTTTCCAATTTGTGTCCAATTTTACAAGGTGGTTTCGCAGTCGAAAATAAAGTCTGGGACAAATTTTTGTTGAGTTCGGTTAACCCGTTTGGGCACGAGAGTGCAAAGAAGCTTTTTCAATGTTTTTGATGTCGAGTCAAAACCGTTTGACAAATTGACTTGAAATTTTGCACAAATGTTCCTCTTAGCAACCGCAATTAGTTGCATAAATTTGGTTGGAATAATTATACCCATTTCGGCCTGGCGGACTTTCAAAAAATTTTGTGTTTTCGATTTGTGTCCAATTTTACAGGTTGATTTTGTAGTCTAAAAGAGAGGCTGCAAAAAGTTTTAGTTAAGTTCGATTAACCCATTTTCCACGACGACGCTATGAAGTTTTCTATATATTTTATTTTCTTATACGATTCAAAGTATTTTATTGAAAAATTTGTACCAGCATTTTAATTAAAACACACAGGGTTAATTTGGTTTTGACCTGTTTGTGCGTTTTGAACAAAGATTTAATGAAATTTTCAGTTTTCTTCAAATGAAATCTAAAAATCAAAAAATTCAATTTGTTATATATAATGCTTATACATAGTACATAGTATTTTAAAACAGTTTTTCCAAAAAATAAGCCTACATTTCTCTCATAAAATCATAAAAAAACGAGGAAGAGCGTATTACAACTTTCAGGACTAAACAAAATATAAGTGGAAAGCGAATTTTTAAACCTTTTCTAAACCATCGACTATATTTTATTCAAGCGTTGGCAATTCAAGAAAATCCCCTTTTGACCTATAGTCATTTTAATTCAGTTAACATTGTTCACCGGAAACCTACCATCCTCAACTATATCGTCAAGGAGCACCAAATTGTCAAGAAGCAGCATGTATAGAAAAATTAGAGATAATCGTTCAAATTGTTTTGCAAACTGTTTTTTAAAGTTTTTGTTTCGCAATCGATTAAAAGAACTCGACAAAACATTTTTTTAAGCATTCCCCTAATTCAAAGAAGTTGTACCTACTTTCAGAAATTGGACGTAATTTACTTACAAATTTTATTTTGAACAATCGTCGGGTCGACAGGGGTTAACAACTTCCAAGTCTGTTAGTAAATTGAACTTCATTTTCAAAGAAGAACAAATATACAAAATTTGAAGTTAATCGGTTAAATCATTTCTAATATATATAACAAAACAACGAAAAAACCTATAAAAAGCTGTTGGGCCACGATGGGTTAACGGAACTCCACAAATATTTTTTTGTGGCTTCATTTATAAGCAAAGTAGTATTTCAAAAAATTGGCTGAAGCTTGCGTTTTTACAGTTTGCAAGCTTCCGGGCAACGCCGGGTAAATCTGCAAGTATAAATATAAAACTTAATCTTCTAATATATAAAGAAGAAAATTTGTTTGTTTATTTGTTTGTTTGTTTGTTTGTCCAGGATTCACGTGAAAACCACTGGTCCGATTATCACAAAATTTTAAAGGAATAATTCTGGGAGCCCGGGGGGTGACATAGGCTATGTCGCATTTTTATAAGTCAACAGGTTGCGGCTCCAGAGCCGTTTTAAGCTTTTTCGTTTTTTTGATGTCGAGTCGAAACGGTTTGACCGATTAACTTGAAATTTTGCACGAATGTTCTTCTTATTAAACGGAATTAATGTTATAAAGTTGGTTGGAATAAATTAACCCCTTTCGGCCCGGCGGGCTTCCAAAAAATTTTGTGTTTCCGATTTGTGTCCAATTTTACAGGGTGGTTTTGCAGTCAAAAAGAGAGGCTGGCACAAATTTTTGTTGGGTTCGGTTAACCCGTTTGGGCACGAGGGCGTAATGAAGCTTTTCCAATGTTTTTGATGTCGAGCCGAAACAGTTTGACCGATTGACTTGAAATTTTGCACAAATGTTCCTCTTAGCAACCGCAATTAGTTGCATAAATTTGGTTGGAATAATTTAACCCATTTCGGCCTGGCGGGCTTCCAAAAAATTTTGTGTTTCCGATTTGTGTCCAATTTTACAGGGTGGTTTTGCAGTCGAAAAGAAAGGCTGGCACAAATTTTTGTTGGGTTCGGTTAACCCGTCTGGGCACGAGGGCCAATGAAGCTTTTTCAATGTTTTTGATGTCGAGTCAAAACGGTTTGACCGATTGACTTGAAATTTTGCACAAATGTTCCTCTTAGCAACCGCAATTAGTTGTATAAATTTGGTTGGAATAATTTAACCCATTTCGACGTGGCGGGCTTCCAAAAAATTTTTTATTTCCGATTTGTGTCCAATTTTACAAGGTGGTCTCGCAGTCGACAATAGAGTCTGGCACAAATTTTTGTTGAGTTCGGTTAACCCGTTTGGGCACGAGGGCGCAAAGAAGCTTTTTCAAAGTTTTTGATTTCGAGTCAAAACCGTTTGACAAATTGACTTGAAATTTTGCACAAATGTTCCTCTTAGCAACAGAAATTAGTTGTATAAATTTGGTTGGAATAATTTAACCCATTTCGGCCTGGCGGACTTTCAAAAAATTTTGTGTTTTCGATTTGTGTCCAATTTTACAGGTTGATTTTGCAGTCTAAAAGAGAGGCTGCAAAAAGTTTTAGTTAATTCGATTAACCCGTTTTCCACGACGACGCCATGAAGTTTTCTATAAATTTTATTTTCTTATACGATTAAAAGTATTTTATTGAAAATTTTGTACCAGCATTTTAATTAAAACCCACATGGTCAATTTGGTTTTGACCTGTTTGTGCGTTTTGAACAAAGATTCAATGAAATTTTCAGTTTTCTTCAAATGAAATCTAAAAATCAAAAAATTCAATTTCTTATATATAATGCTTATACATAGTACATAGTAATTTTAAAACAGTTTTTCCAAAAAATAAGCCTACATTTCTCTCATCAAATCATAAAAAAACGAGGAAGAGCGTATTACAACTTTCAGGTGAGTACTAAACAAAATATAAGTTGAAAAGCAAATTTTTAAATCTTTTCTAAGCCATCGACTATATTTTATTCAAACGTTGGCAATTCAAGATAACTACTATTGACATAGTATAATGACATAATGGCAAACTTAGTATCCCCATTTGACCAATAGTCATTTTAATTCAGTTAACATTATTCGCCGGGAACCTAACATCCTCAACTCTATCGTCAAGGAGTACCAAATTCTCAAGAAGCACCATGTATAGAAAAATTAGAGATAATCGTTCAAACTGTTTTTTAAAGTTTTTGTTTCGCAATCGGTTAAAAGAACTCGACAAAACATTTTTTTAAGCATTCCCCTAATTCAAAGAAGTTGTACCTACTTTCAAAAATTGGACGTAATTTACTTACAAATTTTTTTTTTAACAATCGTCGGGTCGACAGGGGTTAACAACTTCCAAGTCTGTTAGTAAATTGAACTTCATTTTCAAAGAAGAACACATGTACAAAATTTGAAGTAAATCGGTTAAATCATTCCTAATATATATAACAAAGCAACTTAAAAACCTATAAAAAGCTGTTGGGCCACGATGGGTTAACGAAACTCCACAAATATTTTTTTGTGGCTTCATTTATAAGCAAAGTAGTATTTCAAAAAATTGGCTGAAGCTTGCGTTTTTACAATTTGCAAGCTTCCGGGCAACGCCGGGTAAATCTGCTAGTCTAATATATAAAAAAGAAAATTTGTTTGTTTATTTGTTTGTTTGTTTGTTTGTCCAGGATTCACGTGAAAACCACTAGTCCGATTGACACCAAATTTTAGAGGAATGATTTTGGGAGTCCGGGAGGTGACATAGGCTATGTCGCATTTTTATAAGTCAACAGGTTGCGGCTCCAGAGCCGTTTTAAGCTTTTTCGTTTTTTTGATGTCGAGTCGAAACGGTTTGACCGATTCACTTGAAATTTTGCACGAATGTTCTTCTTATTACACGGAATTAATGGTATAAAACTGGTTGGAATAAATTAACCCCTTTCGGCCCGGCGGGCTTCCAAAAAATTTTGTGTTTCCGATTTGTGTCCAATTTTACAGGGTGGTTTTGCAGTCAAAAAGAGAGGCTGGCACAAATTTTTGTTGGGTTCGGTTAACCCGTTTGGGCACGAGGGCGCAATGAAGCTTTTTCAATGTTTTTGATGTCGAGCCGAAACAGTTTGACCGATTGACTTGAAATTTTGCACAAATGTTCCTATTAGCAACCGCAATTAGTTGCATAAATTTGGTTGGAATAATTTAACCCATTTCGGCCTGGCGGGCTTCCAAAAAATTTTGTGTTTCCGATTTGTGTCCAATTTTACAAGGTGGTTTCGCAGTCGAAAATAAAGTCTGGGACAAATTTTTGTTGAGTTCGGTTAACCCGTTTGGGCACGAGAGTGTAAAGAAGCTTTTTCAATGTTTTTGATGTCGAGTCAAAACTGTTTGACCGATTGACTTGAAATTTTGCACAAATGTTCCTCTTAGCAACCGCATTTAGTTGTATAAATTTGGTTGGAATAAATTTACCCATTTCGGCCTGGCGGACTTTCAAAAAATTTTGTGTTTTCGATTTGTGTCCAATTTTACAGGTTGATTTTGTAGTCTAAAAGAGAGGCTGCAAAAAGTTTTAGTTAAGTTCGATTAACCCATTTTCCACAACGATGATATGAAGTTTTCTATATATTTTATTTTCTTATACAATTAAAAGTATTTTATTGAAAATTTTGTACCAGCATTTTAACTAAAACCCACAGCGTTAATTTGGTTTTGACCTGTTTGTGCGTTTTGAACAAAGATTCAATGAAATTTTCAGTTTTCTTCAAATGAAATCTAAAAATCAAAAAATTCAATTTGTTATATATAATGCTTAAATACATAGTATTTTAAAACAGTTTTTCCAAAAAATAAGCCTACATTTCTCTCATAAAATCATAAAAAAACGAGGAAGAGTGTATTACAACTTTCAGGTGAGTACTAAACAAAATATAAGTTGAAAAGCGAATTTTTAAACCTTTTCTAAACCATCGACTATATTTTATTCAAGCGTTGGCAATTCAAGAAAATCCCCTTTTGACCTATAGTCATTTTAATTCAGTTAACATTGTTCACCGGAAACCTACCATCCTCAACTATATCTTTTGCAAACTGTTTTTTAAAGTTTTTGTTTCGCAATCGATTAAAAGAACTCGACAAACCTTTTTTTTAAGTATTCCCCTAATTCAAAGAAGTTGTACCTACTTTCAAAAATTGGACGTAATTTACTTACAAATTGTTTTTTGAACAATCGTCGGCGGGGGTTAATAACTTTCAAGTCTGTTAGTAAATTGAACTTCATTTTCAAAGAAGAACACATATACGAAATTTGAAGTTAATCTGTTAAATCATTTCTAATATATAGCAAAGCAACGAAAAAACCTATAAAAAGCTGTTGGGCCACGATGGGTAAACGGAACTCCACAAATATTTTTTTGTGGCATTTATAGGCAAAGTAGTATCTCAAAAAATTGGCTGAAACTAGCTTTTTTACAATTTTCAAGCTTCCGGGCAACGCAGGGTAAATCTGCTAGTGAAATCTTAAAATCAAAAAATTCAATTTGTTATATATAATGCTTAAATACATAGTATTTTAAAACAGTTTTTCCAAAAAATAAGCCTACATTACTCTCATAAAATCATAAAAAAACGAGGAAGAGCGTATTACAACTTTCAGGTGAGTACTAAACAAAATATAAGTTGAAAAGCGAATTTTTAAACCTTTTCTAAACCATCGACTATATTTTATTCAAGCGTTGGCAATTCAAGAAAATCCCCTTTTGACCTATAGTCATTTTAATTCAGTTAACATTGTTCACCGGAAACCTACCATCCTCAACTATATCGTCAAGGAGTACCAAATTCTCAAGAAGCACCATGTATAGAAAAATTAGAGATAATCGTTCAAACTGTTTTTTAAAGTTTTTGTTTCGCAATCGGTTAAAAGAACTCGACAAAACATTTTTTTAAGCATTCCCCTAATTCAAAGAAGTTGTACCTACTTTCAAAAATTGGACGTAATTTACTTACAAATTTTTTTTTGAACAATCGTCGGGTCGACAGGGGTTAACAACTTCCAAGTCTGTTAGTAAATTGAACTTCATTTTCAAAGAAGAACACATGTACAAAATTTGAAGTAAATCGGTTAAATCATTCCTAATATATATAACAAAGCAACTTAAAAACCTATAAAAAGCTGTTGGGCCACGATGGGTTAACGAAACTCCACAAATATTTTTTTGTGGCTTCATTTATAAGCAAAGTAGTATTTCAAAAAATTGGCTGAAGCTTGCGTTTTTACAATTTGCAAGCTTCCGGGCAACGCCGGGTAAATCTGCTAGTCTAATATATAAAAAAGAAAATTTGTTTGTTTATTTGTTTGTTTGTTTGTTTGTCCAGGATTCACGTGAAAACCACTAGTCCGATTGACACCAAATTTTAGAGGAATGATTTTGGGAGTCCGGGAGGTGACATAGGCTATGTCGCATTTTTATAAGTCAACAGGTTGCGGCTCCAGAGCCGTTTTAAGCTTTTTCGTTTTTTTGATGTCGAGTCGAAACGGTTTGACCGATTCACTTGAAATTTTGCACGAATGTTCTTCTTATTACACGGAATTAATGGTATAAAACTGGTTGGAATAAATTAACCCCTTTCGGCCCGGCGGGCTTCCAAAAAATTTTGTGTTTCCGATTTGTGTCCAATTTTACAGGGTGGTTTTGCAGTCAAAAAGAGAGGCTGGCACAAATTTTTGTTGGGTTCGGTTAACCCGTTTGGGCACGAGGGCGCAATGAAGCTTTTTCAATGTTTTTGATGTCGAGCCGAAACAGTTTGACCGATTGACTTGAAATTTTGCACAAATGTTCCTATTAGCAACCGCAATTAGTTGCATAAATTTGGTTGGAATAATTTAACCCATTTCGGCCTGGCGGGCTTCCAAAAAATTTTGTGTTTCCGATTTGTGTCCAATTTTACAAGGTGGTTTCGCAGTCGAAAATAAAGTCTGGGACAAATTTTTGTTGAGTTCGGTTAACCCGTTTGGGCACGAGAGTGTAAAGAAGCTTTTTCAATGTTTTTGATGTCGAGTCAAAACTGTTTGACCGATTGACTTGAAATTTTGCACAAATGTTCCTCTTAGCAACCGCATTTAGTTGTATAAATTTGGTTGGAATAAATTTACCCATTTCGGCCTGGCGGACTTTCAAAAAATTTTGTGTTTTCGATTTGTGTCCAATTTTACAGGTTGATTTTGTAGTCTAAAAGAGAGGCTGCAAAAAGTTTTAGTTAAGTTCGATTAACCCATTTTCCACAACGATGATATGAAGTTTTCTATATATTTTATTTTCTTATACAATTAAAAGTATTTTATTGAAAATTTTGTACCAGCATTTTAACTAAAACCCACAGCGTTAATTTGGTTTTGACCTGTTTGTGCGTTTTGAACAAAGATTCAATGAAATTTTCAGTTTTCTTCAAATGAAATCTAAAAATCAAAAAATTCAATTTGTTATATATAATGCTTAAATACATAGTATTTTAAAACAGTTTTTCCAAAAAATAAGCCTACATTTCTCTCATAAAATCATAAAAAAACGAGGAAGAGTGTATTACAACTTTCAGGTGAGTACTAAACAAAATATAAGTTGAAAAGCGAATTTTTAAACCTTTTCTAAACCATCGACTATATTTTATTCAAGCGTTGGCAATTCAAGAAAATCCCCTTTTGACCTATAGTCATTTTAATTCAGTTAACATTGTTCACCGGAAACCTACCATCCTCAACTATATCTTTTGCAAACTGTTTTTTAAAGTTTTTGTTTCGCAATCGATTAAAAGAACTCGACAAACCTTTTTTTTAAGTATTCCCCTAATTCAAAGAAGTTGTACCTACTTTCAAAAATTGGACGTAATTTACTTACAAATTGTTTTTTGAACAATCGTCGGCGGGGGTTAATAACTTTCAAGTCTGTTAGTAAATTGAACTTCATTTTCAAAGAAGAACACATATACGAAATTTGAAGTTAATCTGTTAAATCATTTCTAATATATAGCAAAGCAACGAAAAAACCTATAAAAAGCTGTTGGGCCACGATGGGTAAACGGAACTCCACAAATATTTTTTTGTGGCATTTATAGGCAAAGTAGTATCTCAAAAAATTGGCTGAAACTAGCTTTTTTACAATTTTCAAGCTTCCGGGCAACGCAGGGTAAATCTGCTAGTGAAATCTTAAAATCAAAAAATTCAATTTGTTATATATAATGCTTAAATACATAGTATTTTAAAACAGTTTTTCCAAAAAATAAGCCTACATTACTCTCATAAAATCATAAAAAAACGAGGAAGAGCGTATTACAACTTTCAGGTGAGTACTAAACAAAATATAAGTTGAAAAGCGAATTTTTAAACCTTTTCTAAACCATCGACTATATTTTATTCAAGCGTTGGCAATTCAAGAAAATCCCCTTTTGACCTATAGTCATTTTAATTCAGTTAACATTGTTCACCGGAAACCTACCATCCTCAACTATATCGTCAAGGAGCACCAAATTGTCAAGAAGCAGCATGTATAGAAAATTTAGAGATAATCGTTCAAATTGTTTTGCAAACTGTTTTTTAAAGTTTTTGTTTCGCAATCGATTAAAAGAACTCGACAAACATTTTTTTTAAGTATTCCCCTAATTCAAAGAAGTTGTACCTACTTTCAAAAATTGGACGTAATTTACTTACAAATTTTTTTTTAAACAATCGTCGGCAGGTGTTAACAACTTTCAAGTCTGTTAGTAAATTGAACTTCATTTTCTAAGAAGAACACATATACGAAATTTGAAGTTAATCTGTTAAATCATTCCTAATATATAGCAAAGCAACGAAAAAACCTATAAAAAGCTGTTGGGCCACGATGGGTAAACGGAACTCCACAAATATTTTTTTGTGGCATTTATAGGCAAAGTAGTATCTCAAACAAGTAAAGAAACAGTCAGTCGGTGCAACCGACTTAGATATACCCTACACCTTTTTGGTTCAAATTTAATTAGATATCCAAAAGTCATTTTAAAACCATAAAAGCTGTTATTAGTTTGATCGTAAGACATAGCTAACCAAATTAACTTTATAATACTAAAAACATTTTCTAATTACTTTACCTATTCAAAAATATTACAAATTCTTACTAATTTATTTATTTAAAAATATTAAAAAACAAAAAACGTTGAAATAAATGAAAATATATATATTTCCATTCAATTACAAAAGTGAAAAAATTTGAATTATAAAATTTTGTGATAAAAAGCTAATCAAAGCATAATATATTTAATAATTAAAATTTTTGAAAATTGCAATTATTTTTAATTGTTAGATTATGTACCTAATAGAAAAACTTATAAACGCAAAATATGCAATAAATGTATTTCTAAAATACAATTACAAATTTAGAACTTTTCATATAATTCATTTAAATATAAAAATAAATTTTACATAAATGCAGCAAGTACCTTTGAACATAGCTGAACCACTACAATTAAGTCTAGATTTCGGAGACACATAGGACATAGGAAATATATTCTTTGGCTTCGAAATTAAACTCGACCACAACCAATTCCCATGGTACTTTCATTACTAGTAACCTACTGTTAAATTTCATCAAAATACCGGCATTATTTTTTGAGTTATGGTGTTTGTAAGATATATGTTTGTTAGTCCTTGAACTTTTCAAGGGTTCCAGGACCCGAAATTATGGCACGATTTCGCCCATATGCAGTCCCGTCATACTTTCAATACTAGTTAACCCTTGTACACAATTGGAACGCTCTATCTTAATTTTAAGTTACTAGTTTTATTAATTTCGATGATAAGCTTTTACACATTGGGGGGTCTAAGAGAGGTTCTGAACCACCACTCCAATTGATCCCAAATTAGGGGGGCACGCAAGAAATAGTAAAGAACACCCTTTTGGCAAATTGGAAGCTTCTACATTTGTTTCAAGTTACTATCTTTATTAATTTCGAAAATATGCTTTAAGGGCCTAAGAACTGAGTGGCTGGTCTCCGATCCACTACTCCAATGGGGCCCAAATTTCAAAGACACTTACGAAATAGGAAGGGACACCGTGATACCAAATTTGGAGGTTCTATCTTCATTGGTTTCGGAATTATGCTCGTTTGGCCTAAATTCGATCAAAAAGTTCTAAGTTCCGAACCCATTGTCCAATCCTCACCGTACGTAATCACCGCCGTAGTTTCGCTGCCAATAACCTACAGCACAAATTTCATGAAGATAGCCTCATTAGTTGTTGAGTTATCGTGATTTTTATATATGTTCCTTAGCCCTGACATCGATTAAAAGGTCCGGAATCCGAACCGTTGGGCTGATTTCGCCCTTATGCAGTCCGCGCTGTACTTATAGTACTAGTTAACCCTTGTACACAATTTGAACGGTCTATCCTAATTTTAAGTAACTATTTTTAGTAATTTCGATTATAAGCCTTTAAAACTTGGGAGGTCTGAGAGGGGTACAGAACCACCACTCCAATTGATCCCAAATTAGAGGAACACGCAAGAGATAGTAAAGAACACCCTTGTGGCAAATTGGAAGCTTCTACATTTTTTCAAGTTGTTATCTTTATTAATTTTAAAGATATGCTTTAAGGTCTTCGGAAATGTGTGGCTGGTCCCCGACCCACTACTCCAATGGGACCCAAATTCCCAAGACACTTAGGAAATAGGAAGGGACACCCTGATACTAAATTTGGAGGTTCTATCTTCATTGGTTTCGGAATTATGCTCGTTTGGCCTAAATTCGATCAAAAAGTTCTAGGTTCCGAACCCATGGTCCAATCCCGACCTTACGCAATTCTCGAAGTAGCTTCATTACTAGTAACCTACAGCACAAATTTGATGAAGATAGCGTCATTAGTTGTTGAGTTATCGTGATTTTTTATATTTGTTCGTTAGCCCTGAAACCGATTAAAAGGTCCAGAATCCGAACCCATGGGCCGATTTCGCCCATATGAAATCCCCGCCGTTTTTTCAGTCCTAGTAACCTACAGTTAAAATTTCATCAAGATAGCTCCATTATTTTTTGAGTTATCGTGCCTACGGACGGACGGACGGACGGACGGACGGACATGGCTATATCGACTAAGGCGGTCACGCTGATCACAAATATATATACTTTTCCATATCTAGCTCGCTTCCTTTAGGTGGTTACAAACACCATACCAAAGTTAATATACCCCTTTACCTATTCTATAGGTGTAGGGTATAAAAATTGGCTGAAACTTGCTTTTTTACAATTTTCAAGCTTCCGGGCAACGCCAGGTAAATCTGCTAGTCTTAATATATATAAAGAAGAAAATTTGTTTGTTTGTTTGTTTGTCCAGGATTCACGTGAAAACCACTGGTCCGATTGTCACAAAATTTTAAAGGAATAATTTTGGGAGCCCGAGTGGTGACATAGGCTATGTCGCATTTTTATAAGTCAACAGGTTGCGGCTCCAGAGCCGTTTTAAGCTTTTCCGTTTTTTTGATGTCGAGTCGAAACGGTTTGACCGATTAACTTGAAATTTTGCACGAATGTTCTTCTTATTAAACGGAATTAAGGGTATAAAGTTGGTTGGAATATATTAACCCCTTTCGGCCCGGCGGGCTTCCAAAAATTTTTGTGTTTCCGATTTGTGTCCAATTTTACATGGTGGTTTTGCAGTCAAAAAGAGAGGCTGGCACAAATTTTTGTTGAGTTCGGTTAACCCGTTTGGGCACGAGGGCGCAATGAAGCTTTTTCAATGTTTTTGATGTCGAGCCGAAACAGTTTGACCGATTGACTTGAAATTTTGCACAAATCTTCCTCTTAGCAAACGGAATTAGTTGTATAAAGATGGTTCGAAAATATTAACCCATTTCGGCCCGGCGGGCTTCCAAAATATTATTTGTTTCCGATTTGTGTCCAATTTTACAGGGTGGTTTTGCAGTCAAAAAGAGAGGCTGGCACAAATTTTTGTTGGGTTCGGTTAACCCGTTTGGGCACGAGGGCCCAATGAAACTTTTTCAATGTTTTTGGTGTCGAGCCAAAACGGTTTGACCGATTTACTTGAAATTTTGCACAAATGTTCCTCTTAGCAACTGCAATTAGTTGTATGAATTTGGTTGGAATAATTTAACCCATTCCGACGTGGCGGGCTTCCAATAAATTTTGTATTTCCGATTTTTGTCCAATTTTACAGGGTGGTTTCGCAGTCGACAATGGAGTCCAGAACAAATTTTTGTTGAGTTCGGTTAACCCGTTTGGGCACGAGGGCCAATGAAGCTTTTTCAATGTTTTTGATGTCGAGTCAAAACGGTTTGACCGATTGACTTGAAATTTTGCACAAATGTTCCTCTTAGCAACCGCAATTAGTTGTAAAAATTTGGCTCGAATAATTTAACCCATTTCGACGTGGTGGGCTTCCAAAAAATTTTGTATTTCCGATTTTTGTCTAATTTTACAAGGTGGTTTCGCAGTCGACAATAGAGTCTGGCACAAATTTTTGTTGAGTTCGGTTAACCCGTTTGGGCACGAGGGCACAAAGAATCTTTTTCAATGTTTTTGACGTCGAGTCAAAACCGTTTGACAAATTGACTTGAAATTTTGCACAAATGTTCCTCTTAGCAACCGCAATTAGTTGTATAAATTTGGTTGGAATAATTTAACCCATTTCGGCCTGGCGGACTTTCAAAAACTTTTGTGTTTTCGATTTGTGTCCAATTTTACAGGTTGATTTTGCAGTCTAAAGAGAGGCTGCAAGAAGTTTTAGTTAAGTTCGATTAACCCGTTTTCCACGATGACGCCATGAAGTTTTCTATAAATTTAATTTTCTTATACGATTAAAAGTATTTTATTGAAAATTTTGTACCAACATTTTAATTAAAACCCACATGGTTAATTTGGTTTTGACCTGTTTGTGCGTTTTGAACAAAGATTCAATGAAAATTTCAGTTTTCTTAAAATGAAATCTAAAAATCAAAAATTTCAATTTCTTATATATAATGCTTAAAAACATAGTATTTTAAAACAGTTTTTAAACTAAGCAAAATATAAGTTGGAAAGCAAATTTTTAAACCTTTTCTAAACCATCGACTATATTTTATTCAAACGTTGGCAATTCAAGAAAACTACTATTGACATAGTATAATGACATAATGGCAAACTTAGTATCCCCATTTGACCAATAGTCATTTTAATTCAGTTAACATTATTCGCCGGAAACCTAACATCTTCAACTCTATCGTCAAGGAGCACCAAATTCTCAAGAAGCACCATGTATAGAAAAATTAGAGATAATCGTACAAACTGTTTTTTAAAGTTTTTGTTTCGCAATCGGTTAAAAGAACTCGACAAAACATATTTTTAAGCATTCCCCTAATTCAAAGAAGTTGTACCTATACTTTCAGAAATTGGACATAATTTACTTACAAATTTTTTTTTGAACAATCGTCGGGTCGGCAGGGGTTGACAATTTCCAAGTCTGTTAGTAAATTGAACTTCATTTTCAAAGAAGAACACATATATAAAATTTGAAGTTAATCGGTTAAATCATTTCTAATATATAACAAAGCAACGAAAAAACCTATAAAAAGCTGTTGGGCCACGATGGGTTAACGGAACTCCACAAATATTTTTTTGTGGCTTCATTTATAAGCAAAGTAGTATTTTAAAAAATTGGCTGAAACTTGCGTTTTTACAATTTGCAAGCTTCCGGGCAACGCCGGGTAAATATGCTAGTTATTTATATTACAAACTTGCATTGAAAATTTTTTATGAAATAACAAATATACAAAAGTTAAGAGTTTTAATATTTTAACTTTTAAAAAAATTCATTAGGTATCGTCTCCAAATGGATTAGTATATCCCATCCAAATTATCTCACTTAGATTTTGCACTATTTGAGGAGAGCAAAAAAATTAGACTTATTAATTAAATGAGCTTTTGGAATCAAGGTTGACATGTGCTACCACCAAAAATTCAAAATATTCAATGAATCTTTGTGCAGGTCAAATAGGTCTCGAACAGGTAAAAACTAAATTACTTAGCTGAGTTTCCATAATAAAAATCTTTGCTTGTGTAAAACTTTCAATAAAATTGATTTAATCGTTTAAGAGAAATATTCTACAAAATTTCAAGTCAATCAGCCAAAATGTTTCGGTTCGATATCAAAAAAACTGCAAAATATGGTGACAATCGGACCTGTGGTTTTACTTAAATCCTGGACAAAAAAGCAAATAAACAAACAAACAAATTTTCTTCTTTATGTATTAGATTAGCAGATTTACCCGGAATTTTTCAAAATTTATATTTTATCTATCTATCTATATATATAAAAGCGAAAGTTTGCTTGTTTGTTTGTTTGTATGTAGCAAATAGACGTTTTTGGGTACAGTAAGAAATCGTGGGCCAAAAATTTTGCTCTAACGGAACGGTAACTTGGGGCTGTGGTGCAAGTATTTAAACTTTTTTGTTCTAAAATGAAAACGGTTTGACCGATTGACTTCAAATTTTGTATACGTGATACTCCTTGAGAATTGAGCTGACACTATTAACCGTTTTGGAATTCGTTAAACCGGACGGTTTGTAAAAAAATATTTTGGAACTAAATTTTGTCCAATTTTGCGCAATAGTGCTTCGCCCAAACAGAAAGTCTCAAAAATTTTGATGTTGCGTTCCGTTAACCCATTGCGGCACAGCGGCATTTTATAGATTTTTTCGTTGATAAATTACTATTAATTAATAGTAACTATAAATTTTAACTATAAATTACTATAAATTAGAAACGGTTTGACCGATTGACTACAAATTTTATATGCGTGAAGCACCTGCAGTTGAGCCTGTTAAAAGGATTGGTGTTTGGTAACACATGTCCGTCCTACGATTGCTCAAATAAAAATTTTTGGAAGAAAATTACGTCCAAATTTGGATTACAGAAAGTTTCAAAAATTACCAGAATGGTCCTAGAAAATCTTTTTAAAAAAATTGCTTTCATACATTTTAAAATTTACATTTATACCGCGTGTAGTTTTTGTATTAACTTTTTGCAGTAACATCAACATCAATTAAACCTCCATTGAGACGCGCAGCAACTCGCACCAGGTATTAGCAAGTAATCTACGAGTATATATGCAAAAGGGAAATTTTTTTTTTGTGTTTTATAGCGTATAGGCTCCAAACTTGCTCAGTCTATTATCATGACAATTTTTATATATAGGTTTTTGGATACGGGAGAGTTCTATACTTAGAGTTGGAACAGTTTTCAAACTTCTTTGTAAAAAAAAATAGTTGTGCCTGCTAATTTTATATACCTGTTGCTGTTAGACAATGCAGTTCACTCTTTTAATAGACTTGAAATTTGTTAACCAATATTGAGATGATGATGAATATAAAAAAATTTATAAAAAAATTTTCTTATGAATATAAGAAAATCCACAAAAAATTTTAAAACGTTGATTTTTGTTGATTTTGGTTAATTTATTAAGGGACAGTTTACAAATTGTACTTTTGCTGTCAATTAAAAACCCTTTGAGAGGCGCAGAAATGCTCTATCAAAAATGATCGAATTTACATGTAACTATTATTATTCCCCTTTTCTTTTCTCCAAATTTGCCATTACGTTTGTGGAGCAAACAAAATCTCAAAGATATGGATGGGCTAAGAATCGAAAAGACAATCGATCTAGCTATGTATGTCCCCCCGTCTGCACGATAACTCAAAAAAACTACAGAGATACGATTCACAAATTTGTTTTAATGAAAGAGCCGTCATCGCTATTGCAATCCAGTCAGTTAGCTGCACGGGTTAACATATGGTTGGTTTACCGCAGTAAATTCGAGCATTTGCCATACAACTTCCGTATTTATAAAAGCAATATATGTTATGATGGTATAACAAGAACGAACATTATAGTACTTATTAATCAGGAAGGACACTCGACAAGTTATAATGAATTATGTAAATTATATGATCAATGTCATGAAAATATATGTATCACCATCAAAGAGGTCACAAAAGATCTAACAACATATAGGAGTCACATTCACAATAAGTACAAAGAAAATTTGTAAAAAATTAGAGAGTCATGGCAGAACTATATGATTGCTAGAAAAAAATTCCTTGATTGCTATCCTTAAAATTCTGTATGTGAACATATGCAGTTTAAGAACAAGTTCTGTGAATTGGAAGCTACAATAAAGGAAATTAACTAAGTAGATATAGTGATATTGAATGAAATCTGGAAAAGAAGAACTATAAAACCTGACCATCATTGAGTTACTAAACACAACACCAAAACTCAAAATAGGCACGTTCTACAAAGCAACTAACGAAAACGAAAACCTGTTTATAGAACACGTGGAAAATAAAATAGAGCAGTTATCGGTACATTTTATAAAGTTCCAGTGGAAAACAGCAACCTATTTATGGAGTTTTTTTAATTTAAACTGGTAGATCATATATTTTATGCAGATACCAATCTAAATCTATTTGAGAACTCCAATATAATTATTAAGTATAAGTATATTATAGAAAATTCTGGGTATAGCCTAGTTAATAAAACGGAAAGTACAAGAAATACAACTAACTCTAGCACCTTAATTGATCGCACAATAACAAACATGAATGGCAATTATGATGTTAATTATATAATAGAAAATAAGTGTATATCGGATCATCAATTGGCAATAGTAACTATTAAAGCAATTAATATTAAGAAGTTACCAATGAAAAGGTACAATATAAACAAAATCAATTATAATCAAGTGCGTTCCATAGTAAAATAAAAAATAGAAAATAATAATATACCAGAAATCGAAAGCTTAGTTAAAATTATACAAGAAGCAAAAAGATTATGTACAAAGACAATACCAATGAGAACGAGAAATAATTTAGTTCCTATTCACAAAAGTGGGTCAAAAGAAGATTGTGGTAACTATAGACCAATTTGGATTCTAAACACAATTTCAAAAATATATGAAAAAGTTATTAATTCAAGAAAAAGAAGTTTCATTACTGAAGCAATAGGCTTTGATGCTAATCAATATGGTTTCTTAAAAAAAAGTGTTACCAATTCAGCTATCGCAGCAACCTTGCAACATATTTATGATGCGTTGGATGACGAGTTTTTATTGACTTAACAAAAGCATTTGATACGGTAAGTCATTCCAGACTTATCAGATTGCTAGACAACTTAGAAATTAGAGGTAACAGTTATCTCTTACTAAAAAGTTATTTGAAATATAGAACCCAATGTTTTCAAGTTTATAAAGTACTAGTAAGTTATTAGTAAGGAGTAGGAAATAGTTACTGCTTACTTATAAAATTTACTGCTTACAGTACATTTTTTATTTTAAAGTTGTTATAGCCCTTCAATGAGGAACGTTGCCAAGTTTCTCAAGGATCTAACTGCATCTAACTCACCACCGCCCCCGCCCCCACCGTTTTTTTAGGTTCTAGGAATTAAATTGTGAATTCCACAAAAATTTGAAATTTTACTTAGAATATATAAGCAAAAATGGGTAAAACTGAGAGACACTTTCTTCAATTTAAGAAACCGCTTTTAAATTTATGAAAAACCTTTAATATATGTTAAAATATAATGTTGGACCTTTAAATTTTGTATATTAATAAAAAAAAAATTGGACAGTTATTCAAGTTACAGGTGCTTAAAAATAACAAAATTTCAATTTTCGAGCCTTTATAGCTCCTAAACAGGGGGCTTGACAAAAAAATTTTGTTAGCCGACTCCTAATAATTTTTGAGGATCTAATTTCGCAAGACCCTATCTTAAACCGTTTGGAAGATATGTGGGTCCAAAAATATTGCAAAAATTGAGTTTTATAAAATGTTAAATTTTAGTACCGTATGGCAACTCTATACATTTAACCGACATATTTTAGTAAAGCCTATAAAAGCAGCTCTCTTATACCGTTTTTAGCACATTTTCAAAAATTTTTGTAAAAATGTGCCTATATAGCTTCACTCTGTCCGTCCGTCCGTCCGTCCGTCCGTATGTTTACAAAAACTTTTACACCGTTTGAAATAGAGAAAAGAAATTTTAACCATGGGTAGTTTTTGCAAAAAAAATAATTTCGTAGAAGAATTTTTTTCTGTAGCCCCACCTGTTACGGGACTACAGCCCCCCAAAGTTGGAAAAAGCCCTATATTTAAATTGTTATAACAAAAGTTCTGTTACATATATTTTCAATCTGAAAACGGCAAATGATAGCTGGTTTCATAAACTTTATAAATTTTTACAAGGCAAATGTTTAGGGTTGCCATACGGTACTAAAATTTAACATTACGCAAAACTCGATTTTCGCAAAATTTTTGGTCACACATATCTTCTGAACGGTTCAAGCTAGGGTCTTGAAATTTTGAGCGGAGTTAGATACTCAGAAATTAGTAGGAGTCTGTTAACAAAATTTTTTTGTCAAGCCCCCTATTTAGGAGCTATAAGGGCTCGAAAATTGAAATTTTGCTATTTTTAAACACCTGTAACTTGAATACCTGTCCAAATTTTTTTTTAGTGATAGACAAAATTTAAAGCTCTATAATTATATTTTAACATGTGTCAAAGGTTTTTCTTAATTTTGAAGGGTGACGAAGTTACAGCCCCTGAAAATTCCAAAAAAGCCATATATTTAAATTGATATAACAAAAGTTCTGTTAGGTTTATTTTCAATCGAAAAACGGTATTGGAGAGCTGCTTTTATAGGCTTTACAAAAATATGTCGCTTAAATGTATAGGGTTGCCATACAATACTAAAATTTACCATTATATAAAACTCAATTTTTGCAAAATTTTTGGCCCAACATATCTTCTAAACGGTTCAAGCTAGGATCTTGAAATTTTGGGAGAAGTTAGATCTTAAAAAAATAGTAGGAGTCAGTTAACAAAATTTTTTTGTCAAGCCCCCTGTTTAGGAGCTATAAGGGCCCGAAAATTGAAATTATGCTATTTTTAAGCACCTGTAACTTGAATACCTGTCCAATTTTTTTTTTATTAATATACAAAATTTAAAGGTCCAACATTATATTTTAACATATGTTAAAGGTTTTTCTTAAATTTAAAAGGGGTTCCTTAAATTGAAGAAAGTGTCTCTTAGTTTTACCCATTTTTGCTTAGATAATAAAATTCTAAGTAAAATTCCAAATTTTTGTGTAATTCACAATTTAATTCCTAGAACTTAAAAAACTAGAGGATGAGGGGGGGGGAAGTTGAAGTTAGAGGCTTGAGAAATTTGGCAACCTTCCCCATTGAAGGGCTATAACAACTTTTAAATAAAAAATTTACTGTTAGCAGTAAATTTTATAAGTCAGTAGTAACTATTTCCAAGTAAATATTTCAAAAGTTAAACTCAGTATGTAATACAATATAATTTTGAAAATGTGCTTTTTTAAAAACCCTTGGTTTTTTTTCATCACTTGTTTAATTTAAATATAGGGCTTTTTTGGAATTTGCAGGGGCTGTAGCTTCGCCATCCTTCAAAATTAAGAAAACCCTTTGACACATGTGGAAATATAATTATAGAGCTTTAAATTTTGTATATCACTAAAAAAAACTTTGGACAGGTATTCATGTTACAGGTGTTTAAAAATAGCAAAATTTCAATTTTCAAAAAATAGCAAAATTTCAAATTTCAATTTAGCTTGACAAAAAAATTTTGTTAACCGACTCCTACTAATTTCTGAATATCTAACTTCTCCCAAAATGTCAAGACTTTAGCTTGAACCGTTCAAAATATATGTGTGGGCAAAAATTTTCCAAAAATTGAGTTTTGCGTAATGTTAAATTTTATTACCGTATGGCAACCCTAAACATTTGCTTTTTAAAAATTTATTAAGCTTGAGACACCAGATATCGTTTGCCATTTTCAAATTGAAAATATATCTAACAGAACTCTTGTTATAACAATTTAAATATAGGACTTTTGCCTACTTTGGGGGGCTGTAGCTCCGTAACAGGTGGAGCTACAGAAAAAAATTCTTCTACGAAATTATTTTTTTTGCAATGCCTACCAGTGGTTAGTGATTTCTTTACTCTATTTCAAACGGTGTAAAAGTTTTTGTAAACATACGGACAGACGGACGGACAGAGTGAAGCTATATAGGCAAATTTTTACAAAATTTTTTGAAAATGTGCTAAAAACTATTCCTATAACAATGGGCTGTCAGAAGCATGGGGAGTATTCCGAATTATGCTGCTAAACTTATATATAATGGCCTTATATTATCAAGAATTAGGTAAAATATATGCAGTTGGAGTCATATTTTCATTAAAATCAAATGAGTGCAGTAATTAATAGAGCCCTCATAACACTATTTAATTTGAATATAAGAACCAGAACTAATAATTTGTATAAAATAATTGACACACTGGACATTAACTAACTATTTTACTTTTAAAAATGTAAAAACATGTATAATATACTGAACAATAATATTAAGTCAAAACTAAAACTTCAAAATAGGGAGAATATTCATAATTATCTAACCAGAAACAAAATGCAGCGCAATAAAACTTTTCAACTCGTTACCGGTAGAAATTAACAAGTAAGGAAAAAAACCAAGGGTTTATAAAAAGCACACTTTCAAAATTATATACGGTTTCTTACTGAATATTTCATCATTTATTTTTATAAAAATATATCGCACATCCCATTCTAGTGTATCGTAACTTGACTAACGATATACTAGAATAATATAACCATTTGAAAAATAATTACAAAGACCATCTTCTGTCAAAATTTCATAGTTCTACGACAACTCCCTCAAAAGTTATAAGAAAAAGAAAACATACAATATTACTTAGTTTTTCAAAAACTCCATTCTTATGCATTGTAAGTCAACTTACAATATAATTGAACGGACAAAATACAAATCACATAGTCTTAAGTAAATATACAATAATAATGACTGGATCTTCTGTAAATGTTCATGTATTAAGTCGATTTACAATAAGATATGAATGACTTTTTCTTTTTTTTATTCTTTTTTTGCATTTGTAAGGCGTAGTTACGATAATATTTTTTGGCAACTAAATTTAATTATTATATTGTAAGTCTACATACAATATACATGTTTGGATAATTTCCGATACAAAAGTGCGCCAAAAAAATTTAAGCGAATTTAAGCGAATTTTTTTGTCTTCTTATAAGGCAATGAACATCAAAACATTTGCTGTCGAAAACAATTATTAATTAACGGTTTTTTAACGTCTAATTTTTTGTGCTGTTTGATTTTATCTATTTAAAAAATGGTTTATATTTTTTGTGTATAATAATTTTTTTAAAGCGATATTGTAACTCCCTAAATATTTAAGATATCACCGAAGTGCTTTTATTAAACGTATTATTTTAATATCTTATTCAAATAAAGTGATTTATATTACTAAAATAAATTTATAACTTAAAAATGCATCCTGGTTATTTAATGGTCAATGCTGTAAGAAAAAAGCAAAAAGGTCAGTTTTTT
Source organism: Dolichopus griseipennis (assembly GCA_963082915.1). NCBI lineage: Eukaryota > Metazoa > Arthropoda > Insecta > Diptera > Dolichopodidae > Dolichopus > Dolichopus griseipennis. Next base: position 218,565,483 of record OY720441.1, on the reverse strand, counting down.
TCACTGCAAACTAAGTTTTTAAGAATATTGTTTTTCCAATAGGGTTAATAGCCAAAAAGAAATTAAATTTTGAAAATATTTTAATGCAAAATGAAATAGATGATCGAGATCATAATCCTGTTATCAATATTGATGAGCAAGTTGCATCTTACAATCCATCTACGCTATTTTTTGATGAACGTGCAGAGGGTAATACACCTAATAATTTTAATTTTTTTTATTTCAATTAATTTTATTAAAATTTATTTGATACAGAAATAATAAACTTATCTGGCATAGAAAAACCAAGTACTAGTGCATATGGCCAGCTATCAGAATCTGGTTAGTATTAATTTTGGTACCAACGTAAAATAATTAAACATAAACGGGGAATATTTTAAATTATGTAAATTGAAATTCAAAAGAAAATATAAAAAATATAAATTTTATGATTTAATTTTTTTGATTTTTTTTTTTTTGATTCTTTCCTATTTAGTTTCTTCTTTTCCTTTCTTTTTGCCACATTTTATTTTTGCATATTATGAACAAATAGTAATACACAATAGTATGAATACACAATAGTTGGATGGAAATACCCGAGGTAAATATATCCGAAATGTATCAGAAATTTCGGAAAGACGAAAAGAAATGGTAAAAGAGCATATTAATTCCTTCGCGCCTATAGAATCACATTATTTGCGAAAGCAAGCAACCAGAAAATATATAAATGGTAACTTAACAATTTCACAAATGCATAGACTATATTTAGAGTGGCTTAAAAAACGTGACTACACTGGAAATGGCGCTACATTAAGGCAATATCGAGATATTTTTAATACATGTTTTAATATTAGTTTTTATTTCCAAAAAAAGATAAATGGAATGATTGTTCCAAATTTGAAAATATGAATGAAACAGAAAAGGAGAACGCAAAAGATAAACATAATTTACACCTTTTCTCCAAGCAGAAAGCAAGAAAGCTAAAAGCACAAGACAAAATTAAAGCAATAGAAGATAATACAGTCATGACGGTTTATTTTGACTGTCAGAAGATTTTGACTGTCCCTTGTGAAAATACTAGCATATTTATTACAAGAGAAAATTGTGATTGTTTAATTTTACTTTATATGAACTAGCAAGCCACCAAGGTCATTGCTATATTTGGGATGAAACGGTGGGTAAAAGAGGTGCAAACGAGGTAGCTAGTTTCCTTCTACAATTTATAGAGTCTCAAACTGAAAGAGGTATTAAAACATTTATTTTTTATTCTGACAATTGCCCCGGGAAAAATAAAAACATATGCTTATTCGTATTTTACGCTTGGGCTTGTAAAGTGATGAATATTGATATACAAAATATATTTTTGGAGAAAGGGCACACGCAAAATGAATGAGATTCCATTCACGCTTTGATTGAAAAAACTAAAAAATATAAAAAAATTTATGTTCCGGCGCAATAGTATTCTCTTACTCGAAATTGCAAAATAACCAAACCAAAGTATATTGTTCACGAAATTACAAAAAACGATTTTTTACACTTCGTAAATCTTACAAATTTTGTTAATTTAAATAAAAAACGAGGAAGATTATAGTTGCCCTTGTCAACTTTTAGATACCCGTGCGTGTATTAAATATATAAGAAATTCTTATATTGCAATTGAACTGTTTGACAGAAAATTCAAAATATTTGTTTTTTTATATTTAATTGAAAAAAAATTAATAAAAAAAAAATGAATTAAAAAAAAAAGATGAATTTAAAAAAAAAATATGCTCGCAACGAGATTCGAACCCACACTTTCCAATTAAAATGTCGACGTCTTAACCACTAAGCCATCGACCTTATATTCATCTCAATTTTTTTTTTTAATTATTATAGTTGCGATGGTATCAATTGTTTGTTTTGAATAACTGTTTTGAATTTTTTTAAAAATGTTTTAAAAAAAATAAATAATTTAAAAATGAGAATTTTAAAATGAATTTAAAAAAAAAAAAATTTTGCCCCAGCCAGGCAGGAATCGAACCGAAACGTTTTGACTACCAGTCCCATGTCCTACACACTATACCATAGAACAATTAATAATTTGTTTACAAAACGAGTTTTTATTTATCTCATTTTTTTTTTTTTTAAATAATTCTAGTTACTATGGTATCAATTATTTGTTTTAAATAACAGTTTTAAATAATCGTAGTTGCTATAGTATCAATTGTTTGTTTTAAATAACAGTTTTGAATTTTTTTATAGAAATATTAAAAAAAATTAATAATTTTTAATATAAATGAATCTTCTGTCTAATTTTCTATAAAATAAAATTTTTTCAAACATAAAATAAATACATATATTTTATTAAAAAAAAATAGATAAAAAAAAATGCATTTAAAAAAAAAAAAAATTTTCCTTAGCCTGCATTCGAACCGAGACATTTTTGCTACAAGTAACATGTCCCAACCACTACACCATGAATCTATTAATAATTAAACAACAATTTGTTTGTTTTTATATTTGGTTTCTATTTTTCGTTATTAATTTTAAAAATACTCATAAAATATCGAAAAATTTGTATGGCAGCTACCCGAAGCCTTTCTCCGATTTTAACCAAAAACAATAGGGAACCTACAAATTGTCTAAAAATTACTTTGTGAAAGTTTCAGAACTCTAGCTCTTATAGTTTTTGAGTTATCGTGCTGACGGACGGACGGACGGACACACATAGCTAGATCGATTCACTTTTCGATGCTGATTCGATACGTACCCTTGACACTATATCTAGCTCTTATATTTCGATGCGTTACAAACGGAGGAGTAATTTTAATATACCCGATGTTCATATATGTATGCACGGGTATAATTAAATGAATATGCAAATAAAATGGAGTAATATAAGAATAATAAAAGTTAATATATAATGCTTTATAAATACTCGTTCGATTCTGATTCATTTTCGTCTATTCTGATTCATTTTCGTCATTTTATATAACGAAGAAGAAAAAACTCGAAAACAACGCAAAAGAGTATTGGGGTTGCTAAACAATAAGCCTACAATTCTGTACAAGGAACCCTTAAGAATATCTACCGTAAAATATAAAGACTTATTTGAATTAACAAATTTTATAATGCAATATTATAAAGAATTTTACAAAAATTTGCAACATACTTCTAGTGAGGCAGAAAATCTAGAAAATTTTGAAGAAGATTTCGGAGAAATTAATATAATCTAAAATATATAAAAACCTGTAAATTCAAAATTATTTCAACTCTATTCAAATTCTAAACATATCATTATTCTCGAAAACAATTTTATTTCCAAAAACTTTAAATATTCTTATTAAATTCAAATACTTTCAAAATAAAAGAAATTTAATTTTAATATATAAATATTAAGGAATAACTTCAAAAATTTAAATTAAAAATTTAGAAATTTAATATATATATTACACTGTGTAGAAAATTATTTTGCATTGTAATGTTATGATAAAAATAAAGTGTTGTACAAACAATAATTTCTTCATAATTTTCTGTAAGCTCTTTATCTAAAATCAATATTGCAAGACTATTATCAGAATATATCTAAGCTTTTATATCGTAACTTTTTTAATGTACTCTGATATTATGTTTTTTTACATTGTAAGTATACTTACAAAATTTCATCTGATAAATGTTTCCAAACATTAATATCGTTACTATATTTACAATACAATAATGTATTAAAAGTCCAATCATTTGTATTGTAGCTACACTTACCATATTTTATTTTGTATATCTCTTCAAAACCAATAGGGTAAGTCCACATACAATTGAATTATTTTAAATTGTTTATTCTAGTATATGATTTGGTTAAATAACAGTCCCAATTGATGAACCGTTAACTTCGAATGTAAATATATTTAAAATAAATAAATTTTTCTATCATTCAAAAAAATAACCAGGTTTGTATCTAGCGCATAAGCGAAGAACGAAACGAAATTAAATAAAAAATCTTTGAAACGCTCTTCTAAAAAACGTATTTTTTTAGTTACGATATACTAGATGAGATGTGCGATATATAAAAATAAATGATAATATTAATTTAGTTATTTCATTAATTTATTAATTATATGACTAATAGGAAAATACTTAGAATATAACCCCAATGCACTCAAGGAAACCTGTTAATAAGTGCGGAAAATAATGTTGCGGCTTCAATGTCAATGTTTAATTTTGGAAAAAACTTACACTGGTGAATAAGTTACTGTTTTATATAAACATAAAAGTTTTAATTTTTAAGACCTTGTAGCCCTTCAATGAGGAAGGTTCCCAAATTTTTGCTTAGCAAACTTACGATGGGTCTACCCACCCCCCCTCCTGTCCTCATTCTTCAATTTTTTTCCGGGAAATTAAAAGTGAACTCCACCAAAATTTGCAATTTTACCGAAAATTTTATTATCTAAGCAAAAATAGTTAAAACAAAGTGACAATTTCTTCAATTTAAAGAAACCCTTTCAAATTTAAGAAAAACCTTTAACATATTATGTTGAAACATAATGCTGCAGCTGTAAATTTTGTATATTTGTAAAAAAAAATTTGAACAGGTTTTCAAGTTACAGGTTTTTAAGTAACCAAAATTTAAATATTCGAACCCTTATAGCTCTTTAACAGGGGACGTGACAAAAAAATTTTGTTGACTGACTCCTACTAATTTCTAAAGGTCTAACTTTTTCCAAAATTTCAAGACCCTAGCTTGAACCGTTTAGGAGATATGTGGAGCCAACAATTTTTCAAAAATTGAGTTTTGCATAATTGTAAATTTTAGTACCGTATGACAACCCTAAACATTTGTTCTTAATTGCTTATAAAGCTTATAAAACCAGCTATCTTTTTCCGTTTTCAGATTGAGAAATATACCCAACAAAACTCTTGTTATAACAATTTAAAAATAGGGCTTTTTCTATCTTTGGGGTGCTGTAGCTCCGTAACGGGTGGCGCTCCATAAAAAAAAAAATCTTCTACGAAATTATTTTTTCGTAATATCTACCCGTGGGTAAAATTTCTTAACTCTATTTCAAACGGTGTTAAAGTTTTTGTTTTTTTATCACATTTTCAAAAATTTTTGGAAAAATGTGCATAAATGTGAGTAATATAGTGAAACTATATAGGCACATTTTTACAAAAATTTTTGAAAATGTGATAAAAAAACAAAAAAATTTTAAAATTTATGTAAAAGTTTTAATATTTTTGTCAAAAAAAATAACAAAATTACTAAAAATATTTTTTAAATATTTTATTTTTTTCTGAAGATTTTTTAATGTCAAAACTGCTGTCAGATTTTTTAGACCAATCAAACAACGAAAAGTTGAAAAAAAAAGAAATTAAAAGGGATTTAAATATTGTTCCAGAATTTTTTGAATTTCAATTCTTAGATTCTTTTCGGTAAAATTTTTAAGTGCAAAATTTAATATTTCATTATTTAAAAATTAAATAATTTACTAAAAGTATATCCATTTCAAATTATAAAAAATCAAAATTAACCATTTTTGCAGACGTTAATATTAACCTATTTAAAAACACTAGCACAACTATGAAGCATATGGATATGTTATCAAGTTCAGGATATTATAACATCGTAAATAAAACTAAACGTTCAAGATAATCATCAAATATGAATACACTGATAGATCATATAATTTCCAATTGCAATGATAAGATACTTATATCATATATATTGGAAAACACAGACATTTCTGATCATAAAACAAGTAAAGAAACATTCAGTCGGTGCAACCGAAAATTTAATGGGAAGTTAATAAGTCATTTTAAAACCATAAAAGATTTTATTAGTTTGATCGTAAGGCGTAAACCAAATTAACTTTATAATACTAAAAACATTTTCTAATTACTTTTCTAATTTATTTACAAATTCTCACTAATTTATATATTTAAAAATATTAAAAAACAAAAAAACTAGAAACAAATGAAAATATATTTATTTCGATTCAATTACAAAAGTTAAAAAATTTGAATTATAAAATTTTGTGATGGAAAGCTAATTAAAGCATAATATATTTAATAATTCAAATTTTTCAAATCGATCAAAAGCTTTTATAATCCGAACTCATTGACTAAACTCGACCAGAACCAATTCTCATGATACTTTCATTCCTAGTAATCTACAGTTTAAATTTCATCAAAATAGCGGCATCATTTTTTGAGTTATGCTCTTTTTAAGATATATGTTTGTTAGCCTTTGAACTTTTCAAAGGTTCCAGAACCCGAAACCATGGTACGATTTCGCTCATATGCATTCCGTGCTGTATTTTAAATACTAGTGAAGCCTTGTACACAATTGGAACGTTCTATCTTAATTTTAAGTTACTATTTTTAGTAATTTCGGTATAAGCTTTTAAACCTTGGTAGGTCTAAGAGGAGTACTGAACTACCACTCCAATTGCTCCCAATTTAGGGAGACACACAAATAGTTAAGAACATCCTTGTGCCAAATTTGAAGCTTCTACATTTGTTTCAAGTTGCTATCTTTATTAATTTTATAGATATGCTTTAAGGTCTTCGATGTATTTGGCTGATCCCCGACCCACTACTTCAAAAATCAAGTCTAAAAATCAAGAACACTAAAGAAATTGGAATGGACATCTTGATACCAAATTTGGAGGTTCTATCTTCATTGGTTTCGGATTTATGCTCGTTTGGCCTAAATTCGATTAAAAAGTTCTAGGTTCCGAACCCATTGTCAAATCTCCCAATATACCTACATGGCTCTTACCGACCCAGTATAACTACTTTATTCTTAATGAAACAAAATGAAGACTATCATAAAAATTTTTATTTACAGCAAGTAGTAAATCTGCTAATGCAAAAAGTAGTAGAAAGCGTAAAAGGCTTCCCGAATCGTGTACAAAGGTTAACTAGTATTAAAGGTATGGCGGGGACTACACATTGTCGAAATCAGGGCATGGTTTCGGCATCAATTTAATTACAAAAGTGAAAAAATTTGAATTATTAAATTTTGTGATAAAAAGCTAATCAAAGCATAAGATATTTAATAATTCAAATTTTTCAAAATTGCAATTATTTTAAATTGTTAGTTTATGTACCTATTAGAAAAGTTTATAAACGCAAAATATGCTATAAATACATTTCTAAAGTACAATTACAATTTTAGACCTTTTCATATAATTTATTTAAATATAAATATAAATGCAGCAAGTACCTTTGAATATAGCTTAAGTATTGTACGCAATTTCTTAATTATACATCACCTTTGGTAATAATTCAATAAAATATATGATATGATTAACATTAAACAACGGACGCAATCACCGCCGTAGTTTCATTACTAGTACCTACAACACAAATTTTATGGGGATAGCGTCATTAGTTGTTGAGCTATGGTGATTTTTTATATATGTTCGTTAGCCCTTAGACTGATTAAAAAGGCCATAATCCGAACCCATAGGCCGATTTCGCCCATTTGCAATCCCCGCCGTACTTTCAGTCCTAGTAACCTGTAGTTAAATTTTCATCAAGATAGCTCCATTATTTTTTGAGTTATCGTGCCTACGGACGGACGGACGGACGGACGGATGGACGGACATAGCTATATCGACCAAGGAGGTCACGCTGATCACAAATATATATACTTTTTAATATCTAGCTCGCTTCCTTTAGGTGGTTACGAACACCATACCAAAGTTAATATACCCCTTTACCTATTCTATAGGTGTAGGGTATAATAACTACAGCGCACATAAAATCAGTCAAGCTTAATAAAAGATTAATGATAAATATAACCAAAGTTATAACCAAATTATCGAAATTTTAAACTCTAAAACATAAGAAGAGATTGTAGACGAAATTTAACATTTAAAAACTAAAAAATTATACAATCAGCTAAAGAAATAAGTATTAAAAGGTATACCATAAAAACTAGAAACAATTAATGGATAAATGCAACCATACTAAATAATATGAAAATCAGAAGAAAACTTTATGATGCCTATAAAAAAGATAAAAGTAATTTAGAAAAAAAAATTAAATACATAAACTCGAAAAAAACAAACTATGGAGGGGTAATGATTAAAGTAAACTCTGGAAAGTGATAAATAATACAATAAAGAATAATAATAATGAAGGAAAAAATTAAAATATAAAAAGTATACTATTGGATACCGGAGATTATACTGAAAGTGATAATGAAATAGCAACAACTATAAATAAGTTTTTCAACCAAATAGAGGAAAATATAATAATAGAAAACAAAATTAAAAACACTAATACAACTGCAATAAGTAATGTAGTTAATCATAAATCAAATTTCTTGGATCCTACAAACGAAAATGAGATGGATAATATTACGGTTAAAGACTTACAAACCTAGTAATAAAAAAACCATTGTCAAACATCGTAAAACTATTGGTTTATTTCCAAATTGCCTAAAAAATACTATAATAACACCTATTTACAAAACTGGATCGAAAACTGATTGTGGAAATTATAGATCAGTATCATTACTTAATTCGATAAGTTAGATTTTTGAAGAAGTAATAAATGTAAACATAAGAACTTTTATAAATAAAACAATTGGATTTGATAACAATCAGTACGGTTTTATAGAGAAAATTGGTACAGAAGCAGCTTTTAGCACAACATTAGATCAAATATACGAAGCGCTTGATGAGGGAAATATGTAGCAGCAGTGTTTCTGGATTTAAACAAGGCGTTTGATGTGGTAAATCATGAAAAACTTTTAAACATCATAGAGGATATGGGAAAAAGAAGAGCTGCCAATAATCTAGTAAATAATTACTTAACAAATAGAACTCATTGCACTAGAATCAAAAGCATCCTTAGTGAGAAATTAACTATAAAATTTGGTGTACTACAAGCCTCACTAGTTGGTCCGATTTTATATCTATGACTTTATCAAATTGTAACTTCTCATCAAAATATAACATATATGCCGATGACACTAATATTGTTGCTAAAGCAAGCACACTTAGGGAATTCAAAACTATATTAAATGATGACTTAAAGGACTACAGTAATTGGCTGAATGTGAATAAATTTTTGAACACAAAAAAAAAATTACATGATTTTAAGATTTAGACAGAGAAACTGTAATGAAATTGACATAAATGTTAATAATATTCCACTTACAAAAACACAAAATGTAAAATATCTGGGAGTCATTATTAACGAAACTCTTAAATGGGATAACCACTTCAAAAAAATAAAAAATAGTATACTCCCATTAACAATGGCAATAAGAAGATCAGGAGATGTAACTAAGAGAGTAGCTAAACTCATTTATATTGGCTACATTTTAGCAAAGATATTATTCAACATTGCAACCTGGAGCCATTGTTCAAGTAAAGCAAATAGGTACAATAATGATTAAAGCTCGGAAAACTTTATTTAAGATGGATATGAGGTGTAGCACAAAAAATGTGTACAAACATTGTACACTGAAGAATTGGATATTAATCAGTTGATCTATTCCGAAAAATATAAATATCTTCATAAAATAGTGAATAAACAAGTCAAATCCAATTGGATGATAAATACACGACAAGAAATACATAAATATAACATCAGGAATATATTTAAATTAAACGAACCAAAAGCTAAAACCCCCACGAAACATAAAAGTCTTAAAAATAGTGCAATAAAATTATATAACAAGTAAAGAAATAGTCAGTCGGTGCAAACGACTTAGAAATACCCTACAACACTTTGGTTCAAATTTTATTAGATATCCATAAGTCATTTTAAAATCATAAAAGCTGTTATTAGTTTGATCGTAAGACATAGCTAACCAAATTAACTTTATAATCCTAAAAACATTTTCTAATTACTTTATCTATTCAAAAATTTATCTATTTTAATAAATGGTGATTAGGTAACACATGTCCGTCCTACGATTGGTCAAATAAAAATTTTTGGAAGTAAATTACGTCCAAATTTGTTATATGATCAAAAATTACCGAATGGTCCTAGAAAAATCGTTTTAAAAAAATTGCTTTCATACGTTTTAAAATTTATATTTATACCGTGTGTAGTTTTCGTATTAACTTTTTACTGTAACATCAATTAAATTAAACCTGCATTGAGAGACGCGCACCGAGTTTTAGCAAGTAATCTACGAGTATATATGCAAAAAGGAAAAATTTTTTTTTTGTATTTTATAGCGTATAGGCTCCAAACTTGCTCAGTCAATTACCTTGGCAATTTGCATATAAACGTTTATGGGTACGGGAGAGTTCTATACTTAAAGTTGAAACAGTTTTTAAACTTCATTGTAAAAAAAAATAGGTGTGACCGATTGCATGCAAAATTTATATACCTGTTGCTGTTAGACAATGCAGTTCACTCTTTTAATAGACTTGACAATTGTTAACCGATATTGAGATGATGATGAATATAAAAAAATTTAGAAAATCCAAAAAAAATTTTTAAAGCACTTGGGTTTATTTCGGTTAATTTATTAAGGGACAGTTTACAAATTTTACTTTTGCTTTCAATTAAAAACTCTTTGAGAGGCGCAGCAACGTTCAATCAAGTATTATCGAATTTACATGTAACTATTATTATTCCCGTTTTCTTTTATCGAAATTTGCCATTACAGAGAAAAAGGGGAGTATCCCTAAGGGGAGAGAATCGATCTAGCTATGTATGTCCGCCCGTCCGCACGATAACTCAAAAAAATACAGAGATAGAATTCACAAATTTGTTTTAATGAAAGAGCCGTCATGGCTATTGCAATCCAGTCAGTTAGCTGCCCGGGTTAACATATGGTTGGTCTACTGCAGTAGGTTCGAGCATTTGCCATACAACTTCCGTAGTTATAAAAGCATTATATGTTATGATGATATAACAAGAACGAACATTAAAGTACTTATTAATCAGGAAGGACACCCGACAAGTTATAATGAATTACGTAAATTATATGATCAATATCATGAAATATAGGCCGTCACAAAAGACCTAACAACATATAGGTGTCAAATTCACAATAAGTATAGAGAACATTCGTAAAAAATTAGAGAGTCATGGCAGAACTATATGATTGCTAGATGATGGAACATACAAAAGATTTATATGAGTATTTCTCTGTACCTATAGCTACAGTTAGCTGTACACGTAGCTGTAGTGTCTGAAATTTTGGCAAAAGTAGTCTAGTTTTATGGCCAAAGTTTCTGCAAAATTTGGTTGGTTTATTGCAGTGAGTTCGAGTAGCTGCCATACAACTCCTTCTTTTAAATGAGCATTACTCTACACCTAATGAACCTGGGTATCTGAAATTTTGCCAAATTTACTGCAAAATTTGGTTGGTCTACTGCAGTGGGTTCGAGTAGCTGCCATACAACTTCTTATTTTATGTGAGCATTCCTCTACACCTATTGAAGTTCGGTTTTTTTTTTTTTTTTTTCTTTATTCAATTCACAATATAATAACAATTCATATTTAATTTAATAATATAAGTATTAATGTATGGGTAATTCATTATATAAAGTAATAGTAATATTTAAATAACATACACTAAAAAAAAATATTGTTTTTTTTTAATGACTCTAGCCTTAGCTTTTTGGTCTCGTAATTTTTTAAAATTAGGTTCAAACGTCAGACAATATCAATATAAACGAAACATTATGTATTTTATACGTTTAGAGATTAAAATCAAATAATTAAAATTAAAATAATTAAAGTTAAAAAAAAAATATATAAATATATTCAATTATCTTTATTTTGCACCAAATTTTATTATTGTTCTCACATTCTTGTGATACTAAAATGAAAGTTTTTATTTTTTTTTTTTAAATTGTAAGATTTTCAATTATTTTTAATTCGTTAGGTAATTCATTAAAAGATTTTAGACAATTGTACAAACAATTACTTTTTTGCTTATTACTTTTGAAAAGTTGTAAATAAAAATTTGCCTTATTCCTAGAGTGTTGTGACTATGTATATCAATATTCCTATTTAATATAAAATTATGATTTATTACATTATTAATAATTTTGTACGCCACTATATATAGTTCTTTTTTACAAATATTTGAGAAGCTTAAATATTGCTCTGTATACAATATTCTTGTTGGAAATCTTGTAGGATAAAAGTGAATTATTTTTACAGCTCATTTATGTAGGATATCTAGCTTATTTAACGCAAATTGAGTGGATCTACTCCAGATTGGATTGAGGTATGTGATGTTAGATAAAATATACGAAGAATATATAATATAAAGAACTTCCTTAGAGAGTAAATTCCTAAGCCGTCGTAGGATGGAAATGTAAGGGCTAATTTTCATATTAACGTGTTCAACGTGCTTTACCCAATTATTTTTGCTATCTAAAATTAATCCCAAATAGTTGAACGTTTTAGTTACCTCCAAATTATAATTTTTGTAAGATACATTAAAATTTCTTAAAATTTTATTCTCCAAAATTAGGATTTTTGTTTTCTTAATATTTAACAAGAGTTTATTCTTATTAAGCCATTTCTCAACGATGCATAGATCATGACTAATTGAACTTTTTAAGGATTGCTCACTATCTGCAGCATATTTGATTACAGCATCATCAGCTTAGAGTTGAACAGTCCCTATTAATAATAACCGAGATATATCATCAACATATAATTTAAATAAATCCGGGCCTAAGATGGATCCTTGCGGAACTCCTTTTTTTACTATTGTAGCGGTACTGATATAAATTTTTATTCGAACACTCTGTTTCCTGTTTTCTAAATACGACTTGAAGAAATTAATCTGATCTTCATTAAATTTGATTATTATAAGCTTATGTACATCTCCTCCTTAGCCTAGGTGGTTAGAGCGCAACCTCGCAATCTAAACACTGTGGCAGTCCCGGGTTCGAATCCTGGTGGGAGATAACATATTCAATAAAATTATCAATTATAATAAATTAATATATAATAAATTATAATATAATAATTCTATACCTAAAAATATAATAATAAATAATTAGTAACAAATAATATAAAAATATACCTATAATCGTGTTTCCAGCTTTACTCTATAATCTAATAACTAATACTGAATAAAATAATAACCTATATGTGCATATGATCAGAGATGACATATGTGACAGAAACAACAATGTAATTGCAATTGTCATATGCAATTACAATGGCAGTACGCACCTAAAAAACATGACACGGTTTCTCTACTTGACCGATAGATGACACTAGGGAAAAAATTAAGAAGCGACATCTTGTAGATAGATTACAGTAGACTAATCATTTACTTAATTGAAAAAAGGAAAAACGATTCGAAACACAAGGCAGAGCCTCGGATACAATAATGAATTCACGGTAACAACATTTAATGCAGTCAAAAGGACAAGAATAGGACAGTGGAATGTCAGAACGCTACGTGAAGCATCCAAACTGGCGCAAGTAGAACAGCAAATGAGCAAATATAAATTAGATATCCTCGGAATTAGCGAAATGAGGTGGAACAAAAGTGGAGAAGAAATAACATCAAATGGGAACAAACTAATATACAGTGGAAAAAATAGGGGTGGTGAAAGCGGAGTAGGTATCATAATATCAAGGAATTTTCGTAACTCACTAAGCAGTTGGAAGCCAATATCAGACCGAATACTCATGGCACGATTTGCGACAAAAAGTAAAAGTGTAACGATAATACAATGCTACGCTCCTACAGAAGACGCAGAAAACGAGATTAAAGACGACTTCTATGAACAACTAACAACGGCGTTAAACAGCATAAGGAAAGGAGATATTACGATACTAATGGGTGACTTCAATGCTAAAATAGGATCAGACAATCAAGGTATAGAAGATACAATAGGGACACATGGCTGCGGAGTTAGAAACAATAACGGAGAGAGACTCATAGACATATGCCAGACATTCCAATTAATTATCGGTGGCTCGTTATTCCCCCATAAAGACATACATAAGTATACATGGACCTCACCAAACGGTCAAACGAAAAACCAAATTGACCATATATGTATCAGCAGAAAATGGAGAAACACACTGCAAGATGTCAGAAACAAGAGAGGTGCAGATATAGGAAGCGACCACGAATTAATAACCGGAGATGTAAGAATATGGCAGAAATACAAAAGAAGATCCAGAAGAAACATGAGAAGAAAGATAAACCTCCAAGAACTCCGTAACACTGAAATAAGAAATAACATCGTAGAAACAATACGCCAAACCCTCCCAATAAACCAACCACACACATGGGACCACATTGTCGAGACCCTCAAAAACACAGCAGAAGAACACCTAGGGACAATTCAGCCGCAAAGAAAGATATGGATTTCCAATAACACCTGGAATCTAATAACACAAAGAAATAACCTAAAACAGCAATTGAATACCAATAACGCTATAAGACAACAATACAATAATATAGCTAAACAAGTCAAAAGTGCTGCAAGAAGAGATAAAAGAACATACTTTAACGATCTCGCAAATAAGGCGGAAACGGCTGCCATACACAACAACACAAGAGAGCTACATAAAATCGTAAACCAGCTCACTGGCAGAAGAAACAACAAAAATCACCCAATCAAGGATCAAAATGGTGAACTAATAACATGTCCCGAAGAACAAACCCGAATATGGAGACAACACTTCGCAGAATCCAGTAATAACAACGACCCCAACCTAGAAGAAACCAGACCAGAAAATCGCACAAATAATAACAATTACAACATCAGAATAAATAAACCATCCAAAGCAGAGATCAAAGAGGCAATAAGAAAGCTAAAAATAAACAAAGCAACAGGCGAAGATGGGCTCCCAGCAGAAATTATAAAAATAGATCCAGAAACATCAGCCGAGCTTTTAGAACCTCACATCACAACAGCATGGGATGAGGGCAGACTACCGGTCACATGGAAAAATGGAATAATCATCAAACTTCCAAAGAAAGGTGATCTGACCAAGTGCGACAACTGGAGAGGCATAACAGTGCTAAACACAATCTACAAAATTATGGCAACAATAATACAAACAAGGCTGCAAGAGAAACTTGAGAACCAAATAAGAGATGAACAAGCAGGTTTTCGTCCCCATAGAAGTTGCATAGACCAGGTTAATACGCTCAGAATCATCGTTGAACAGTCAATAGAATGGCGAGCCCCATTATACCTGGTTTTCATCGATTTCAAGAAAGCGTTCGATTGTATAAGCAGAAAAGCCATATGGAAAGCACTTAGAAACCGAAATGTGCCGGAAAAAATAATAGATATAATACAGAACATGTATGAAGAGACACAACTCTCAGTACTCCACAATGGTAATACCAGCGAACCATTCACCACCAACATAGGAGTAAAACAGGGTTGTCCACTGTCACCAATCCTCTTCACAGTAGTGCTAGATGACATAATGAAAGAGATTAGTACCAAAAGAACTGGACTAACATGGAATCTCTTCAGGCAATTAGAAGATCTGGACTATGCCGATGACATCTGCCTGCTATCACACACAATAAATAATATGCAAGCTAAAATAGACCATCTAGCAACATTAGCTCGAAGTGTGGGCCTGGAAATAAATATCGAAAAGACGAAAGCGATGGCCATTAACATCAACAACCCACGCCGTCCGGTGATAAACAACACACCAATCGACTATGTAGATAATTTCCACTACCTAGGCTGCATCATAAATAACAGCGGTAACATAAACGCCGACATCGAAAGCAGGATCAAAAAGGCCAGGGCAATGTTCGGTCGCCTGCAGCCAGTATGGAAAAGCGCACAAATGTCCAGGGGGACAAAATTAAGGATATTTGGAACCTGCGTAAAGACCACCTTAACATATGGAAGTGAAACCTGGTTAGTTACAAACAACATCACACAGAAACTACAGGTCTTCATCAACAAATGTCTAAGGATAATATGCAGAATATACTGGCCGAACATAATAAGTAACCAGGACCTATGGAAACTTGCCAAAACAGAACCAATTGGGCAAGAGATCAAAAGGAAGAAGTGGAAATGGATAGGGCACACGCTGAGAAAACCGCAAGATAGCATAGCAAGGGAAGCACTAGAATGGAACCCACAAGGAACCCGAAGACGAGGCCGCCCTAATAACACCTGGAGGCGAACGATTTCGGAAGAGCTAGTTTCAATTGAGAAAACATGGGAGGATGCAAAGATAACTGCTCCAAATAGAGTCAGGTGGAGATGCCTAGTAGATATCCTATGCTCCCAAGAGGAGTAATAAGGAAAAAAAAAAAAAAAAAAAAAAATGTAGAAGCACTTGGTGATCAACACAATCGAAAGCTTTCTGGAGGTCCAGGAAAACACAGGCAACATATTTTTTTCGATTTATATTGGTGGTAATAAAATTAGTGAGTTCTAAACAGGCAGCAGTAGTGTTAGAGTTTTTTTCGAATTCAAATTGCTCTTTATGCAAAATTGGATTTGTTTGGAGGAAAGAATCTAATCTATTTTTTATTATTATTTCAAAGATTTTTGATAGAGCACTTAAGATTGATATAGGACGGTAATTTGATTTGTCCGTTGCAAAACCAATTTTGAAGACTGGAACAATAATTGCCATTTTTAAGGACTCTGGAAAAATTGAATTTTGAAAGGATTTATTTATAAATTTTACTAATATTGGACTTAGATGTAAGGAAAATCTTTTTATGAATTTAGTAGATATACCATCATATCCTGTAGCTGAAGATGATTTTAACTTATTAATAGCTGCAGTTACCTCTTCACAGTTAGTTTGCATTAGGTTTAAACTATGGTATATATTTCTAGGAAATTGGCTCAAGTACGTGTAGTCAATCGGATCAGAAGGTACATTTAATTCCTCTGTAACATTTACAAAAAAATTATTCATTAATTCAGCTATTTCTTGTTCATTCGTTAATTTAAAGTTATAATTTTCGAGTACTTTAATTGAAACATTGTTTGTAGAATTTGTATTAAACATAGCTTTTTTGTATAAGTTTCATAGCCTTTTACTGTTAGTTGGATCGCGGATTACTACATTCGAGTAATATAACTTTTTAGCTTGGACAATAAGGTTTCTTATTTCTTTCTTACAATTCTCTTACAAGTTTACGATATGAGAATCAAGAGGATATTTTTTCTTGTGTTTATAATAAAATTCACGTAACTTTATTTTTTGGATAATTTCATTCGTCATCCATTCATTTTTGCGCCTAGTTTTTTTTAATGGTATAGTGTGGGTATTTTCATTAATTATTATAGTGAGTTCTTGAACAAAATTATCGAAATTGTCTATAGAATTAAGTCTTATCCAGGGGCTACTCTTTTCAATATTCTCATAATCAATGATGGTTTTAAAGTTGGACATATTTTCTTTTATTGGCTTTTGATTAATACTTATAAAAAATCTTTGATGGTCTGAGAGTGTGGTACTAACAACATAGAACAAATACTCAAATTTTATCATATCTGTTACAAGATGATCAATGATAGATTTAGATGGTAGCGAAATTGATTAGTAAAATATTTTTATAATTTATAATATCTTGGTTATTTATATTTAATTTATTAATTAGATTGATGTCTTCTAATATAATCGTATTTGTGTATTTTGAAATTATTTCATCTACTTTCAAGAGAAAATCATTTAGTTTCATGAGACCTGAGACCTGAAACTTTAGATTCATGAGACCTGTATAATATACCAATAATATTCATATTTTGTTTTAAGAATTTAACTACTAATATATTTGATTTCTGGAATTCTTCTTCTACGACTACAGAACTAGATATTTTTTCATTCACATGGATTGCTACGCCCCCATATGATTCACGTCTATTTAATCCAGGTAAATTAAAAAATGTATTCTCAGAATGACTTATTCATATTTCTGTTAAGACAATATTTTAACATATTTATAGGTGTTTATTAATAGTTCTAATTCATCTAATTTTTTCGGAGACTTTATATGTTAAAATATAAAATATTTAAATTACTTTTATATGTCATATTGATTGAATGATTGCCTAACTCTGAAAAATAATCCACTTTTAGATTATACGCAATATTTACATTATCAGCTGATATCATTATTTGGTAAATAAGTAAAAATAATTTGCAAGTTGAGATAAGCAGTATATAATAAAAATAATAGGTGTAAGCTGTGCAGTAGTATTTTAAGAAATAGATTTTATAAAAAAAAAAAAATATCTATATTTGTTAATTGTATTTAAAAATAATTAAGAAAAGAAAGAAAAATATTTAAATAATTGGTTTTTGTAATAGAATTTTAAGTTTGAATTTGTTAGAAGAATTAATATAAGTGCTAGTAGAATAATATATTTGTCGTAATTTATTTTTAAATATGTTTGTAAAACATAAATGTGTAGTTTTTGAAAGAAATATATAATTAGTTGTACAAAATAATTAAGATTTAAAAATTTATAGAAAAATATTAAAGTTGAATCATAATGTAATAAAGTTATGAAATATATATTTGAGGTTATGTTAAATGTGAATATTAAAAATTCCATATAAGTATATATATAGCTTAAAGCAAAATAATATATAGCTATTAAAGACTTCTATATATTTGGTCAGTATTTTTTTAAATAAACGGTCAGTATTTTTTTAAATAAATTATCAGTATAAAATAATATTTTGGTCAGTATAGATAATTAACGGTCAGTAAAATTTTGTATATTTGGTCAGGATAGTTTTATTTATTGGTAAGTAAATTATTTTTTTTTAATCAGTATAATTAAAAAACAAAGCAGTATTTTTTTTTAATTTAAAATTTTTCTTACACAAAAAAAGATTATTTAAGTAATATGTACATACATATTATATAAAAAAAACAACATATTAAATTTTTATTCTTATTCAATTAAAAGAGCACGGGTTGCTAACTTTGGCCTTCCTCTTGCACGTTTCTGCCCTATGGGAACTTGCTTAGCTGCTGGGGGAGGTTTAACATATTTCAGTCTAATAGATAAACCTATGATATGCTCGCATATAAATTTTTTTAAATATGTTGGGCAAGTGCAACAACCATGCATCCAGTTTTCTATTTCTGCTGGCAGATTTACAATCCAAACTTTAAATGCTTTAGTTTTCCATTGGACAAATGTATTCCAACGCATTTCTAATATATTTGATATTTCCTCTTCTGAAGCATTTAATTGCTGATCGGCTGGACAAAAATATCTTTTTGTATGGCTGAAAACTGCTGAGGAAATATTCGCGTTGGTTTTTGCCCACTGGTAACCTTTGGTCCATTGAGATAATTCAATTGTTGTTGAAGTGTTGAATACACGACAGTTTGATAAATATTCTGGAATTTCACTATGACGAATGCACCATTCTTCAAGTTCTCCAAGACTTATTTGAGTTGGTCCATATAACTATTTTCTTAGTTGTACTAAATAATTAGCAACCTGAGTTTTATTTTTTGGTTTTAAACCCTTTTCAATTAATATTTCTTGAATTTTTTTTGGTTTCACTTTTAGTTCAAAAAGCTTTTGAATTTCTTCTTTCATCTGAGTTGTAAGCTTATGTCTTTGTTGCTGTACGTTTTCATGAGTATGTTCGTTTTCTGCTCTAAACATGGTTACGGTTTCGTTCTTGTTGTTGAAAAGTAAATAAATTCCGGCAGCACATTGTTGATCTCGTCTTTTTACTTTGTTATAGCGATAATAAGCTTTACCACCGTTTTATTTCTATAATGGAAGCTCCAATTGTCTTCAACATTTAGTGCAATAATTGCTTCATTTTTATTCTTAAATGTTGAAACAATGTTCCATATCCGTTGCATTTTTTTTCTTTCTTCTTTTTCTTTTTTCTTTGGGCTGGTATCAACACTTCATCATTTATTCCTTCCTCATCAGATGATAAATATTCATCTATATTTGATGTCATTACAATTTATTTTATTTTTAAAATTTATTTTAACACAACATCCTTTAATTTTATAAGAAATTCTATTTAGTTTTATTTAATCTTTAAATTTATAAGAGAATCACTTTAGTTTTATCATTGATTAAGAATTATATATAGATAAACGTTTTCATGTTAAAAATTTGTATGAAACTTTTTTCGCATATTTTTTAAAATTCTCTCAAAACGGTTTGCATATTTTAAATGTATTGTAACTATTTCTATTTTATACCCTTTATTTTTATTCTCTCGAAAATTTTTCACTCTACATAGTACATGTAACATGATTCAAGAATATGAATAATATGATACTAAAGAAAAGAAACAAATCGAATAAGGGAAAAAACCAGGAAGAGGGTAGTAGAGTAGATTGTGTCAACTCTGGGATACCCGTATGACTGTAATATAAACATTATATCATTATTATTATAAACATTAATTACTTCTGGCAAAATTTTAAACATAACGGCTTTATTAGGTGTAGTATA
The DNA here is from genome assembly GCA_963082915.1 of Dolichopus griseipennis. Classification (NCBI taxonomy): domain Eukaryota; kingdom Metazoa; phylum Arthropoda; class Insecta; order Diptera; family Dolichopodidae; genus Dolichopus; species Dolichopus griseipennis. Next base: position 218,545,114 of record OY720441.1, on the reverse strand, counting down.
ATGCTCATATAAAAGAAGGAGTTGTATGGCACTTACTCGAACCCTCTGCAGTAGACCAACCAAATTTTCCAGTAACTTTGACCATTACACTTAATTACCATTTGGCAAAATTTCAAATACCCAGCTTTAAAATGAAAAAATCAAAACAAAAAGTTTCCCGTTACAATTGAAACCTCATAAGAAATTGTAAATAAAATATTTGGTCACCTTCAAATATTCATAAAGGTTATTTGTTATTGAGATCTATAAAGTTAGATTTTAAAATAATTATTTTAGAACCTTTATATACATACATATCTATATAGGTACGTACGCACATACAAAATTAAATAATTTTTTATAAAAAAAGAAATCAATTCGAAAAAATGAACTATGAATTTATGAATGAAAAAATCATTGTTTATACTAGAATGACTATTTGTCAAAGGGTATACAAAATATGCCAACCGTTTTGAGAGAATTTTAAAAAATATGCGAAAAAAGTTTTATACAAATTTTTAACATGAAAATGTTTATCTATATATAATTCTTAATCAATGGTTTTATTTAATATTATTTTAGTTCAGTAATCTTAATTTTCATATACACTTCTATAATTTTAATTTGTTATTAACTTTACAAGTATCTTGTCTGAATCAGACTAACTTGTTGTTTAATTTTTTTTACATTAAAACGATAAAAAATCTAGAAGGTAAACTGAATGACAAAAAATGTTTGGGTTTTTCAATTAAAACCTTGAGGTAAAAGGATATTTTTGGGTTTTTCAATTAAGACCTTAAGGTAATAAGTCGTCTTTTCATGATAAAAATATAAAAATTACGGACGTAATACCCTCTTTTTGGGTTTTTTTCATAATTCATATTTTAATTAATGAAATATAAAAACTGATAATTTTTTTATTATATACTGATATTTAATTTTAATTACTGATAATTTATTTAAAATACTGACCATTTATTTTATCTACCAACATTTTAATTAAAATACTGATCGTTTTTATATTAGCCGGCGACATACTGATCATTTATTTTACCTACTGACATGTTATTTTAAATACTGACCATTTATTTAAAATACTGACCAAAAATATATAAAAATACTGACCCATTAAATAGCAGCCGTTATTAAATAATATACATTTGTGGTTATGTTAAATATAAATATAAAAACTTCAAAATAAGTACAAATATAATTTAAAACAAAGTAGAAAAAATAATTAAATTTGTATATAAGTTGTATATATGTATTTTTTGCAAAAAGTATATAAGTAATTCTGTCATATGATATAATTTTAAAATACTGAACAAAAATTTCGAGATGAATTGTAAGAATGTTAATAAATATTTGTTTGAGATTATGTTTGATAATATGTAAATAATAAGTGCATAAAAACAAATTTGCAGGTGATAATATGATAATATATTTAATTGTTTGTAGATTTATAATAAGAATTTAATATAGGTGCTAATAGAATAATATATTTGTTGTGATTAGTTTTGAAATATATTTGCAAAAGATATATGAATAGTTTTTGTAAAAAATATATAATTAGTTCAACCATATAATAAAATTTTTTAAATTTATAGAAAAATATTGAAGTAAAAAAATATTGAATTGAAGTTGAATGTAATAAAGTTATTAAATATATATTTGAGGTTATGTAAAATGTAGATATAATAATTTCAATATAAGTACAAATATAATTTAAAACAATATAGAAAAAAATTATTAGACTTATATATAAAATGTATATATGTAATTTTTGTAAAAAGTATAAATATTTGTTTGAGATTATATTTATTAATATGAAAGCAAGATTCATTGCTTTATTGCAAGATTCATAGAGGCTTAGATAAAGAAATATTTTACTTTTTTCAACATAATTTATTATCCTTAGTTGTAATTTATTCCTTTTAGGTATCTTAGAAGTTTAGTAAATCGTAGAAGAATTTTTAACTTATTTTAAGTCAACTTAAGATATTTTATAAATTTTGACAACATCTTTTTTCATTTCTTATGTTAATAATATTATAATAAATAAAAAATCTTAAGGACTTATATTTTCAAAAATTCATATTTATTCCCTATCACATTCATAAAAATAGTAAAAACGAGGAAGAGTGTAGTAGAGTAAACTGTGTCAACTCTGGGATACCCGTATGACCGTTATATAAACATTATATCATTATAATTATAAACATTAATTACTTTTGGCAAAATTTCAAACATATCAGATTTATTAAGTGTAGTGTAATGCTCTTATAAAAGAAGGAGTTGTATGGCAGCTACTCGAACTCTTGGCAGTAGAGCAACCAAATTTTGCAGTAACTTTGGCCATTACACTAAACTATTTTTGGCAAAATTTCAGACACCCAACTTCAATAGGTATAGAGTAATGCTCATATAAAATAAGAAGTTGTATGGCAGCTACTCGAACCCTTTGCAGTAGACCAACCAAATTTTGCAGAAACTTTGGCCATAAAACTAAACCACTTTTGCCAAAATTTCAGACACGTAGCTGTAATAGGTACAGAGAAATACTCATATAAAAAAGGAAGTTGTATGGCAGCTACCCGAACCCATGGACCAAAATGGCTGGATTTAAATAGCGATGACGGCAATTGCAAAAAAACGAATTTGCGAAAATTTCAAGATCCTAGCTCCTTTAGTTTTTGAGTTATCGTGCGGACGGACGGACAGACGGACGGACGGACAGACGGACGGACAGACGGACGGACAGACGGACGGACATACATAGCTAAATCGATTTTTTTTTCAATTCTGATCCGATCCATACACTTGAGTCTATATCTACACCCCCTCCTTCTCTGCGTCACAAACGTAATGGCAAATTTATTATACCCTTTGACTATATAGTCATACGGGTATAAATATGTATAAAAATAAAAAAATTAAAACAGAAATGGCTCTTCCGGCTTTAATAAATAAATTTTATATATAAAAAATATAATTTAAATAAAAAAAATTAGTTACTTTTAAAAGTTATTGCAAATAAATTATTAAATTAATCTTCTTCCGTCAATTCTTTGACTATAAATTTTGTTCTTACTCCAACAGACCTTACCAACTGGTACCAGTCCCTGGGATGATCTATTTTCATTTAGGTGTTCTTCTTTTATCTTTCTATTAACGCGTGATCTACATCACACTCCATATGTGAGTGACCTGGAACCATTAATTTATGGTTAATTGTTTCGATGTTGGTTCCATTTTGCAAAAAAATTTGAAACATATCCGACAAAAAACTATTTTTGTTTTGTCCTGTGCAGCAGTCACTGTAAAATATAGAATGTTTTGTAGTTAATGGCAGTGAAATATTTCACTAAATTTAGTTATTCCAATTTTCATGTTATTTTCATTTTCATAGTACAATCTATACATTTCTGCAATTGATATGTGACTCGGCAGATATTTATTCGAAGTATCTCATCTCGTGTAGTGAGATTCTTATGCCGGAAACTTGTCAGTGAATTGTATAACCTCTTTTTTTATGTTTTCGGAAATTTTTTATGGTTATCGTGTCTTCCACGTTTATCAATGTCAATTGTTGGACCGAGATTTTCTAGTTTTTTTACAGCGGTTTTGATAGACTGTTCACTTTCGCAAAATGTAATTCTGAAACACTTTTGACAAACCGGAACAGTTTCTCCTTTTAGTTCCACATGATAATGATTAACCGATTCCTAGGTTTTGTAGTACTTTTTTCATTTGTTGAGTATTTTTTATCACTAGTTTTGATTAAACCGCTAATATATGGTAATCTTAATTCATATGATCCCAAAGACCAATAATTTTTAAAAATTTCTTTTTGATTTTCGTAAGAAAATTTATCTTTACAATTTTTTCGACAGCTTAGAAGTTTCTTAAGTTTTCTATCAGGAACTAACTTTCCTGTTTTTGTCATATATGTTTTTCCTAAATTTCTTTTACGTTTTCTTATTTTTTGACTTTCCGGTTTTTGTGAGGTACTTTCATTCAAAATAAGTCTAATTTCTTCTTTTTCTATAATAGAATCAATTTGAATTTCTAAATTTTCTTGAACAACTTTTGTAATGTTTAGGTCAATAGAACAAAGAGATTCATCTCCACTAAGAATAAAATCTGGATCTTTGATAAAATTATCAGTATCTTCAATAAAATTTATTAAATCTTTATTATTTATCATGTAACTTAAGTTTTGCTATTTGGTTTCCTAGACAACATGCTACCCTGGATATAGACGCTTAAATAAAAATAATATACGTTACTTTCAAAATTCGATTTGATAAACAATCTTATGTTACATAAGATTAGTTTTTGTGTAAATATTATTTTGATATAATAGCTTAAGTCGACATTAATTTATATTAAAAAACGAGGAAGAGTGTAGTAGAGTAGACTGTGTCAACTCTGGGATACTCGTATGACCGTAACATATACATTATATCATCCGGTTAATTACTTTTGGCAAAATTTCAAACATTCAGCTTTATTAGGTGTAGGGTAATGCTCATATAAAAGAAGGAGTTGTATGGTAGCTACTCGAACCCTTTGCAGTAGACCAACCAAATTTTGCAGTAACTTTGGCCATTACACTAAACTATTTTTGGCAAAATCTCAGACACCCAGCTTTATTTGGTGTAGTGTAATCCTCATATAAAAAAAGGAGTTGTATGTCAGCTACTCGAACCCTCAGCAGTAGACCAACCAAATTTTGCAGTAACTTTGGCCATTACACTAAACTATTTTTCGCAAAATTTCAGACACCCAGCTTTATCAGGTGTAGTGTAAAGCTCATATAAAAGAAGGAGTTGTATGGCAGCTACTCGAACCCTCTGCAGTAGACCAACCAAATTGTGCAGTAACTTTGGCCATTATACTAAACTACTTTTGGTATAATTTCAGACACGCAGCTTCCATAGGTATAGAGTAATGCTCATATAAAATTAGAAGTTGTATGGCAGGTACTCGAACCCGTGGACCAAAATGGCTGAATTTAAAACTCGATTCCGTTTTTTGCATAAAAACGAATTTGTGAAAATTTCATAATCTTAGCTCCTTTACTTTTTGAGTTATCGTGATGACGGACGGACGGACGGACGGACGGACATACATAGCTAAATCGATTTATTTTTCGATTCTGATCCGATCCATACACTTGAGTCTATATCTACCCCCCCCTCCTTCTCTGCGTCACAAACGTAATGGCAAATTTATTATACCCTTGGACTATATAGTCATACGGGTATAAAAATTATTTGAATAAACAAGCTTATGTCGACACTAGCTATTGTTCGAAAATTAAAAAATATTAAAATTTTGTTACAATAAGCTAATGTATCTTAATTCAATTCATCCAAGAAATAACTTAAGTAAATTTTTTTACTTAAACTATTATATAAAGTGCACCACTCTAACTTAATGAAATTAGCTAGTATATTTTAATTTATAAAATGCTTGATTTTTCAGGTACAAACACGAGGAATACACCAAATTGTAGAGATTTTTTCGTAAAACTTAATAGTATTAAAATATAAAATTCGCTTATGTCGACATAAGCTACTATATTTTGAGACCACAGATTTAATATTGTTTTATATTGGGGTGTTATACTAATTGTGGGTTTGTGAACTATACTAATAAAAAGCATTTGATGGTCAGAAAGACATGTATTTAATATATGGAAATAATATTTTTTTTTACTAAGTCGGTAATAACGTGGTCAATTACTGATTTGGAGTGTGTGCCAATTCTGGTAGCATATTTTTACGAAATATTGTTCATAATTATTAAGCCCGAGCTATTGCTTTTCAGTAAATTGATATTCATATCACCTACTATAACTGAACCTTATTTCAACTCTATTTCATCCATTTTTGTTAAAAAATCACTCATACGTGTATCATGAGATCTATATATTCCTATAATATTGCTATTTTATTTATAACGAAAACGACAACATGTTTATAGAACACGTGCAAAATAAAATAGAGCAGTTATCGGTACATTTTATAAAGCTCCAGTGGAAAACAGCAACCTATTTATGGAGTTTTTTTTAACTTAAACTGGTAGATAAGGCAAATCATATATTTTATGCAGATACCAATCTAAATCTATTTGAGAACTCCGATATAATTATTAAGTATAAGTATATTATAGCAAATTCTGGGTATAGTATAGTTAATAAAACGGAAAGTACAAGAAGTACAACTAACTCTAGCACCTTAATTGATCACATAATAACAAACATGAATGGCAATTATGATGTTAAGTATATAATAGAAAATAAGTGTCTATCGGACCATCAATTGGCAATAGTAATTATTAAAGCAATTAATATTAAGAAGTTACCAATGAAAAAGTACAACATAAACAAAATCAATTATAATCAAATGTGTTCCATAGTAAAATAAAAAATAGAAAATAATAATATACCAGAAATCGAAAGCTTAGTTAAAATTATACAAGAAGCAAAAAGATTATGTACAAAGACAATACCAATGAGAACGAGAAATACTAGCTGAATAACACCTTTTATTCATGACAAGTTGAAATTAAGAAAAGCATTATATAATCGCTAAAAAAATTATCCAACCAATAGTGAAAAAAAGGCAAAATATATAAAAATGAAGAAAAAGGTGGAACAATTAACAAAAGAAGAAAAAAAAATTATATTAATAGAAATATTGAAAAAGCCGGTATTGATTCTAGGAAATTATGGAAAATATTGAATAATTCTAAAAATAAATACAAATGAAGATAAACTGAAAAATGTTACTCATGTTATTAAAAGCAATGGTGAAAAAACTAAAAATGATGATGAAACTGCAAATACTCTCAATAATTTTTTTACTGAAATAGAAGAACGTATTAACACGTTGACGTTAATGCATGCTATTGCAGTCAAAATTGCGTTACTCATTTAGGTAATGAATATTATAGCATTCATAAATTTAAATATAACTTAGAAAAAACGGTAACTCTGGTAATATTATCTAATGGAATATGCCTATTCAGATAAATAACTGTCATATTCAAAAAAATTTTTGTTAAAAAGGGACTTTCCGGAACTTGAAGAAAAAACTACAAAATCTGTCAAGAGAATTTCAAAATTTCAAATGCATGTTATAGCATTCACAATTCCTATAGAAAATATATAGGTTGTGTAAAAGTGCGTTTCTGAGTGGTTTCTAAAGATAAGAAAAAAGTTTTAAGAAAAAGGTAAAAAATAATAATAAACTTTATTTTGATGCTTTACAATAATTTTAACTCGTTTTATTTTATTATAGTTAAAAATGAGTTCGTATTAAGAACACATGAAAAAAATTCGTTCTTTATTTGACAGTACTATTATTGATGATGAAGATAGTGATTTCTCATATTCCGATAGTAGTAATCCTGCAACAGATTTTTCTGATGATGATGTTTATGGCAATCCCGATTTTTTTTAGAAGATAATTTAGATTCAGAGGTAGTCACGATAATAATTTTTAGAATGAAAATGAACAAGATTGGGAAGAAACTTTAAAATATATTCCAAATTTAAATTTTCTGAGTGAAAATGCAGGAATTACAAGCGACATAAACAAAAACTCTGTACCAAGAAATGTGTTTGATAAAATTTTTTCTAACACAGCTTTAGAAATAATAATAAATTCAACAAATATCTATGGTAATAATTTATATAATAATCAACGCACAACTAGAAATTTAGCAAAATTTCTTTTAAAAATGTAAATGAAGAAGAAATGAATAAGTTTTTTGGACTTTACCTTCTCCAAGGGCAAAGAAATTAGCTGCCATGCTAGGGAAGATGAAAATTCTGCAAACTGCAAGGCATTAAAAAAAGTAGAATATTAATTAAGTTATTAAATGTACTTGTAGAAAATTATAGAAAAAACTTTTCACCGGGAGAAGAATTATCTTTAGATGAATCACTGCTTTTGCATAGAGGCAGACTCAGTTTCCGACAATACATCAAAGGAAAAAAGGCCAATAGTATGGAATTAAATTTTATGAACTTACCACAAGTGACGGCTACATATTATCCATTAAACTTTACCAAGGAAGAGAGGAAACTTCTGAAGATCGTTTAGAACGATCAAAAACGGGAAAAATAGTATTCGAATTGATTCAGTCTTACCTTTATAAAGGACATCAACGGGAAAAATAGTATTCGAATTGATTCAGTCTTACCTTTATAAAGGACATCACTTATTTATGGATAATTTCTATAATAGTTAGAGATTATAGATTATCCAATGAACTTTTAATTCATAAAACACGCTCCACAGGTACACTGCGAGCGAACAGAAAAGATAATCCAAAAGAAGTTATTCACAAAACGTTAAAAAAAGGTGAATTAGTATGGAGAAGGAAAGGCAAGGTTTATATTTTAAAGTGGAAAGATAAAAGAGAAATACTTTCCAACCGCATTCCACTCACAGTTAATAGAAACTAAAAACAGATTCGGAGAACAATTAATTAAACCAAAAGATAAAACAAATTACAATAAGCATATGTCTGGTATTGACAGGAACGATCAAATGATTGCTTATTATTCATCCCCGAGAAAAAGTATAAGATGGTACAAAAAGGTTCTTTTTCACTTGTCAGATATCAGTGTTTTTCAAAGTTATTACACCTATAAAATTTTTCATAGAGTTACATTTTTGGAATTCAGAAATGTTTTGATAAAGTCGTTAATCAATCTTCCACTAGATATAACAGATGGTTCGAATTTGGTACTTATACCTAGAGGCCGTCCACTGAAAGTTTCATTACTTGCCAATCAATCGCCATTTTCTTCTAGATTTATTTTTTCATCATTAGAAAATACCGAAAGCCAACATGTTATAGAAAATACTACATTACCTAGTAATTAAAAACGAGAAACATATTTCTTACGTTGTAGAAATTGCTACGCCAACAAAATTACTAAACAAACTTCTTTCCGATGTCAAACATGTCCTCAAAAGCCAGTTTTTTGTCCACCATGCTTTGGTATTTACCATAAGAACTTGTAATTTTATATTTTAATGCCCTACACCTAAAGAATAAGTAAAGGGGTATATTAAATTTGGTATGGTGTTTGTAACCACCTAAAGGAAGCGAGCTAGATACGGAAAAGTATATATATTTGTGATCAGCGTAATCTCCTGAGTCGATATAGTCATGTCCGTCCGTCCTTCCGTCCGTCCGTAGGTACGATAACTCAAAAAATAATGGAGCTATCTTGTGAAATTTTAACTGTAGGTTACTAGGACTAAAAGTACGGCGAAATCGGCCAATGGGTTCGGATTCTAAACCTTTTAATCGGTCTAAGGGCTAACAAACATAATATATAAAAAAACACGATAACTCAACAACTAATGACGCTATCTTCATAAAATTTGTGTTGTAGGGTACTGGTAATGAAATTACGGCGGTGATTGCGTACGGTGGTAATGTACAATGGGTTCGGAACTTAGAACTTTTTGATCGAATTTAGGCCAAACGAGCATAATTCCGAAACCAATGAAGATAGAACCTCCATATTTGGTATCAGGGTGTTTCTTTCTATTCCCTTAGTGTTCTTGAAATTTGGAACCAATTGGAGTAGTAGACCAGCCACACAGTTCCGAAGATCTTAAAGCATATTTTCGAAATTAATAAAGATAGTAACTTGAAACAAATTTAGAAGTTTCAAATTTGGTACATGGGTGCTCTTAACTATTTCCTGCGCGTTCCCCTAATTTTGGATCAATCAGAGTGACGGTTCAATACTCCTCTTAGACTCCCCAAGGTTTAAAAAACTTATCATCGAAATTAATAAAAATAGTAACTTAAAATAAGATAGAACGTTCCAATTGTGTACAAGGGTTAACTAGTATTGAAAGTATGATGGGGACTGCATATGGGTGAAATCAGACCATGGTTTTGGGTTCTGGAACCTTTGAAAGTTCAAAGGCTAACGAACATATATCTTAAAAGCAGTATAACTTAACAAATAATGCCGCTATTTTGATGAAATTTAAACACTATGTTACTAATAATGAAAGTACCATGGGAATTGGTTCTGGTCGAGTTCGAACAATGAGTTCGGATTCTATAATCTTTTGATCGATCTGAAGCTAAACGAGTATAATTTCGAAGCCAAAGAATATATTTCCTATTTCCTATTTGTCCCTAATATTTAGACTTAATTGTAGTGGTGGTTCAGGTGGCTCCTAAGAAATCCCAAAATTAAAAAGCTTATCTTCGAAATTCATGAAGATAAAAACTTTAAATTTGATACACGAGGGTTCTTTTCTATTTTCGTTTTTATTTAACACTTTTATATTTTTAAAAGGCGAAGAATTTTACATATTTTGTATAATATTTTATAAATTAAAAACAAAATATTTGTTTAACAAACGACTAAATTTCTTTTTTTTAATTTTTATTATATCATATATTTTATTGAATTATTACCATAGGTGATATTATATAATTAAGACATTGTGTACAATACTTAAGCTATATTCAAAGGTACTTGCTGCTTTTATGTAAAATTGTTATATTTAAATGAATTATATGAAAAGTTCATAATTTGTATTTATATTTTAGAAATACATTTATCGCATATTTTGCGTTTCTAAGCTTTTTGATAGGTACAGAACCTAACAATTTAAAATAATTGCAATTTTGAAAAATTTTATATATTAAATATATTAAATTTTTATCACAAAAAGTGATAAAAGTTTTCAAGTTTTTTTGTTTTTTTTAATATTTTTAAATCGATAAATTAGTAAGAATTTGAAATATTTTTTTATAGATCGTCTAATTCGAAAATGTTTTTAGTATTATAAAGTTAATTTGGTTAGCTATGTTTTACGACCAAACTAATAACAGCTTTTATTGTTTTAAAATGACTTATGGACTTTCCATTAAATTTGAACCAAATAAGTGTATGACTGTTATAGCAATTATTTTCACATTAAGTAACACATGATGTATAAAATGATAATGACTGCTATGACAGTCAGGAATGCTGTTGCATTCATTTAAAATTGAGATTGAATAATATTCTCAAAATCGAAATGAATGCTATTGCAGTCAATTTTTATTTTAAATATTTTTAAAATAAAAATTTATTCTTTTTTTTGGGTATAAATTAAATTCTAAATCAAATGCAAAAGGAAAATATGAAATATCTTGAAAACTGTGCAAGATATGACTAGTGCGTTTCTGAGTAGTTCCATTGAAAAAAAATTGCGCGTGAACGTGTTAAAGAAACAAAATACAAAGGATTTTTTTACTGCTCACAAAATTTATATAATAGTAACTCGTTGTTTCTTATTCCAGTTTTAGAACCAGAAATCCATCAAATTATTATGAATTTAAATAAAAATGCAACTTCAGGACTGGATAAAATTACAGTGAGAGATCTACAAGAGTTGGTCAATATTATAACCCTTAGTGAAACTGACAAATGAAAGTTTCACTAATTGTATATTTCCTGATTCGTTGAAAAAAACATATTAAGTTCCTATTCACAAAAATGGGTCAAAAGAGGATTGTGGCCATTATAGACCAATGCCGATTCCTAACTCAATTTCAAAAATATATGAAAAAGTTATTAATTCAAGAATAAGAAGTTTCATTACTATAAAAATAGGCTTTGATGATAATCAATATGGTTTCTTAGAAAAAAGTGGTACAGATTCAGCTATCGCAGCAACCTTGAATGACGAGTTTTTATTGACTTAACAAAAGTATTTGATACGGTAAGTCATTCCAGCCTTATCAGATTGCTAGACAACTTAGAAATTAGAGGTAACAGTAATCTCTTATTAAAAAGTTATTTGAAATGTTGAACCAAATGTGTTAAAGTTAATGAAGTACTAAGTGATAAAAACAGGCGTACCACAAGGTTCATTACTGGGGCTGTTATTATATTTGTATATAAAAACAATATTAAGTCAAAATAGAACATTTATGCGGATGACACTAACCTTATAGCAAAAGCGAAAACATTAGAATAGCTTCAAAATATACTAAATGACGACTTAAAGATATATTGCAGTTGGCTGGACCAAAATTAATTATGTATAAATGCGAAAAAACTAATCATATGATACATGCCTATATCGACTCAGGAGGTCACGCTGGTCACAAATATATATACTTTTCCATATCTAGCTCGTTTCCTTTAGGTGGTGACAAACACCATACCAAAGGTAGTATATCCCTAGGTGTAGGGTGTAATAAATAAAAAACAAAAATATTTTGCAGCCTCTCTTTTGGACTGTAAAATCAACATGTAGAATTGGACACAAATCGGCAACAAAAAGTTTTTGAAAGCTTGTCGGGCCGGAATGGTTCAATATGTTCCAACCATCATTATTTACCTATTTTCGTTAGTTAAGAGAGACATTTGGGCAAATACAGTGGTTTTCACTTGAATCTTGGACAAACAAACAAATAAACAAACAAATAAACAAATTTTCTTTTTTATATATTAGACTAGCAGATATACCCGGCGTTCCCCGGGAGCAAGCTTTGGCCAATTTTTCGAAGCACTGCTTTGGTTAAAAAGAAAGCCTCAAAAAAATATTTGTGATGTTCCGTTAACCCATTGCGCCCCAACAACTTTTTATAGGTTTTTTAGTTACTTTACTATAAACTAGAAATGGTTTAACCTTTTGACTTCAAATTTTGTATATGTGTTCCTCTTTGAGAATGGATTTCACTCTGTTAACAGGCTTGGAATTTGTTAATCCTTGCCGTCCGACAATTTTTCAAAAAAAAAATTGTGAAGGATATTACGTCCAATTTTGCGAAATATTGCTTGGTCAAAGTCTCAAAAAAAAGTTTGTTGAGTTTCGCTAACCCATTGTGGCACAGCAAATTTTTACAGATTTTTTCGTTACTTTACTCTTCTTTATATGAAATTGAATTTTTTCAATTTTTTCATTTTATTAGAAAAAAAAATACAATTTTACCCTGAAATCTTTTTTTTAAAAAACAACAACCCAAAAGTAGATAAAAAACAATGACTTACGAAAACATGTAGAGAATAAAAATGTTACCTTATATAAATTTAAAGATATTATTATTAGGATTCTTTATTAGTTTTATTTTTATTATTATTAATATTATCTCATTTAGCTTTTCCAATATTTGAAACTATTTGAGAGCAAAAAAATTAGTCTTATTAATTAAGTGAGCTTTTGGAATAAAGGTTAACTTGTGTTAATATCAAAAGCTTGAAAATTTCATTGAATCTTTGTGCAAAACGCGTAAACAGTTCAAAACCAAATTAACCCTGTGGGTTTTTATAACTGATATGCTGATACAAAATTATCAATTAAATTCTTTTAATCGTTTAAGCCAATAAAATTTTTAGAAAACTTCATGGCGTCATCGTAGAAAACGGGTTAATCGAACTTAACTAAAACTTTTTGCAGCCTCTTTTTTGGACTGCAAAATCAACCTCTAAATTTGGACACAAATCGGGAACAAAATTTTTTTTGGAAGCCCACCAGTTCGAAATGGGTTAATTCATTCCAACCTAATTTATACAACAAATTCTGGTTTCTCAGAGGAACATTTGTGCACAATTTCAAGTCAATCGATAAAACCGTTTTGACTCGACATCAAAAACATTGAAAAAGCTTCATTGCGCCCTCGTGCCCAAACGGGTTAACCGAACTCAACAAAAATTTATGCCAGACTCTCTTTTCGACTGCAAAACCACCCTGTAAAGTTGTACAGAAATCAGAAACACAAAATTTTTTGGAAGCCCGCCAGGCCGAAATGGGTTAATTTAATCAAACCAAATTTTTACAACTAACTCCGGTTTGAATAAAACCGTTTTGACTCGACATCCAAAAAACGAAAAAGCTTAAACCTTCTCAGGAGCCACAACTTGTTGAATTATAAAAATGTGGCATAGCCTACGTAGCCCCACGGGCTCTCATAATACTTCCTTTAAAATTTTGTGACAATCGAACCAGTAGTTTTCACGTGAATCCTGGATAAATAAACAAACAAACAAATTTTCTTCTTTATATATTAGACTAGCAGATGTACCCGTGCTGGAGCATGCAAATTGCAAAAAAGCAAGTTTCGGCCATTTTTTCGAAGTACTGCTTTGGTTAAAAAGGAAGCCTCAAAAAAATATTTGTAGAGTACCGGTAGCCCGTTGCGGCCTAACAGCTTTTTATAGGTTTTTTCGTTATTTTGCTATAAATTAAAAATGGTTGAACCGATTGACTTCCAATTTTGTATATGTGTTCCTCTTTGTCAATAGAGGTCACTCTATTAACAGACTTCGAATTTGTTACCCCTTGCCGCCCGAAAATTTTTTTTAAAAAAACATTTGTGAAGGATATTACGTCCAATTTTGCGAAATATTGCTTGGTCAAAGTTTCAAAAACAATTTTGTTGAGTTCCATTAACCAATTGCGGCACAACAGCTTTTTACAGATTTTTTCATTATTTTACTCTTAAGCACAAACGGTTTGAATAATGTAAATTTTGTATGCATATATGTATGTGGTTTTATTAAAATTAAAATGTTTATTGTTTAATGAAATACATATGAAATTAGTTTAAAATTAATGATTTAATTATTAATTTTTCAATTAATTAGTTATGATTTATACAGTATGATTATACAATATTAGTTATTAACTATAGTACAACTTGTATATGAAAAATATTTAGTTTACTTTTGTTGAACCTTTGATTACTTGTATCCACGTCCACGGTCTGGTTAAAACAGAAATAGAAAATAGTTGATTCTTTTTTTATTTCCCGTTTGCATGTGTGAAATATCAAAGTCGTTGGTTGTTGAAATTATAGAAGCGTTCAGATAATATATTTACATTCCACACGGCCATCCTTGCTTCTATTATAGCTAAAACTTCTAACTAGTAGGAGCTGTAATTTTTTTCTGCATCGTTTGTTTTTCTACTAAAATAGTGGACTGGGTTTAGTTGGCCATCTTCATAATTTTTCTGAATAAAAACAGCTCCGTAGCCTTCTAATGATGCGTCCGTATGTAACTCAGTGGAAGCTCCATACTCAAATATTTAAAGTACCTGTTTACTGGACAATGATCACTTTAAATCCTCGATTGCTGACAGTTCTACCGCACCAATTCTGAAATGAATATTCTTTTTTAATAAGTCAGTTAAAGTTTTTGCTCTTATTGAAAAATTTGGTATAAACTTCCGAAAATAGTTCGCCAAACCAAGAAAACTTTGGAGTTGTTTTATTGAAGTTGGTACAGGGAAATTCGTCACAGCTTTTGTTTTCAGAATAGATGGGAACTTAATTACTTGAACTATTCGTTGCAAAATATTTTTCCAATAGTTTATGTTTTTGTTCATCTCTATTGTGCAAATATTTTTGAAATAAAGAATTTGCAAGGACCACAAAAAACTTTTCCTGTTGAATGATAGTAAAATAGCCAGTTCTATTTTTCTCAACAAATTTCTATAAAATATAGACGTAGTTGCAAACCTCTTTTGGGTTTTATATACAACTTTTGATGCACTTAAATCTAGCTTATCAACATCCACTTGGATTTCTGCTATATTCTTTATAATAACGTTGATTTGGACATCGTTCAATTCTCCCCATTTGGCGGCATCAATGTAGTTGAAATTTTCATTTATGTGATTAGCTGTACTATCATCATCTCGTATCATTTACTCTTCAACATTTTGAAATTGTTGTTCTTTAATTAAATTCGTTTCTGACAATTCTAAATCTAAATACAGCGTTTCACTTTCACTTTCTAATTCTTGATTTTCCAATGCAACCAACTCAGTTTCTTGATTTTTTTTCAAATATAACGATTCAGCAACAACTGAATTATTTTTTGTTTGAAAAAAGCTTTTCAAAGATGGAATTTTTGTCAATAATAAACTTTTTTTCGTTTTTTTTTCTTCCGCTAACTTTCGATTTTCATCACCAGATTTTTTTTATACCCGTATGACTATATAGTCCAAGGGTATAATAAATTTGCCATTACGTTTGTGACGCAGAGAAGGAGGGAGGGTAGATATAGACTCAAGTGTATGGATCGGATCAGAATCGAAAAATAAATCGATTTAGCTATGTATGTCCGTCCGTCAGTCCGTCCGTCCGTCATCACGATAACTCAAAAAGTAAAGGAGCTAGGATTATAAAATTTCACAAATTCGTTTTTATGCAAAAAACGGAATCGAGTTTGAAATTCAGCCATTTTGGTCCACGGGTTCGAGTACCTGCCATACAACTCCTTCTTTTATATGAGCTTTACACTACACCTGATCAAGCTGGGTGTCTGAAATTTTGCAAAAAATAATTTAGTGTAATGGCCAAAGTTACTGCAAAATTTAGTTGGTCTACTGCTGAGGGTTCGAGTAGCTGCCATACAACTCCTTTTTTTATATGAGGATTACACTACACCAAATAAAGCTGGGTGTCTGAGATTTTGCCAAAAATAGTTTAGTGTAATGGCCAAAGTTACTGCAAAATTTGGTTGGTCTACTGCAAAGGGTTCTAGTTGCTGCGATACAACTCCTTCTTTTATATGAGCATTACTCTACCCCTAATAAAGCTGAATGTTTGAAATTTTGCCAAAAGTAATTAACCGGATGATATAATGTATATGTTACGGTCATACGGGTATCCCAGAGTTGACACAGTCTACTCTACTACACTCTTCCTCGTATTTTTTTTTGAAACATTACTCACAGTTTAAGTTTAGTTAATAAACTAAATTAAATTTTCAAGACAAGTCATAAAAAACTCTTTTCGTAAAAATCTATTATATTTATTTCAAAAAGGAATTTCCCGAATTAAAAAAACATTATACCTTATATAAAGCTAATTCTTTCATGTGGGAAATTCCTGTTGGAAAGGTTAATACAATTTTTAATTTCTCGCCTACTATTAACAAAAAAAAATCGCTTTTAAAACGCAAAGTGTTTTTATCAACAATCAAAACACTTTTTATCTATTTATTAGATTTGCACATATTCTTTTTTTATTACCTAAATATTTACAACTTCCTTTCAACAATAACAATTAAGTAGGTAAAGACAAAAACGCTATGCGTTTTTAGATAATTACAAATTTATATTTTTTACATATATCATAATATTTAATCGGCTTATTTTTTCCCATACAAATATAAACATCCTTTTTCTGCGTAAACTATTTGACCAATTTTAATGAAACAACAACCAAAAGAAAGGTTTTTTTTGTTTTCATAGGACAATGATATTTTTTTTTTAGAATATTGCGTTTTTTCAGGTGAAAACCCGTCTTTAATTTAACGTAAATTTGAATTTAACGGTCACGCTGTTAAAAGTTAAGGCTTATGACTCTAATATTATGCGCCGACTTTCTGGGTAAAAGTAATGCATTTTCGGTTGTATTCGCAGCTCAATCAAACTATATATTATAGGCGCCGACTTATGTCTTTCTTTTTTTTTTTGATTAGTTCAAATGTTCAATGAACAAGGAGATTTAAATTTTTTAAAAATTTTTTTTTTTGTTTTTGTTTTTTCTTTATCTAAAAAAGTGAACGAAAAAAATGAGTCTGTTCGAAAAGCAATACATTTGGTTTATACAGTAGTTTTTATTTATAATGAACTCGGTTCAATTTTAATTATAATTAACTTTACACTTTTTGCTAAAAAATTAAATTTTACCTAAAAATGTAAAAAACTTACATTATATTACATTGATATTTCTTTTATTTAAACTTTAAATACCTAAATATGTTGCTTGGCGATTAATTAAGTCTTTTTTATTTAGTTTTGAATATAAAAAAAATCATAATAACGCATCAAAAATACAAAAAAAAATTTCAATAGAAGAAAAAGCACTATACATAGGTTTGAGGCTGACACATCAAATAAAATTATAGCAAATGAGTTCGAAGTGTTCATTCTAGAATCATCACATTCTACAATGTTCAAGTCTTATACTAATTTTTCAAAATTCACAGCATTCTTTTAAAACGACATTCGTTTATTACGACAATTATTTTCCGTCCCATCATGGTCGTTATAACCGAAAAGTACTGTATTTTGCTTTTGTTTGCAACTTATTATAATACAGTTATAAAAAAAAAAAATGTTTGTAAATCGTAAATAGTTGCTTTTTGTTAAGTTTTATGTACAATAAAAAACCGACTTCTGAAATATATTCTACGTTTGAGAGTCATGATATTAAAATATATAAATATTTGCAAAACAGTTAAACAAATAATCTTTCTTAAAAAAATAATTTGTTATTTAA
Source organism: Dolichopus griseipennis (assembly GCA_963082915.1). Lineage (NCBI taxonomy): Eukaryota > Metazoa > Arthropoda > Insecta > Diptera > Dolichopodidae > Dolichopus > Dolichopus griseipennis. The sequence goes on along the minus strand of OY720441.1, from coordinate 218,526,847 downwards.
ATGATTTGTTACTTAGGGCCTAACCAACGCGTACGGTGTATAATTTCTGGAAATTTCTAGAAAATTTTGAAATAAATAGTTAGGTACCTACATGAATTTACATGTGAGCAATCGAAATACGCGACGTACTGGTACCTCGGATTTACAAAATGACAAAGCGAAAAATAAAAATAGAAACTTTAAAATAATATCTTTGTAAAATATTTGTTTATTAAAAAATACCTATAATATGTTTGCAGAAACTTAAAAAAAAAATAATACCTATTTCTTAAGAAAAATGATTTGTTTCTTATGGATCAGCCAAAATCAGCATGTACGGCATTCAGTTTCTGTCAAAAAATTTTGAAATAATTAGTTATGTAAAAAAATTTACATGAAAGCATACGCGACGTACTGTACCTCAGAGTTTTAATATTTAAAAATCGACAAAGTGTATAAGAATACATATTGAAATTGTTTTTTCTTATGTTAGTGCGATTAAATTTTAAAAATAAAATATTTTAAAATAACATTTTTTTTTAAATAATTTAGTTTAAAACATACAAATATTCAAATAAATTGAAAATACCTACAATACAATATGTTTGCAAAACTAAAAAAATTATCTTTCTCAAAAAAAGTTATTTATTCCTTAGGTCCTAACCTAAATAGAAGCGTACAGCGTATAATTTCTGTCAAAAAATTAGGAAATAAATAGGTACATAAATTTACATTAGAGCAGCGAAAATACGCGTAACGCAATGTACAGTATCTCGGATTTTTAAAATTTACAAATATTGACAAAATGTATAAAAATATTATTATTGGATTTTCTTATATTTCTAATTTTATGTTTTAAAAAATAATATTTTTTTACAATAATTTTTATTAAAAAATATCTTATATTCAAAATACCTATAATATGAAATTAAAAATATTTTTGTAGGTAGGTACTAAATTAAAACATTCAAATAAATATTTTTGATAAATTAAATATTGTTCGCGCGTATCGATTTACCGATAATGGATATGTAATGTAGACAGACGTATTGACGTAAGATTAGATAGGCGTAGTTTGAAAATGGAACGCTAATTTTTGTTTCAGGAGTACATAATTGTCAGATTAATTGTCATATATACATTTGACATTTTAAAACTATCTGTCATTTGAGAAGTTAATTATATTTAATAGTATTTAAATATTAATAAAGTGAAAAAATTAAGGTTAATTGCTGATATAAATATAAAGAATATTTTTTAAAATGGAAGGGGGTAAGTGCTTATTGGTTATCAAATAAAAAATATGATTTAACATAATTCAAGAGAATTTTAATTAAAGCCATCTGCAGGAAATTATTAAAATATAAATTAAATAAATATCTACTCTGTTATATACTCTTTTACAAGGGCTGATGGGAGTAGCTGGCAATAGTTGAGAGTAGAAAAGAGTTTACTCCTAATAAAGGAATAAAAGCAATAATATTTATTTGTTTTAAGAAACTTATGAGTCATGGCTCATGACCATATATAGAAATATATTTTTGTCAATAAAAAATTTAGGAAAAATTAAATAAACAAACTAGACAAAAAGGTATAAAGTAAACTAAGGAATTCAGAATCATTTTTCGCATGTTTTCAGAACTTTAAATAGGCATATATCATATAGTAGTAACAATTTACCTATGTAGCTTTTAAATTTAAAAATGAAAAAAGGGTAGGAAAAATTTATTCTTTGATTTATTGAAAAACTTTTTTTTTTGCTATAAATCTTAAGATTGAGATTTAAAAAAAGACTTCGGTCAACTTGACTATTAATTATTTGTACTTCTGGCAGATTCAATATTATATAATAATAAATACTAAACTTATAAATTATGATATGTTTAATTTTGTTGTACATATTATGTATTCACAGAGTTTTTTAATTAGTACTAAATTACAGAATACGTACAACATAGTTCAAATCGTACTAAACTTTTTTAAAAAAAGTACGGTTTGCTATATGAAGGACAGCATTAACTCGAATTTTGGGTTTTTGACTTCAATAAGTATATGTATATGTTTAGAAATATGTTTTTATTAGAATAATATTTATATTTATTTAGAACTTTAATTTAATTTAACTGTACCAATTTATCCTCTCTTTCAACCGGCTTAAGCTATAGAAACAAAACTCAAAAATCGGTACTTAACAATGTTTTAATAATTAAGAAAAATTATAAATTTTTTTTAAGCTAATTTCAAGCGCAAGAATTGTTGACAACACTGTTTTCATAATTTTTATTATGTATAGTCTAATATAATTTACACAAAACGAATTTTATATGTTAACTTAAAAGCAAAAATAGCTCGAATATCGAGCACAGGGCGATACTAGTCATATTTTAATCTACTGCGCCCTCAGATCAAAGGCGCCCCTGGGCAACAGCCCAATTAGCCCTATGGCTAAGTAGGGCCTGATTTTGGTTCAATCGTTAATACCATCGTTGAAAAAAATGATCAAGCACCAGATGCAGTTCTTCAGCCGAATTTTAATTTAAGAATTTCAAATTTCAGCACCAACACTACAGAACCACGTTTGGTTGATTTTATAAAGACAACATTCAATTGTGAAGATATTTGCTGTAAATCAATTACTCCACGAGGGTTAAAACTTCAGCCGAAATATTTTACTTATAAAATCAGCGTTCCATCATCAACGGTGAAGGCTATCAAAAAATCTAAGGCATGGAAACCAGGTACGATAGTGACGGATTTTAAGGATTCAAGAAGAAAATTGTAAGTATTGTAAAAATAAATTTGAAAAGAAAATTGTAAAAATATACAAGTAGAACAGAATAGTAATTCAAATCTAAAAAATAAAAATGAAAAAAATGAAAAAAATAAAAACAAAAATTTAAATTCTAAAAATGTAATAACAAACCAAAATAATAATAAAAAAAAATTAGTAAATAGAAGTAATAAATTAAATAAAAATAAAAATACTAAAATTAGTCCTAATAAGAAACAGGTTAGTTTTAATAGCCACAATGAAACAAACACTCATACAGAATTATTTACAACATCACAACAAAACAACACTAATTTGAATACTTCTATTCTATCTGATAACAATTTTGCTTTCCGCACCTCACCACACTATGAAAAACACCGTTAACTACCTTCTTTCAACAAATCCACATTTTTTAATACAAATTTAATGTTACTGATTAAGAATAATATTAGTAATGTTGTTAATGATAGTGTTGACACTATTAGTATAAATAATGATAATAGTATTATAAGTACTGATAATAGCAATACAGACAATAGTAATAATAATACTAGCTCTTTAAATACTTTAACGTATTCGACTTCGAATAATAATAGTTCTTTAACTTCAGTAACTTATTCAACTTCTTCTATTGATAAAAATAAAAATAAGTACTCTAATTTTGTACATGGTGGTATCCACAATAGTAAAATTGACAATGGTAATAATATTACCAGCTATGCAAATGTAGCCATTAATTCGGTTTCACCTACAGATGTACTTGAAAAAGGTCATTCTAATACTGTAAATGGTGGTACAATAAAAGAGTCGTTTATTAAACCTCTTATGCCACCCATTACTAGAATGACTCATGAATCACTACTCGGAGAGGGCGTGTATGCTCTTTCAAGATTTCGGGAAGAACGAGTTTATAATAACATTAGGTTATTTTTAGCTTACCTTCACAATGATTCGTATAATCGTGTTCTAGAAGGTAAAACTCTTACTAACCTCAAAATTTTAATTAATAATGAAGGACTCCTAACTAAATATGAAGACCTATATAAGTTATATATTAAATTTCACAATCCTATAGATGTTTCGGAAAAAGATGTAAAAGATAATCTTAAATCTTATCGAAGTCACTGTGAGAGTAATTATTATAAACATTTAAACTCAGCTCGTGAAAGTTATAATATTCCTCCTTCGTCTGATTCTGATATTTATACTTCTCTAGGTAAAACGATAGATTTATTTGCAATGATTTTAGTCCTAAAGGTGAATAGATTTTATGTGGTGATTTTAATCAACCCAATCTTAAATGGGTAAAGTATGACGAGGAACATTTTATGATTCCGAAACATATTAGGACCGAATGTGAATATGTATTTATTGATAAATTAAATACTAATTATTTGCAACAAGTCTCAGAAATTTGAAACTTTCAGGGTAAACAACTTGATTTAGTGTTTACTTTTGAATGGAACAATTTAATTTTCTGCGAAAATACCTTCCCTTTAATAGGTATTGATAAGTTTTATCCACCGTTAAGTTTTACTCTTTGTGTTTATTCACCAAGCAATTCGGATTATTCTAATTCTTATAGTTTTAATTTTAACAAAGCTAATTTTGCTGCTTTAAATGAATTCATTAGTTCCTTTGATTTTTATTCTGTATTTAATAATACAGATGTTAATATAATGACAAAAAGGTTTTATGAAGTTATTTTTGAAGGATTTCGGCAATTTGTACCAAAATCTAAGAACCGAAACCCTTTATTCAGTCCACCTTGGTTCAATTCGGATTTGAGAAAACTCAGAAATAAAAAGAATAAAGCTTGTCGTTGTTATTTTAAATCGATGAATTCGCATGACTATAATAGATTTAAAATTCTTTTTGATGAATTTAAATTATTGTCTGAATTACTCTATAATGAATTTATTTCTAGTACATCTTCAAAATTAATATCAAATCCAAAATGCTTGTGGAAATTTGTTAATTCCAATAGGAAAAGTGACGAGTTTCCCTCTCATATGAAGAATAATGGTGTTTCAAGTAATGATTCTAAAATAATATTCGTGAACATTTCTTCGTGAACATTGCGGTTCTTCTTATAGTAATTCTATTTTTACACCAAATTATAATGATTTCTCTTTATCGTATAATTAAAATGTATTTAGATAAACTTGGGAATAATACTCTTCCCGGACCTGATGGTATTCCGGAAGTTATACTCAAAAAGTGTTCAAATGCTTTGGCTATTCCCCTTTTAATACTGTTTAACTCTTCTTTAAATTCAGGAGTTTTCCCTTCTATCAGGAAACACTCATATGTTAGACCTTTTCATAAGAAAAATGCCAAAAATTAAATTATTAATTATCGACCAATTGCGAAACTTTCTTCATTTCCAAAACTGTTCGAATTAATAATGTATGATTCTATTCATAGTCACTGTAAATCTTTTTTGGTTCATAATCAACATGGATATATGGATAAAAAATCAACAGTTACTAATCTTGTTGAGTCAGTTTCAACTTTTACAAAAAATATGGAAGAAGGTTTACAAACGGAGGTTATCTTTACAGATTATAGTAAAGCATTTGATGTTTTACCACATTCTATAATACTGATAAAGCTCAGAAAACTTGGTTTCCCAGATATTTTTGTGAAATGGGTTGACTCATATTTATCTGATAGGACCTACAGTGTTTTATTTAGAAACATTACTTCTATACTTTTTAACGCCAATTCCGGAGTTCCACAAGGCAGTCACTTAGGTCCTCTTTTTTTTATAATCTCGGTAAATGATGTTTCTTCAGTTATTGTTAATAGTGAGCTTCAAATATATGCGGATGACATGAAAATTTTTAAGAAAATTGAGTCACTAAATGATGCTTTACTCTTACAAAATGATTTAGATAATTTTTTTAATTGGTGTGAAAATAATAATCTTCTTCTAAATGTAAATAAATGTGCACTTATGTGTTTCACACGTCGTCTTAATCCGATTTGTTTTAATTACTACTTGAACGGAATTAGTATTCCTAAAACAAATTCTATTTAAGACCTAGGCGTTTACTTCGATGATAAGCTTAACTTTAAACTTCATTTCTGTTATATTATAAATAAAGCAAATTCTATACTTGGTTTTATAAAACGTTTGTCTAAAGAATTTAATGATCCTTATGTTCTTAAATCTTTATATTCTTGTCTTGTTAGACCTAATTTAGAATGCTAGCCAAGTTTGGTCACCATTTTACGAGGTACATATTAACAGGATAGAGGCGGTGCAAAGAAATTTTTTAAGATTTACTTTGAGAAATCTTCAATGATCAAACCCGCTGATCCTACTTCCTTATGAAAATAGATTGAATTTAATTCACTTGAAAATTTTAAAATTAATACGAGAAGTTGCTGATGTTATTTTTATTACTGAAGTTGTAAAAGGTAACATTTCTTCTCCTCAAATCCTCAATAACATTAAAATTAATTCAAATAATCGTTTACGTAATACTAATTTATTTACGTTAAGTTTTCATATAACAAATTATAGCAATTATGAACCAATTCATAGGATGTTGATAATGGGTAATAAATACAAGAACAACATCGATTTCACACTTTCAAAACAAACACAAAAACTTAAATTGTATAAATAGAAATATAAATTCTTTTTTTTTTATATATATTTAGTTGTTTTTATTGTTCACTTAAATTTTAATTTAAGAAATATGAAATTGTAACTTAATTCATAAACTATTTTTTTTATATGTTGTATAAAACTAATTGTTAAAATTTTGTAAAGTTTGAGTTAAACTAATAAATAAATAAATAAATACGTTTAAATATTTTTCCCAAATTTAAAATATGTTCCATTAATGATTAATTTATCTATTATGATTTCTTGTTCGAAAATTGTTGTTCTAAATTTTTTTTATAAATTTTGCCAAAAGACTAAAGAATCAATATTGATACAGACATCACAATTTTGTTGGATGACACACAAATTAGGTTCATGCTGTTTCAAATCCTTAGATACAACTTTTTCTTGTCTTGTCTTTAAATCATAAAAATAATATAAGAAGAAAAACCACTGGTCCGAATGTCACAAAATTTTAAAGGAATAATTCTAAGAGCCCGGAGGTGAAATTTTTTCCATTTTTATAAGTCAACAGATTGCGGCTCCAGAGCAGTTTTAAGTTTTTTCGTCTTTTGGATGTCGAGCCTGACGGGCTTCCAAAAAATTTTGTGTTTCCGATTTGTGTCCAATTTTACAGGGTGATTTTGCAGTTGAAAAGAGAGGCTGACACAAATTTTTGTTGAGTTCAGTTAACCGCTTGAGCACGAGGGCGCAATGAAGCTTTTTCAATGTTTTTGATGTCGAGTCAAAACGGTTTGACCAATTGACTTGAAATTTGCACAAATGTTCCTCTTAGAAACCGGAATTAGTTGTATAAATTTGGTTGGAATAAATTAGCCCATTTCGGCCTGGCGAGCTTTCAAAAAATTTGGTGTTCAGTTTTACAGGTTGTTTTGGCAGTCTAAAAGAGACCATGCAAAAGGTTTTAGTTAAGTTCGATTAACCCGTTTTCCGCGACGACGCCATAGATTTTTCTATAAATTTTATTTGCTTAAACGATTTAAAGAATTTTATTGAAAATTTTGTACCAGCATGAAGAAATAATATTCATAATTACAATACAAAAAAATTTAACAAGAATCGTGTGATATAAAAATTGTGTGATTATAAAAACTGAAGAATTCATTAGAGAATAATCCGTCATTTCCGGATAATCTAATATATAAAGGAGACAATTTGTTTGTTTGTTTGTTTGTCCAGGATTCACGTGAAAACCACTGGTCGATTGTCACAAAATTTTATAGGAATAATTCTGAGAGGCCGGGGGGTAACATAGGCTATGTCATAATTTTATAAGTCAACAGGTTGCGGCTCTAGAGCCGTTTTAAGCTTTTTCGTTTTTTGGATGTCGAGTCAAAAAGGTTTGACCGATTGACTTGAAATTTTGCACAAATGTTCCTCTTAGCAACCGGAATTAGTTGTATAAATTTGGTTGGAATAAATTAACCCATTTCGGCCTGGCGGGCTTCCAAAAAATTTTGTGTCCAATTTGTGTCCAATTTTACAGGGTAATTTTGCAGTCGAAAAGAGAGCCTGACACAAATTTTTATTGAGTTCGGTTAACTTGTTTGGGCACGAGGGCCCAATGAAGCTTTTTCAATGTTTTTAATGTCGAGTCAAAACGGTTTGACCGATTGACTTGAAATTTTGCACACATGTTCCTCTTAGCAACCGAAATTAGGTCTATAAATTTGGTTGGAATAAATTGTTTCATTTCGGCCTGGCGGGCTTCCACAAAATTTTGTGTTTCCGATTTATGTCCAATTTTACAGGTTGATTTTGCAGTCTAAAAGAGAGGCTGCAAAAAGTTTTAGTTAAGTTCGATTAACCCGTTTTCCACGACGATGCCATGAAGTTTTCTATAAATTTTATTTGCTTAAACGCGTAAAAGAATTTTATTGAAAATTTTGTACCAGCATTTTAATTAAAACCCACATGGTTAATTTGGATTTGACCTGTTTGTGCGTTTTGAACAGATTCAATGAAATTTTCAAATATTTGGTATGAACGCAAGGTAACTTTTATTCCAAAAGCTCACTTAATTAATAACACTAATTTTTTTTCCTTATATAGTCTCAAATAGTTAAAAGCTAAATGAGATAATATTAATAATAATAAAAATAAAGCTAATAAAGAATCCAATAAAAATATCTTTAAAATTAAATAACATAGCATTTTCCTTCTCCACATTTTTTCGAAAGTCTTTGTCTTTTGTCTACTTTGCAGTTGTTGTTTTTTAAAAATAGATTTCAGTGTGAAATTGCAGTTTTCTTCAAATGAAATCTAAAAATCAAAAAATTAAATTTCGTATATATAATGCTTCAATACATAGTATTTTAAAACAGGTTTTCCAAAAAAGAAGCCTACAGTTTTCTCATCAAATCTTAAAAAAAACAAGAAAGAGCGTAATAGAACTTTCAGTTGTACTAAACAAAATATAAATTGAAAAACAGATTTTTAAATCTTTTCTTAACCATCGACTATATTTTATTCAAACGTTGGTAGTTCAAGAAAACTACTATTGAAATAGTATAATGACATAATGGCAAATTTAGTATACCTTTTTGACCTATAATCATTTTAATTCAGTTAGCATTATTCGCCGGAAACCTACCATCCTCAACCCAATCGTCAAGGAGCACCAAATTGTCAAGAAGCACCATGTATAGAAAAATTAGAGATAATCGTTTAAACTGTTTTGCAAATTGTTTTTTAAAGTTTTTGTTTCGCAATCGGTTAAAAGAACTCGACAAAACATTTTTTTAAGCATTCCCCTAATTCAAAGAAGTTGTACCTACTTTCAAAAATTGGACTTAATTTACTTACAAATTTTTGTTTGAACAATCGTCGGGTCGGAAGGGGTTAACAAATTCCTAATCTGTTAGCAAAATGAACTTCATTTTCAAAAAGGAACACATATACAAAATTTGAAGTTAATCGGTTAAATCATCATTTCTAATTTATAGCAAAGCAACGAAAAAACCTATAAAAAGCTGTTGGGCCACAACGGATTAACGGAACTCAACAATCCTGTTTTTTTGTGGCTTCATTTATAAGAAAAGTAGTATTTCAAAAAAATGGCTGAAAATTGCTTTTTTACAATTTGCAAGCTTCCGGGCAACGCCGGGTAAATCTGCTAGTATAACCTAAGAGTGAACTTTTACAATGCTCATAGGAAATAATTGTATGACTTGTAATATTTGTATTTATATATATAACTATATATGTACATATGAAAATTTATTTAATGTTAAATAATTTACTTTGTTAAATAGTATTAGGAAAAACTCCGATGATTTACACCAAATTTATAAGTTTTGTTTATATCACAGGTATAAAAAAATACAAAAATAAATGTGTAAGTTTGAGAAAAAGAAAACAAAAAAAAAATTGTAAACAAGTAAAAAAACAGTCACTCGGTGTAACCGACTGAAAGGGTATTTCTTTTGGTTCAAATTTAATGAGAAGTGCATAAATCATTTTAAAAAATATAAAAACTTTTATTAATTTGATCGTAAGGCACTGCTATCTTCATAATCACTCCCTTTCTCTTGTTCAAAACCACGTACTACTAATCTCGCTTTATATTTTACTTCTTTTGAATTGGTTTTTGTTCTATATACCCATCTATTAGAGAACCTTTTCACCTTTTGGAGGATTCACTAGAATCCATGTATTATTTTGTTTTTATGAATTTAATTCTTTTTTCATGGCATCTTTCCAGTTCTTTTTGGAAACAGCATTTATAGCTTCATAAAACGTTATTTTTCAGTCTTCTGCTACCAATGCTAAATTTGCACTTTGGGGATAAAGTTTTTTTGGTCTTCCTTTCTGTCCAATTTTTATTTAACTCTGCCTTTCGAATATTTTTGTATAGTATTAGCAAGTAAGTACTTCATCTTCTACGTTATCTTCTTCGAAATTAAATACTTCATCTTCTACATTATCTTCTTCGATATTAAAAATTTCATCCTCTATATTATCTTGTAACACGATTAATTTTTTCAAATAATATATTGTAATTCAATGAATATAAAATTAAATAATTTTTTGGATTGACACTTTCAAAAAAACTAATATCTCTTCTTAGGACAATTGATTTATTTTTTAACCCACAAACGATATGCCATCCTATGTATATGTACTCTTCCCCCTTAGCCTCAAGCTTTGATCTAGCAGGACCTTTGTGAAGAGCTATGACCTGGCTAACAAAACTTTTAAAATAACTCAATTTCGGTTTTCTTCCCGTCTATATTTCAAAAGGAATTTTGTGATTTATTGAACTTGATGGACGCGTATGTAAACAGTTGTGTGAATTGCTTCAAAAAATATTTTGGAAGTGCAGCTTCTAGCAACATGCATCGTTCCATCACTGTCCTGTTAGCTCTTTCAGCTACCTCATTTTGTTGTGGTGTGTATGGCACTGAAAGCTGCTTTCTTATTCCATTTTTTTTTAAATATTCATTAAATTCTCTTGATGTGTACTCACGAGCGTTGTTAGTTCTCAAACATCGTAATTTCTTTCCTGTTTTGCGTTCAACATATACGTGATACTTTTAAAATGCGTCAAATATTCCACTGTTATATAGCGAGATTTGCAATTAATAAAAGTTATGAAATATTCAGCACCACCCAAAGACTTGACACTGAAGGGTCCACAGAATTCTGAATGTATCATTTATAAAACATCATTTTGTTTGGTTTCCGAAGTAGAAAAGGGTTTTTGATTTATTTTGCTTTTTTCAAATCACGGAATTTATATTTTCTGTTTTAAAATTAGACGATACTCCTTTCAATAGTTTTCTTTGTTTAACTTATTCATGTCCAATAAATTTAAATGTCCGAGCCGTTGATGCCACTTTACAAATTCATCTCTGTGATGATGTTCTGTTAAGAATGAAAATTCACTTTTCGTTCTAATGGTATAAAGTTTTCCTTCTTTAACTGCTTCCATAACACATTCTTTATTTTTGTTAAAAATTTTAGCACTTTTATTATCAATTTAAGAAATTAAGTAATATTTCAAATCTGGCACATACAGTACATCCATTAATATTACATACGATATTTTATTTTTTGAAGTAACAGTTAATTTTATTTTTCCTTTACCGTGTGATTGTAGCACAGTTGAATTCAGTGTACAGTTGAATTCGACTCTGAACTCCATTTATACAAAAAATTTTTATTATTACACATTGCTCTCTGGCACCGCTATCTAGGAAATATTTATTTTTATCGTTGTTGTAATTACTATTATCATTTGTGCATAAAACTGCTTCCATAACAGTATTTTTTTCATTATTATTCTTTTGGAAGAAACATTTTGAGCATTTGTGGTCTCTCTTTCCAGATCTAAAACAATTGAAATTTAATTTATTTAACCTATACTTATTTTTATTATATTCTTTATTGAATTTGAAATTACTATTATTATTTTTGGATGAAAAGGCATTTTGCTCGTCATTTGATATTTCACCTTTTGTATTAATTCTTCTATTTTCTTCTTGAAATGACTTTATCTTTAAAAAGTCGGGTTCTGGTAGATTATCTCTGCTCTCCATTACGATGTTTTCAAATTCTTCCGTAAGTTAATTTAACAACATGATGGGCACTAACTCTTTAGGTAAACTCACTCCTATGTCTTCTGATCTACTCCGATTTTTAGTTTTTTCAACAAAAATAATTTTTTGTTATCCATTACTTTCTTCGCTGGTCCTCTCGATGTTTATAATTTTTGCAAAATGTTCCATGCTTCATGCGAAGTTTAGTGACAAGATCAAAGCAAAAGGCCTTTGAATCTTTTGTTTCCCGGTTCTTTAATTTCTCTACAGCTACAGGCCTTTTATTTTCTCCAGATGCATTCTCCTATAAGTCATTACATATTAGGAAACTTCTCAGTTGTATTTACCATAACTCATTGTTTTTATCATTTAACTTTTCAACTGCACTAATATTAATGTTAATTTGTTTATTTCTTTATTTATAATCCAATTACAAAAAATTTTATTATTTTTTTTAAATTAATGATGTGGAATTATGAAATTCTAATTATTAAAAAAAAATTCAGCACGTGCATGCAAAAAAAATTTAATATAATATGGGCCCATAACCTGTTAATTTAAACGTTTATTTAAAACTAAATTATAATTGTATAATGTGACCAGTGTTGCCATTTTGACAGTACTCCGGTCAAATTTGATTAGAAAAAATATTTTTTGACAGGAAAAAAAACTCGAAATATTTTGACTGGATTTTTGACAGATTTATTTTTTTATTTGACCCCTTTTGAATTAATTTCGTTTCGGAAAAATTTAAAATATTTTTAAAAATATTCGTTGACTTTGAACATTTTAATTCACCAAAAGGGTTATAAATTTTTGAGAAATGGAGTAAATCTTAATTTGCCCCATTTTGTTGTTGTTGTTGTTTAGACGAGGAGGAGAGCAAGTCTCCCTTACACCTGGGCCTTGCGGCCCGTTGTGCACCCCTGCTCTCAGAGTCGCTCGCAATACTTACAGCTCCTCATTGAGCCATTCCATTCCCTTCATGAAGCTCAACAATTTACTCTGGTCTACTCCCTTACCGTGCTGAAGTCATCCCAGTACGTTCCTCCTAAGATTCTCAGTCTTAGGTTTTCTAGTGTTACACATTGGCATAGAACGTGGAGAACTGTTTCGTCCTCACTTCCACAGCCTCTGCATATACTCGTGGTTGCTCTTCCTATTTTTGCTGCATCGGCTCTGAGCATTAGGTGGCCCGTGCTTATCCCTGTAATTAATCTAAGATCCTCCCTTTTTAATTTTAGGATCTTTTTCGTTTTCTTGCTGTTTGTACCTGCCCAGAAACTCTTGGTATGAATTGAACCGGTGGAGTTTAGCCATTGTTCATTTGCTTGGGTTTTAGCCCAGTTTCTTGTGAACCGTTTCACCTCTACGTGTGAGAGCTCTATCGGTTCTATATCCGTCCTATGTTCTCTTATAGAACTTTTCGCAATTTCATCTGCTCTTTCATTGCCGGAGAAGCCTGAGTGGGCCGGGATCCAGTGCAGTCTAACTGCATTGAATTCCCCCAGTTTATTCAGGGCTTCCCAGCAATTCAGTGTGGATTTCGATCTATGCAGACTACCTTCCATTATAATTATAATGGATTTGCAGTCTGTATAGATATTTATCATCTTTTTATTCGAGGAATTCTTCTTCGCTGCAATTCTTCCACTGCTTTCTCTATAGCAGTTGCTTCTAGTTGACGGATCGTTGCGTGGCTTGCCATTGGTTTAGCAAACCTTATAACTGGTTCATCACATATTATCCTTATACCACAGCGGTTATGTTTTTTAGCCGCGTCGGTATAGATGTCTACCGTATTCGGTGAGGTTCTTTTATTGATACGGGTTATTTCTGTTTCTGTATCAAATTTTCCATCTAGCCTGAGTTCCCCTGCCATATCGTCACTGATTGATAGGGGGCTCGTAGTTAGGTTCATTATGCCGCCTAAGTTATTTGCTTGGATCATAATTTCTTTGTGCCCGTATTGACTATCAATATTTAGCCAGTGACCTGTCATGTAAAGCCGAAGAGCTGTATCTATCGCTCTTCTCTTCACCTCTATTTCAACTGGTTCTATATCCAATATTGCTTCCATGGCCTTGGTTGATGTGGTTCTAATGGAACCAGTGATCCCCAAGCAGCCCTGGCGCTGTGCTTGTGTTAATATTTTTATGTATCTTTTCTTTTTGATGGCCGGCCACCAAACTAACGCTCCGTATGTTATCATGGGCCTTATAACACACGTGTATATCCACGTCATTATACTTGGCGATAGGCCCCAGGATTTGCCGACTGCATTTCTGCAGCCCCATCGCTTTTTCTTTCTTTTCGCTCAGGTGTTTACCCCATCTGAGTTTTTCGTCTAGATGTATACCGAGGTATTTGACGTGTTTAGAAAATTCCAACACGTCGTTACCTATTCTCGGTGCCATTGGGTAGACTATTTCTCTTTTCCTATTAAATAGGCATAATTCTGTCTTGCTAGCATTTAGTTTCAGACCGTTCTCGACCGCCCATATCGATGTTTTATCGATTGCGGCCTGCAGTTTGTGTGTTGTTCTATTAGTCTCCTTTTCGGTGACCAATATTACAACATCATCTGCATAACATATTACTTTGTGTCCCTCTACTACCAGTTTTTGTAGTAGATCATCTATAACTATTAACCATAGTAGTGGTGATAGTATTCTTCCTTTAGGAGTCCCTCTTGATACTACCTTGCTTTTAGTGGCTGACACATAGGTTGATGATATTATCCTGTTTCTTAACATTCCGTTAACCCACTCAGTGAGCATTTCATCGATACCTCTGCTTTTCAGATTATCGACTATGTTTTTGGATTTCACATTATTGAAGGCTCCCTCTATGTCGATAAAACAACCGAGTGATACCTTCCCTTTGTTGAAACCCTCTTCAATTATTTGTACGACCTCATGCAAGGCCGTATCTACCGATTTGCCTTTAATATAGGCGTGTTGATTTATAGATAATCTAGGATTTAGCTGGTTTCTTATTTCCAGCTCTATTATCTTTTCTAATCCCTTTAAGAGGAATGACGTTAAGCTTATTGGCCTATATGCGTTCGCTTTATTATAGCTTATCTTATTTGGTTTGGGTAGAAAGATTACTTTCGATTCTTTCCACTTACACGGCGTATAACTTAATCTTATACAACCTTTGTAGATTGCTTTGATTTTTATCTTTAGGAGACTTAAGCCTTCCTGAATCTGTTTTGGGTAAAGGTTATCTGGCCCTGGTGATTTGTAAGGGTCAAATGAATTCAGTGCCCATGTAACCTTCTTATCTGTTATCAGTAGATCGATTTTCCGTTCGAGATCATCTACTGGTCTATCATTAATGTTCGTGATTGTCATTTCTTCCTGTGAGGTCTCACTAAATAGTTCGTCCTCAGGGAAGTTCTTTGTCATAAGGATATCAAGGGACTCTTCCATTGTCAAAGACATGGTTCCGTTTTCCCTTTCAATCAGTTCTGCTTGTGAGTGGCCTTTAGACAATATTTTTCTGAGTCTTGAGGCTTCGCTAGTTTTTTCTATTTGCTCTGTGTAATCCCTCCAGAGCTTTCGTTTCGCAGATCTGCATTCTGATTTGTACTTCTTCAGTGCAGTCCTGTATTCTAGTATATATAACCTTCGCGTATAGCTCCTGACTTCCATCAAGTTGCCATTCATCCATTTATGTTTGAATTTATTTGACAGCCTTGTTTCAGGGCATGCCCTTTCAAATGCAACTCGCATGACCGAGGTAATATACTCGACTTCTTTGTCTATGAGTTTATACGGTGGTAGGACTGTTCTTGGTTCAGCCTAAGTGTATTTCTAAGGGCCGATCTATATTCATTCCAATCCGTTTTTCTTGGATTTCTAAAACGTTGTTCGTTTATGACCTTAATTTCAAGGTCCATTCTGATGTGTCGATGGTCCGAGAGGGATATCGTGTTCGAGACATGCCAATTTTTTATGGATCTGTTCAGTCCAATGTCGGCTAAGCTTATATCTAAAACCTCCCTGCGATTCTTGTTAATAAAGGTAGGTTTATTACCTCTATTAAGAATTGTCAGGCTGGTTGTACTTACATATTCTAAAAGATGTTTACCTCTATTGTTGACGTTGGTGCTGCCCCACACCGTGTTGTGGGCGTTAGCATCACATCCTACAATTAGGTGTACACCATTTAATTCTGAGTAACTTACCAGATTTCTAAGTTCCGGTGTTGAATACTCCTCTTCATAAGGCACATACCCCGAAGCCAGGATAACTGCCTTTTTCACGCCATCGCCATCTGATAGCCTCTTCTATTTGGATGGCTACCAGATCGTTACTGTTTGGCTGTGGAATAGATATAGCTTTAAGTAATTTTCTTATAACAATACACGCTCTTGGCCTACCGTTATTAGTCTTGTAGAAACACTCAAAGTGTTTTCTACTACATCCAGTAGGATGATCATTAGCCGTGCTTGGTTCTTGGATTAGAGCCACGGCTAAATTTTCCCTTAGCATCCTTTCTGCTACTAATTCTGTAGCAGAGATGCTTCTGTGCAGGTTGGCTTGGATGATCTTAATAGCCTTCCCTGCCATATCTCTGGGAGAAGTTATTGAGGTGGGGTTGTTATTTCCTCCCTTCTCCCACTTACTCTGCCTGGGTTGGAAGAGTTCGGATCCGGAGATGTAGTCTCCTTTTCCTCTTCACTTCGTTCCGCAGGCATGATATCCGGTTCCGTCAAGAAAGAGCCCGGTTCGGATGTTTCCGTGAAGGAATTCATTGACCGCGTTTCCTCTAGGTCGGAGTCTTCTTCCATAGCTTTGACGGCCATGTCTTTCTCTTCGGTGTCTTTTGACTCCGGTTTAACTTCGGGGTCGGCTTCTATCGCCAGTCGAGAAAGCTGCTCGACCACCTCACCCCCCTTAACTTCCGAAGGTGTGTCGCCTCCTTTTCTCTTTATAGTGACCACGCGCAGTCTCCTACATAGGTAGTTGATCTGCCCGTTCACTCCTTCTAACCTTTGGTAATGTGTCAAAGGTACTCCAAAGAGTAACCATTGACCTTCCGCCGGTCTTACCTCGCGCTTCAGGACCTTCCACTTTTCCGCGCCCAACTTCAGCGATTTTGAGTTGAGGATTAAAATTCTCCTCAAAACAGTCTCAGGATCGCTGACATCTCCTCTGATCCATACATGAACCCTTTTCAGCTTTGGTATATGTGCCTTCTCTACGCAACGTAGGTTGGCACCCGGCCAAAGCTGGGAGTGCTCATGTATGGTCCTCTTCAACCAACTCGCCGAACAGGCGTCCACACTTGTAATCTTAAATATGTTGGAGTCCCACAGACTCCAACTAAAGATTGGGATGACCACCTGTTCGTCGCTCATCACCTTCTCCGCCTCTTCCATTATTCAAACTTCGAGGCTCTCTCGTAGAAGAATCCTATTGGACTCTTCTACAATTTGCCCGTCCATTCGGCTATGGTCGATTATAGCCAACTTTAACTCTTCAGCTACGGGCACTTGACTGTAGCTGAGGGGTTTCTTTTTCCCTACCGGGGTAGGGTCATCCTCTGATCTAGGCCTCTTTCTGCCTACACCTTTCTCACCAGACGTGCTAGGTAATCCAACAACTCCCAGACCCGATGGGACAACCATTGGCACTGACTTAGGCGTTTTACCGCCATCGGAGAGTGCCTCCGGATTGTTCCCACCGCTCTTCGGTTCCTTCATGCCAGACACGCCAGTCTTCTTGACTGACGTGCCTGTTACTCCCGCAACTCCCAGACCCAGTGGGGCAAATTTTGGTACTGTCCTAGGCGTTTTACCGCCGTCGGAGAGTACCTCCAGATTGCTTCCGCCACTCTTCGGTGCGTTTGTCCCTTGCACGTCTTTACTCAATCCTGCCGTGCTTGGCAATCCAACAACTCCCAGACCCAGTGGGGCAACTTTTGGCACTGTCCTAGGCGTTTTACCGCTGTCGCAGAGTACCTCCGGATAACTTCCACCACTCTTCGGTGCATTCATGCATTGCACGACCACACTTTCTTTCCTAGGCTTTGGAACAACCTTTGGTACCATCTTGGGGGTTTTACCGCCTTTTGATGTCACTTTCGTGTTGGTCCCGCTTCGGATTTTCATTGATGCCAGCGATTTGCTGGTATCTTTCATTGTGGCTCCGGTCTTAGGGGGGGGTTGCCTGAGGTTGGGCTATACTATAATAGTGCACTGGATGAAATTAGTGGTTTTTCTGATTATGGTTCCGGCAGAACAAAAGACATCGCAAAATACATACATATGTATATTTTATAATGTGTATTTACATACTTAAAGGGTTTTTTTTATGTCGAATGGAATATGAATTTTGAAAGTTTATTTATATATTTTCCCATAATATATTTTACCCGGCTTTTTCCCCTTTAGAATTCTAAATTAAATAATAAAATAATAAAACAAATTTTCAATAAGATTAACAAAAATTTTTAATTATATTTTTTTAGTAGGTAGTTAAAAACCTAAAAATTATAAAAAAATTTTACATACCTATTTTAAACTAACGAAAATTTAAAATACATAGGTACATTAGAAGACAATTTATGGAATTATTTTCTAACGATTTGAAAGATTTGGAATAATGCAAGTAAAAAAATATAAAGCAAAAAAAAGAAATTTCATTCTTCTTTTTCTATCTTCTTCTTCTTCTTCTATGACTCTACAGATCGGTGTGAGCTTTGGCCTTCATAACTATTTGCCTCCATATCTCCCGGTCTTTCGCCGTTGTTTTCCAATTTCTCACTTGTAATTTTGAAGCATCGTTTTCAATGTTGTCTTCCCATCTTATTCTTGGTCTTCCTCTAGCTCGACTTAATATGGGTCTTAGATGTAATATCTTATATGGCATTCGATTTTCCTGCATTCTCACTGTGTGCCCTGGCCACCTAAGGCGTTGTGATTTACTTCTTTTTCTATCAATATTTTTTTATTTTATAATCAAAATATACACAAACTGAATATAAGAGAAATTTAGGGAAATATACACGATAAAGTTGATTTTAGGAAATAAAAAAACTTGTCTAACTTTTTTGTTCTACGTGAATACTCTATGGTTACTTTATGGTATTGCGAATTTATAAAAAGCAACGCTCCATAAATCAATCTAAACAAAGAAATTACGTACATGTTTCATTATACATACTTAATTTTTAATCTTTTTTAAAATTTTTATTTTGACTGATTTTTCGACAGTATTTTACTCTAAAAACTTTGGACTGGATTTTTTGACTGAATTTTTTAAAAAGAGTTCCAATCAAACTGTCAAATTTGACCGGATTGAAAATTTTGAAGTGGCAACACTGAATGTGACAATCTACGTATTGACAATGACATTTATAAAATAAAATATTATTACAGTGTGAATTGAAGTTCTTATGACATATGAATATTTTCAACATATTTAAAAAATTTAAAAAACTTCAAACAAATAATGAATATATTTATTTCAATTGAATTACAAAATTGGAAAAATAATTTTTTAATTATTAAATTTTGTGATAAAAAGTTTATCAAAGCATTAATATATTTAACTACCAGATTTAACTGGCTTTGTCCGGAATTTTACAAAATTTAAATTTATATTTCGTAATCTAAATATGTATAAAGCAAATATTTTTTTTTGTTTTTCACAAGGTATGGGCTCCAAACTTGCTCAGTCTATCATGAAAATTTGTATATAAAGATTTTAAAATACGGGGACTCTTTTGTAAAATAAAATAGGTGTGACCGATATAGGCTCAAAGGTATGGATTAGATCAGAAACGGAAAGTGAATCAATTTCGCTATGTATGTTAACTCATCCGCACGATAACTCAAAAAAAGTATAGGGCTAGGATTCTCAAATTCGATTTAATGAAGGATCCGTCGTCGGTCATTATTGCAATCCAGTCAGTTAGCTCCACGAGCTAACTTTTGGTTGGTCTACTGTAGTAGGTTCGAGTAGTTGCCATACAACTTCTTTATTTATAAGAACATTACTCTATTAAGTAGCAGAGTATCTGAAATTTCCCCAAAAATATTTTAGCTTTATTGCTAAAGTTTGTAATTGGGCTAGTACAGTGCGTTCGATTTGCTACCAAACGACTTCTTGTTTTATATTAGCCTTACTTTATGTCAGTCGTTGTTAAATTGAATGGCCAACGGCTGAATAAAATATACTCGATGTACTGAACGTGGTTTAAAGAGCTACTTTTCAACTTATATTTTGTTTTGTACTTATCAGAAAGTTTTCCTACACTCTTCTTCGTTTTCCTACACTTTTCCTGATTTTTGAAGGAAATGTGGGTTGGAAAAAGGTTCTAAAATACTATGTATTTAAGCTTAGAATAAGCGAAAATCAACACTTTTGATTTTTAGATTTTATTAGAAAAAAAAAACTGCATTTTGACAGTGAAATCTATTTTTCAAGAACAACAAATGCAGATAAAGTAGATAAAAAACAAGTAAAGAAACAGTCAATTGGCTTAGAAATACCCTACACCCATTTGGTTCAAATTTAATGGGAAGTCCATAAGTCATATTAAAATCATAAAATCTTTTATTAGTTTGATCGTAAGACATGGCTAACCAAATTGTTTTTATAATACTAAAAACATTTTCTAATTATTTTATCAATTCAAAAATATTAGGAATTCTTACTAATTTATCTATTTCAAAATATTAAACAACAAATTAAATTGAGATGAGTGGTTTCGCAAAATGCAATTACAAAATTACATATTTAAAACTTTTATCCAATTCAATAAAATTTTACACACATGCAGCAATTACTCCTTTTCAGGATTTTTAGCTATAGTGCATTTACTGTAGAATGATTTAGTACCCTTGGTTTTTTCAATAATTTTTAAATTTATTCTCTCAATTTACTTATTTTTTAAAACTCAAAGTTATTCGAAAGGAATATTAATTTGTAATAATATAAATATAAAAGTTTATATAATTTCATTGTTTATAATGTTAGTTAAAACCATTAATGCTTTCATTAGCTTTTTATCAGAAAATTTAATAATCAAAATATGCAATAAATGTATTTCTTAAATACAATGATAAATTTAGAACTGTTCAAATAATTAATTTTAATACAAAAATAAATTCTACAACTTAAGTATCGTACACAATTTTTATACCCTACACCTATAGAATAGGTAAAGGGGTATATTAACTTTGGTATGGTGTTTGTAACCACCTAAAGGAAGCGAGCTAGATATGGAAAAGTATATATATTTGTGATCAGCGTGACCGCCTTAGTCGATATAGCCATGTCCGTCCGTCCGTCCGTCCGTAGGCACGATAACTCAAAAAATAATGGAGCTATCTTGATGAAATTTTAACTGTAGGTTACTAGGACTGAAAGTACGGCGGGGATTGCATATGGGCGAAATCGGCCCATGGGTTCGGATTCTGGACCTTTTAATCGGTTTCAGGGCTAACGAACAAATATAAAAAATCACGATAACTCAACAACTAATGACGCTATCTTCATCAAATTTGTGCTGTAGGTTACTAGTAATGAAACTACTTCGGGAATTGCGTAAGGTCGGGATTGGACCATGGGTTCGGAACCTAGAACTTTTTGATCGAATTTAGGCCAAACGAGCATAATTCCGAAACCAATGAAGATAGAACCTCCAAATTTAGTATCAGGGTGTCCCTTCCTATTTCCTAAGTGTCTTGTGAATTTGGGTCCCATTGAGGTGGGTCGGGAACCAGCCACACATTTCCGAAGACCTTAAAGCATATCTTTAAAATTAATAAAGATAACAACTTGAAAAAATGTAGAAGCTTCCAATTTGCCACAAGGGTGTTCTTTACTATCTCTTGCGTGTTCCCCTAATTTGGGATCAATTGGAGTGGTGGTTCTGTACCCCTCTCAGACCTCCCAAGTTTTAAAGGCTTATAATCGAAATTACTAAAAATAGTTACTTAAAATTAGGATAGACCGTTCAAATTGTGTACAAGGGTTAACTAGTACTATAAGTACAGCGCGGACTATATAAGGGCGAAATCAGCCCAACGGTTCGGATTCCGGACCTTTTAATCGATGTCAGGGCTAAGGAACATATATAAAAAATCACGATAACTCAACAACTAATGAGGCTATCTTCATGAAATTTGTGCTGTAGGTTATTGGCAGCGAAACTACGGCGGTGATTACGTACGGTGAGGATTGGACAATGGGTTCGGAACTTAGAACTTTTTGATCGAATTTAGGCCAAACGAGCATAATTCCGAAACCAATGAAGATAGAACCTCCAAGTTTGGTATCAGGGTGTCCCTTCCTATTTCGTAAGTGTCTTTGAAATTTGGGCCCCATTGGAGTAGTGGATCGGGGACCAGCCACTCAGTTCTTAGGCCCTTAAAGCATATTTTCGAAATTAATAAAGATAGTAACTTGAAACAAATGTAGAAGCTTCCAATTTGCCACAAGGGTGTTCTTTACTGTTTCTTCCGTGCCCCCCTAATTTGGGATCAATTGGAGTGGTGGTTCAGAACCTCTCTTAGACCCCCCAATGTGTAAAAGCTTATCATCGAAATTAATAAAACTAGTAACTTAAAATTAAGATAGAGCGTTCCAATTGTGTACAAGGGTTAACTAGTATTGAAAGTATGACGGGATTGCATATGGGCGAAATCGTACCATAAATTCGGGTCCTGGAACCCTTGAAAAGTTCAAGGACTAACAAACATATATCTTACAAACACCATAACTCAAAAAATAATGCAGGTATTTTGATGAAATTTAACAGTAGGTTACTAGTAATGAAAGTACCATGGGAATTGGTTGTGGTCGAGTTTAATTTCGAAGCCAAAGAATATATTTCCTATGTCCTATGTGACTCCGAAATCTAGACTTAATTGTAGTGGTTCAGCTATGTTCAAAAGTACTTGCTGCATTTATGTAAAATTTATTTTTATATTTAAATGAATTATATGAAAAGGTGTAAATTTTTAATTGTATTTTAGAAATACATTTATTGCATATTTTGCGTTTATAAGCTTTTCTATTAGGTATATAAACTAACCATTATAAAATAATTGCAATTTTTAAAAATTTGGATTATTAAATATATTATGCTTTGATTATCTTTTTATCACAAAATTTAATAATTACAATTTTTTCATTTTGTAATTGAATTGGAATAAATATATTTTCATTTATTTCAAGTTTGTTTGTTTTTTAATATTTTTAAATAGATAAATTAGTAAGAATTTGTAGTATTTTTTAATAGATAGGGTAATTAGAAAATGTTTTTAGTATTATACAGTTAATTTAGTTAGCTATGTCTTACGATCAAATTAATAACAGCTTCTATGGTGTTAAAATGACTTATGGATATGTCCTTAAATTTGAACCAAATAGGTGTAGGGTATTTCTAAGTCGGTTGCACCGACTGACTGTTTCTTTACTTGTTTAATTATATATTACCTATGGTAATAATTCAATAAAATATAGATATCATATAAAAAAAATAAAAAAAATATTGAGTTTTTAATTTATAAAATATAAGACACAATATGTTTAATAGTAAAACTCTTAGCCTTTTAAAAATACAAAAGTGTTAAATAGGAACAGAAACAGGAAATAATAAATCAAATTTGATTTTTTTATCTTTATTAATTTCGAAAATATTATGCTTTAAGGTCTTGGGAGTAGTGGGGGTATATAAATTTCTTCAAAATAGAGTAAATAGTTTCTGAGTTTTGGTGCTTTTAAAATAAACATATACGTTTGTTAGCTTTTGAACTTTTCAAAGGTTCCAGAACCCGAAACCATGGTACGATTTCACCCATATGCATACTTTTAATACCCAGTCATACTTTGTCCCAGTGTCCCAGTCATACTTTCAATACTAGTTAACCCTTGTACACAATTGGAACATTCTATATTAATTTTAAGTTACTATTTTTATTAATTTCGATGATAAGCCTTTCATCCTTTAGAGGTCTAAGAGAGTTACCTGAACCACCACTCCAATTGATCATACATTAAGGGAACACATAGGAAATAGTAAAGAACAGCCTTGTGTCAAATTTGAAGCTTCTACATTTTGTTGAAAATACTATCTCCATTATTTTCGAAAATATGCTATAAGGTCTTCGAAACTATGTGGATGGACCCCGACCCACTATTTCAATTGGTTCCAATTTTCGAGGACACTATGGGAATAGAAAGGGACACTCTGATACCAAATTTGGAGGTTCTAACTTCTTTGAATTTGGAATCGTGCTCGTTTGGCCTAAATTCGATGAAAAAATTCCAGGATCCGAAACCATTGTCGGATTTCTCCTATATGCAGTCCGCGCAGTTCTTTCAATACTAGAACCCTTGTACACAATTGGAACTTTATATCTTAATTTTAAGCAATTTTTTTTAAAAATTTCAATGATAGGCTTTAAGGTCTTCAGAACTGTGTGGATGGTCCCCGACCCACTATTCCAATTGGTCCTAAATTTCCAGGACTCTAAGGACATAGGAAGAGACACACAGATGCCAAACTTGAAGGTTTTATCTTTATTGTTTTCGGAATTATGCTGATTTGGCCTAAATTCAATCAAAAACTACTAGGTTCCAAACCCATGGTGTGATTTCGACCACACACAATCCCCACCATAGTCTCAATACTGGTAACCTACGTCATAAAATTCATGATTGTAACGCCATTAGTTGTTGAGTTATACTTATTTTTTTTATAAGTTCCTTGGCCCTTACAACAGTTAAAAGGTCCAGAATCCGAACCCATATGCCGATTCCGCCCATATGAAATCCCCGCCGTACCTTAAGTCCCAGTAACCTACAGTTAAAATTTCATCAAGATAGCTCTATTAGTTTTTGAGTTATCGTGTCTAAGGACGGACGGACGGATATGGCTATATCGACTCAGGAGGTCACGCTGATCACAAATATATATACTTTTCCATATATAGCTCGCTTCCTGTAGGTGGTTAGAAATATCATACCAAAGTAAATAAACCCTTTTCCTATTTCATAGGTGTAGGGTCCGTCCGTCCCTCAATCCGAAACACGATAACTCAAAAAATAATGGAGCTATCTTCATAAAATTTGTGTTGTAGGGTACTGATTATGAAACTACGGCGGTGATTGCGTACGGTGGGTAATGTACAATGGGTTCGGAACTTAGACTTTTTGATCGAATTTAGGTCAAACGAGCATAATTTCGAAGCCAATGAAAATAGAACCTCCAAATTTTGTATCAGGGTGTCTCTTTCTTTTTACTTAGTATCCTTGAAATTTGGGCCCCAATGGAGTAGTGGGTCAGGGACCAGCCACACATTTCTGAAGACCTTGAAGCATATCTTAAAAATTAATAAAGATAGTAGCTTGAAAAATTGTAGAAGCTTCAAATTTGGCACAAGGATGTTCTTTACAATTTCTTGAGTGTCCCCCTAATTTGAGACCAATCAGAGTGGTGGTTCAGTACCCCTCTTAGACCTCTTAAGGCGAAATTACGAAAAATAGTAACTTAAAATTAATATATAATGTTCCACTTGTGTAAAAGGGCTAACTGGTATTTAAAGTACAGCGCGGACTACATATGGGCGTCATCGACTCAAGGGTTTGAAATCTGGACCTTTTAGTCGGTCTAAGAGCTAACGAACATATATAAAACATCACGATAACTCAACAACTAATGACGCTATCTTCATAAAATTTGTGTTGTAGGGTAATTTGTGTTGAAGATAGAACCTCCAAATTTGGTATCAGGGTGTCTCTCTCTATTTCCTTAGTGTCCTTGAAATTTGGGACCAATTGGAGTAGTGGGTTGAGGACCAGCCACACAGTTCTGAAGACCTTAAAGCATATTTTCGAAATTAATAAAGATAGTAACTTCAAACAAATTTAGAAGTTTCAAATTTGGTACATGGGTGCTCTTTACTATTTCCTGCGCGTTCCCCTAATTTTGGATCAATCAGAGTGGTGGTTCAATACCCCTCTTCTCCCCAAGGTTTAAAAGCTTATTATCGAAATTAATAAAAATAGTAACTTAAAATTGAGATAGAACGTTCCAATTGTGTACAGGGTTAACTAGTATTAGAAGTAATATAAAAGTATGACGGGTGCTGCATAAGGGCGAAATCGTACCATGGTTTCGGGTTCTGGAACCTTTGAAAGTTCAAGGGCTAACGAACATATATCTTAAAAGCAGTATAACTCAAAAAATAATGCCGCTATTTTGATGAAATTTAAACTCTAGGTTACTAATAATGAAAGTACCATGGGAATTGGTTCTGGTCGAGTTCGGACAATGAGTTTTTGTTCGTTCTGAGGCCAAACTAGTACAATTTCGAAGCCAAAGAATATTATTCCTATTTCCTATGTGTCCCTGAAATTTAGACTTAATTGTAGTGGTGGTTCAGGTGGCTTCTAAGAAATCCCAAAATTAAAAAGCTTATCTTCGAAATTCATGAAGATAAAAACTTTAAATTTGATACATGAGAGTTCTTTTCTGTTTTCGTTTTTATTTAACACTTTTATATTTTTAAAAGGGTAAGAATTTTACATATTTTGTATAATACTTTATAAATTAAAAACAAAATATTTTTTTAATAAACTATTAAATTCCCTTTTTTTTAATATTCTATTATTTCTATTATATATTAGGTGATATATAATTAAAACATTGTGTACAATATTTAAGCTATATTCAAAGGTACTTGTAGCATTTATGTAAAATTTATTGTTATATTTAAATGAATTATATGAAAAGTTCTAAATTTGTAATTATATTTTAGAAATAAATTTATTGCATATAAGCTTTTCTAATAGGTACATAAACTAGCAATTTAAAATAATTACAATTTTGAAAAATTTTAATTATTAAATATATTAGCTTTTTATCACAAAATTTAGTAATTAAAATTTTTTCACTTTTGTAGTCTTTTTATCACAAAATTTAATAATCCAAATTTTTTCACTTTTGTAATTGAATTGAAATAAATATATTTTCATTTAATTCAAGTTTTTTTTTTTTTTAATATTTTTAAATCAATAAATCAGTAAGAATTTGTACTATTTTTTTATAGATAGTCTAATTCGAAAATGTTTTTAGTATTATAAAATTTATTTAGCTATATTTTACAACCAAACTAATAACATTTTTTATTGTTTTAAAATTACTTATGGACTTCCCATTAAATTTGAACCAAATAGGAGTAATGTATTTCTAAGTCGGTTTCACCGACTGACTGTTTCTTTACTTGTTATTAATATGAGAAATGTGCATTTAAAATTTTTTATGGAACATCAACTTTACAAAATTTAAGAGTTTTAAAAGTATTTTTATAAGACTTTAGAAAAGGTTAACTTGCATTATTACCAAAAATTCGAAAATTTCATTAAAATTTTGTGCAAAACGCGTAAACAGGTCAAAACCAAATTACCCTGGTGGGCTTCAATAATTAAAATCAATGAAAATCAATGACAAAATTTCACGTCATTCGGTCAAACTGTTTCGGATCGATATCAAAAACATTGAAAAAGCTTCATTGCACCCTCGTGCCCAAACGGGTTATCCGAACTCAACAAAAATTGGCGTCAGCCTCTTTTTTCGACTGCAAAACTTTCAACTCTGTTGATTTCACCCCATTTTTGGATTTTAATTAAATCTTTGTTTAATTTACTTATAGTGAATTTTTTGCTGTTGAGTTAATCTGGTGATTAATATTACAGCGGCTATGAAATTCATAGGAAGCAACAAGGGTACCGTCGTCTGCGAAGCTATGGATTGGATTGGAGGTTATTGATAGTAGGTCATTTATAAATATTAGGAAAAGACTGGAGGATAAAACAGATCCCTGATGGGCACCTGTATTTATTTTGAAATCTCCAATCCATTTAACAAAAACCCTTCCTAGACCTAAAGCCCTGCATTTTGCTAATAAAGCATCATGCCAAACTCGATCGAAAGCTTTAGAAATATTCAAAGCCACAACATCAGACTCACCAGAATGGTGAAGACTGATATTAAGCTTTTCGCACAGGTAGGTCATGAGATCACCAGTTGAACAACAGGCTGTGAACCCGTATTGCCTATCATGAAACAAACCTCTACGATCTAGATATTTCAAAAGCTTATAGTTAATAACTTTTTCCATTACTATGGAGAGGACCGATGCAATAGCAATAGGTTGGTAGTAAGAGGGATCGCTTTTATCGCCTTTTTTAGGAATTAGAAAAACATGTGCAATCTTCCATTGGGTAGGATGAATACCTGAAATAAAGGAAAGATGGAAAAGGTTGCGTAGAGGTTTTGAAATCGAGGTATATGCGTTTTTGAGGACGGTAGTTGTAATACCGTCCTGACCGGCTGATTTTTTTGTATCAAGATTCTTCAAGATTTTCATCACTACTTGCGTCCTAAAGTATATTCTACCAAAGGAGCAGCCAACTTCTGGAATAGATGGGGGTTTTTGAGTTGACTGAGACAGTGACGAGCTAGAAGCGAACTGTTTGCCAAACAAATTCGCTTTTTCTTTTCTGACACGATGTGGTTGTTTATATCAACAAGCGGAGGAAAAGAAGACCCTCTATTTTCGTCTTTTAAATGTTAGGCAAAAGTCCAAAAGGATTTGCTATTCTTGGGCATGTGTATTAGTTTACGTTTCAAGCTTTCGTTGAACAAGAATTTTTGCTTGTTGATAACTCTCTTATATCTGTTCCGAACCATTATATAGTTAGCCCTGTAAGCCTCCAAACCACTGTCCCGGTACTTTTTGAAGGCCTCCTCTGTTTTTAGAATGGATTCTTTACAAATACGATTAAACCAAGTTTTGGGTTTCCGCTTAATAGATTTCATGGAGAGAGGTATAAATAATCTCATTCCAAGTAGAATAGTTTCACTAATCGCATTTGCAGCAAAGTCAACATTCCTACCACGGAAGCACAGTGACCAATCAAAGGTTTTGTAAAAATTGTTCAGAACTTCCAAGTTAGCATGGTTATAACGCCACACCAAGTTTTTGTGGCTTCATAACCATTTTATTTTGTGGTTTTTGGGGAAGGGACCTTTTGTTGGACACCGAGCTTGCCTGGAAGCTTGTATTGACCAAACAATGATCAGAGCCCCCCAGGGGCAACCAACTGAAATCACCTAGTTTTCAGGGTGTGTGGTTAGAAACAGATCCAAGAGGTGACCTTCTTGATCAGCACGGTCAGGGATTCTAGTGGGATTTTTAACAAATTGAGAAAGGGGAAATAGAGTGGAAATTAATTCAACTTGACACATGACATATGACATATCGACTCAGTCGGTCAATCTGATCACAAATATATGTACTTTTCCATATCTAGCTCGCTTCCTTTAGGTGGCTACAAACATCATACAAAAGTTAATATATCCGTTTCCTATTTCACAGGTGTAGGGTATATAAATCAATAAAATTAGTGATTTATATTATAGATTTGACCCATTTCTTTTAAAATATTTATTACACAGAATATCTTTGGTAATTGCCTTTTTCTAAAATTTTTTTTGATTGTCTTTTTCGCTTTTTTTTCTTTCGAATATTTCCTATTCTCAGTATTTAATAAAAATTCAATTCCTTTTGCAATGTCAATTATTCCAGAAGAGTTATGCTCGAAGTAAAGCACAATAGTGGCACATTAAAGGATGAAAACTTTAGCGAAACTATTAGGAAAATGATTTAACATTAACCAAAAAATTGGTGCGAAAAGGTTATTACCGGAGGATGAAAGACGATGAAGGAGAGAAAGACCCGAACTAGAATCCTATATAGACCCCAGAGACAGCCTTAAGGTATAGAAAAAAAACCTGGAAGAAATCTTGAAAGTTCACAATCATATTAAGAGCTCATGACAATACTTTGCAATCCTTAGAACCATAAAATTCAAAATTGTTTGGTGTGGTCACTAACAGTATTAATGAAATTCTTGTACGAAACTAAAAAATTAATAATATTCATGGATCACCAATGCGTACGGATCACATATGCGTTTGGCAACCTAATTTCAAATAGTAAATTAAAGAGGTGGAAAGCGATTCTCGGGAGTACAATTACGAATTAATATTTAAGCTCGGTTAATAGAATGTTGTAGCTGATACGTTATCCAGAAATCATAAACGATCATGCTGACAACAAGGCACCATAGTGATGAGAGTTCCTCGCAGAGTTATATTTCGTTATAACGTAGAATTCGTAGAAGCACCTATTAACGCCTTCAGGAACCAAATAATATTAGAATTAGCAGATGAAAATGACTACGAGGTAAATAACACCTTCCCAGGATACTTTCGACAGATAGTAACTAGATCAGTATACAAAGAAAAGAAACTCCTGAACATGTGAAAAAAATACTTAAACCCTAAAACAATAAATGCGGTAATGACAGAGAAAAGCATCATAGATAGGTAAGATACAACAAATAAGGGGTGTTCAAAATTGAGGTATCATTTTGATTTTGCCGCCATTTTTTTTCTACCTGGAATTTTTATACAAGGTTTCTTTAGGTATATTCTAAATAAATTCCGGATCTGTACAATCCGGATCTGCAAAATACAACTGGATCTGTTCTTGATAACAGAGGCAACATTTATCAACGTAGTGGCCGTTCAACCGAGAATGTAGCACCTGTGAGCAGAAGTGTTGAAGAAGTTCCAAAAACTTCTATTCGTCATCGTTCGCAGCAATTAAACATCAAACCTTCCACATTATTCAACATTTTGCATCGTGATCTCAATTTAAAGGCTTGTAAAATCCAGCTGACGCAAGCATTAAAACCAACTGACCATGCATTACGTCGGCAATTCGTTTCTTGGGCAATCGAAAAAAAAGAAGAAAATGAGAATTTTTTTAACAAAATAGTCTTCACCGACGAAGCTCTTTTCCAGCTCAATGGCTACGTCAATAACAGAATTGCCGCATTTGGTGTGAAGAAAATCTAAGGGTTATCTTAGAGCAACCATTACATCCACAAAAAGTTATGGTTTGGTGTGGTTTGTGGTCAGCAGTAATCATCGGACCATATTTTTTTGAAAACGCAAATGGAAATGCGGTTACGGTGAATGGAAATCGCTACAGGGAAATAATCCGAAGCTTTTTAAGGCAGTTTCGGTTTCAAGATCGTGCGATTTGACACCGTTGAATTTTTTTTTGTGGGGTTTTGTGAAATCGAAAATGTACAGCAATAATCCCACAACAAATCAAAAGCTTAAAAACAACATTATCGAGCATATTTCAACCATTGAGAACAGTTTATTGAACAACGTGATTCAAAATTTTGGTAAAAGATTGGAAGCCTGTCGAAGTAGTACGGGGGGGGCCACTTGGCCGACATAATTTTCACTGTTAACCGGAATCTATTTGTAATAAATTAAAATAAAAATATATTTAATATTTCATAAAAAAAGTATTTTTTTATTAAAATTAAAATGATACCTAAACAGGTTCGAAACAGTTCGAGAGTTATAAAACAAGACTTACCAGAACATTTGTAAAGGATATCCTGGATGATAATCCAGATATTTTTAGCTCAAATTCCTGATATTTGAGACCCATAGACGAACTATGAAAAAAAGGCCCAATTAATTCAAAAAAACAGGGGACGTGACAAAAAAATCTTGTTAACTGACTCCTACTAATTTCTAAAGATCTAACTTTTCCCAAAATTTAAGACCCTAGCTTGAACCGTTTAGAAGAGATGTGGGGCCAAAAATTTTTCAAAAATTGAGTTTTGCACAATAGTAAATTTTAATACATTTTAACTTTATATTTTTGTGAAGCCCATAAAAGCACCTAACTTCGGCACCTTTCACTATTAAGAAAAACCTTTGACACATGTTGAATATAATTCTAGATCTTTCAATTTACCATATTACTAAAAAAAATTTTTAAAAGGTATTCAAGTTACAGGTGTTTGAAAATACCAAAATTTCAATTTTCGAGCCCTTATAGCTCCTAAACAGGTTGCTTGACTAAAAAATTTTGTTAACCGACTTCTAGTAATTTCTGAGGACCTAACTTCTCCTTATAATTTAAATTTCAAGACCCTAGCTTGTACCGTTTAGAAGATATGAATGGCCAAAAATTTTGCAAAAATTGAGTTTAACATAACTGTAAATTTTAGTACCGTATGGCAATCCTAAACATTTGCTCTTAATTATTTATTAAGCTTATAAAACCAGCTATCTTTTTCCGTTTTCAGATTGAAAATATACCCAACAGAACTCTTGTTATAACAAATTCAAAAATAGGGTTTTTTCCAACTTTGGGGGGCTGTAGCTCCGTAACGGGTGGGGCTACAGAAAAAAATTCTTCTACGAAATTATTTTTTTCGTAATATCTATCCGTGGGAAAAATTTCTTAACTCTATTTCAAACGGTGTAAAAGTTTTTGTAAACATACGGACAGACGGACGGACGGACGGACAGAGTGAAAATAAGTACATTTTTACAAAATTTTTTGAAAATGTGCTAAAAACTCAGTCATTTATTAAAAAAATATTTTAATTTTTAATTTACAAAATACAATACATAATATGTTATATATATATACCTACCTAAATTACCTTCTTAGCCTTTTAAAAATATAAAAGTGTTTATTAAGAAAGCAAATAGAAAAGAACACTCGTGTTCCAAATTACAGATTTATATCGTTATTAATTTCGAAGATATGCTTGCTAGTTCTTTGTAAGAATGTGGGCGACACCTGGACTACGACTCCAAATAATAATATTTTAAGGTTCCATCGAAATTATACTCGTTTGGCTGCAATTCGATCAAAACATTTTAGAATCCGAACCCATTGTCCGATCTCGATAATAAGCAATCCCCGCAGATAAGCAATCCCTGCATCAATATAGCGTCATTAGTTTTTAAGTTAAATGGTTTTTTTGATATATGTTCGTTAGCCATTGAACCGTTCAAAAGTTCCAGTACCCAGAACCCATGGTGTGGTTTCGCCCACATGCAGTCCTCGCCGTATTTGTATTACTGGTTACCTCTATTTTACGTTACTATTTTTATTAATTTCTATAAAAAGCTTTAAGAGAGGTATCTGAACCATCACGTCAATTGACCCCAAATTTTGCGGGCACGCAGGAAATAGTAAATATAAACCTTGTATCAAATTTGAAGTTTTTATATTTGTGTTTAGCTACTATCTTTATTAATTTCGAATACATGCTTTAAGGTTTTCGGAATTGTGTGGGTGTTCCCCGAACCACTATTTCAATTGGTCCCAATTGGTCAATTTCAGGAACATTAAAAAAATAGGAAGATATACCTTTGTAGCAAATATGGAGTTTCTATCTTCATTGGTTTCGGAATTATGCTCGTTAGGACTAAATTCGGTCAAAATCTTATAAGATCCGAACCCATGATCTGATCTCGACCGTACGAAATCACCCCCGTAGCTTTATTACTAGTAATCTACATTACAAATTTCATCAAAATAGCTTTAATAATTTTAGAGTTACCGTGATTTAGGATATATTTAATAGGCCTTGAAACGATCAAAAGTTCGAGACTCCTAACGATCTCGTGACGATGCCGCCCAAATGAATTTCCGCATAGATAAGATAGCTACTTTAGTTTCTGAGGTATCGTGTTAACGGATGGACGGGCAAACGAGCATCGCAAAATCGACTCAGAACATCACGTTAAATACAAATATATAAACTTTTTCATATCTAGCTCATTTCCTTTAGATGGTAACAAACAAAGTTAATTTACCTTTTCCCTATTTCACAGGTGTAGGATGTAAAGAGTTACAAGGACATTTATTTTTAGAATTTTTGAAGATCTTCATTTCAATAATACAAATGCTTTTAAATTATTAAAAGAACGGAATCTAATGTCACGAATAATGAACAAGTTTGGTGTCATACTAGAGATAAATGGGGAATCAATGGGGATCTTATGCGCGTTAATCATCACCGCATTTGCAGGAGAAGAAGCGGCAAATTAATAATGACGATTGTACAAATGGTGAAGGGTGTTTTACCAGGAAAACCTACAAATAACGAGCAAGCAATAGAGGCTACAGTATAGGGTATCAAGAAATCTGTAAAAGATGAAAACCTTATCCAGCAAAACAAAATATATAATTCCCGCTTCTAGATCGAATGAGGACATTTGATTTTTAAGGAGGAAACAGTTTTTAACAGTTAACTTTTTCGATCAAATGAAAAATTATTAACTTTTTTTATTTTGCATTTTTTTTTATTTAATTCATTAACCGGTCGAATGAATTGTCAAACTACTCTGATAAACCAGTAAAAAATTATTTCCCAACATTCAAATTCATGCGTCAGCATATTTGCAGTTCAAAATTATTTCCCAATATTCAAATTTACGCTTAAACAACATGTTTTTAGTTCGCCATAAATCCAGGAGATTTAGATACGCGAATTTTTAAAGCGCGAGATTTTGAAACGCGATACTTTACGAGATTTCGTAAATTAATGCAAACAACCTATAACACACCCCTTTCCCTGGTAAAATTAATTTGAATTTAGGTCCGTGACCTACTTTTAATAGGATATATACCCTTTCATCTGAGAATTCACAAACCTTAACCGAATAGAACTTTAACCTTCCATCAAATTTCAAATTCCTACCTGTATCACCAACTAACGGCACCAGTTCTTTTATTCGTCTCATATTTCATAAACAGGTCGAAATACTCTTGCACAAATTTCAAGTTCATATCTTTATTAATATCGAAGATATGCATATTTCAGGAATATAAAGGTAGTTGGGTGACACAGTGGTAAAAATGCCGAACTTTCATTCGAAACGTCCCCGCTCGATTTCCAATAAAGGTGATAAAACTTTCGTCTGGTTTTTGAAATCAACTCAGCTCTAAAGGTCTAATTTATATGATGTATTTCCTAAGTTTTAAGAAATGTGTGGGAAGTACCTGAACCACTACTCAATTTCATCCCAATTTTGAGGGATATAATATAAACAGAATTAAACACTCTTGTACCAAAATTACTATATTTATAAATTTTAAATATATCTTATAACCTATCGGGAGGCGTGCGGGTGGTAACCGATTCACTACTTAAGCTAAAACCAAAATTTCAAGAGAACAATAGAAGTAGAAAAAACACCACTGTGCCAAAATTAAAGGTTCTATTTTTATTGGTTTCGGAAATTTGTTCTTTTGGCCTTGCTTCGATCAAAAACTCCCAGGATCCGAAATTGTGGTCTGATTTTGCATATTAGCAGTCCTCGTCATTATTTCGTCATTTATAAATTTTATCGAGGTAGCATAATAATTTTTTGTATTTTTCCTGCAAGCACCGTACCAAACACCATAGCAGTTTTTACATAAAAGGTACCAACGTCTATATACCCTTATAATTATTTGATGTGATTATTTGATTTGATGAGATATGTTTTAGCAAATTATGATAAATGTGAATTTGTTTAAAAAACTGAACAATAATATACTTCTGAAATGTATGTAGCATATTTTATTTTGTAATAATATTCGACACATTGGGGTTCTAAGAGAGGTACTAAACCACCACTCCAAAAGATCTAAAATTAGAGGGACACGCAGGAAATAGTAAAGAACACCCATGTGCCAAATTTGAAGCTTCTACATTTGTTTCAAGTTACTATCTTTATTAATTTCTAAAATATGCTTTAAGGTTCTCGGAACTGGAAATAGGAAACAGTGTATCAAATTGAATTTTTTATCTTTATTAACTTCGAATATATTGTGCTTTAAGGTCTTGGGAGTAGTGGAGGTAGTACGCAAACCGCTATTCCAATTCATCCAAAATTTCACGTACACCAAACAAATAAGAAGAACATCTGTGCCCTAAATATATTGTTCTATCTTCTTTGGTTTCGAATTTATACTAGTTTGACCTCAATTTGATCAAAAACTTCTACAAAACGAACCCGACAAGAACCGATTCCCATGGTACATTCAATATTAGTAACCTACAGTTAAAATTTCATCAAGATAGCTCGATTAGTTTTTGAGTTATCGTACCTATCACTCAGGAGGTCAAGCTGATCATAAATATATATACTTTTCCACATCTAGCTCGCTTCATTTAGGTGGTTACAAACAACATACTAAAGTTAATATACCCTTTTCCTATTTCATAGGTGAAGCGTATAAAAAACGAGGAAGATTATAGTTGCCCTTGTCAACTTTTAGATACCCGTGCATACCCACAAACCGTTATATTTTCCCCTATGTAATTATAAATATTACAAAAAAAATATAAGAAAGTAAAATAGTTAAAAAAACATTTAACTTATTATCCCATAATTTTTGATTAACTTATTATCCCATAAAAAACAAAAAAATAGCCCACCCTAAAAGTTGGTCCGAGTGATTTCCAACTTTGCCAACTAACTTGCCCTATTACTTTATCTACCCAGTTTTGATTTTAACCTTGTAGCTTCATTAGATTCACAGTTATGGAATTGACAACTTTGTATGGCAGTTGCCCGAAAACAGGGCCGTAACATTTTGAAACTTCATATAAGTGCTCGAGTCATTATATAACTAACAGTGTGTAATTTTCACCCTCGTAGTATAATCAGTTTCCAAGAAATTCATATTGGTGCAAAGAAGTTGTATGGCAGTCCCCCGAAAATGAGGTCGTAACATTTTGAAACTTCATATAAGTTTTTGATTCATTATAAAACTAACCGTGTGTAATTTTCATCTTCCTGGTATAATTACTTTTGAAGAAATTCATATTGATTTAAATAAGTTGTGTGGCAGCTCCCCGAAACCTTGATCTGGCCTTACCCAAAAAGAATAGGGAACCTCAAAAATGTCCAAAAAATGTTTTGTGTGAATTCCAAAACTCTTGCTCTAATTTTTCAATTCTATCTCTTATAATTAATTTTTAATTCACGAATATATTAAACTTAAGCAAAATCAACTTCATATGATCATATTCATATAATGATCATCATGATAGATAATAATCATCATATTCATAATGAATCATCTATCAATATCAATAAGCCATTTACTTAAAAAAAATCTTTGTGTTCTTTTTTGCTTATCTTAAATAAACTACGCATCATTTAAATCATATGAAATCGTAATTCGAAATCGTTATCTACAAAAAAAAAAAAACAAAAAAACAAAATTCATATAATTTCATGTCAAATACAAGATGCCCAGCAAAATTTCAAATTTTTATATGAAAATATTGGAGTTAAAAAAGTTAGTTGTTCGAGAGCTACCCGAAGTTTTGGTCCGATCTTAACCAAAAACAAGTAAAGCAACAGTCAGTCGGTGCAACCGACTTATAAATACCCTACACCTATTTGGTTCAAATTTAAGGACATATCCATAAGTCATTTCAACACCATAAAAGCTGTTATTAATTTGATCGTAAGACATAGCTAACCAAATCAACTTTATAATACTAAAAACATTTTCTAATTACACTATCTTTTAAAAAATACTACAAATTCTTACTAATTTATCTATTTAAAAATATTAAAAAACAAACAAACTTGAAATAAATGAAAATATATTTTTTCCAATTCAATTACAAAATGAAAAAATTCTAATTATTAAATTTTGTGATAAAAAGATAACCGAAGCATAATATAAGTATTTAATAATCCAAATTTTTAAAAATTGAAATTATTTTAAATGGTTAGTTTATATACCTAATAGAAAAGCTTATAAATGCAAAATATGCAATAAATGTATTTCTAAAATACATTTACAAATTTAGACCTTTTCATATAATTCATTTAAATATAAAAATAAATTTTAAATAAATGCAAGAAGTACCTTTGAACATAGCTGAACCACTACAATTAAGTCTAGATTTCGGAGACACATAGGACATAGGAAATATATTCTTTGGCTTCGAAATTAAACTCGACCACAACCAATTCCCATGGTACTTTCATTACTAGTAACCTAGTGTTAAATTTCATCAAAATACCGGCATTATTTTTTGAGTTATGGTGTTTTTAAGATATATGTTTGTTAGTCCTTGAACTTTCCAAGGGTTCCAGAACCCGAAATTATGGTACGATTTCGCCCATATGCAGTCCCGTCATACTTTCAATACTAGTTAACCCTTGTACACAATTGGAACGTTCCACCTTAATTTTAAGTTACTAGTTTTATTAATTTCGATGATAAGCTTTTACACATTGGGGGGTCTAAGAGAGGTTGATCCCAAATTACGGGGGCACGCAAGAAATAGTAAAGAATACCCTGGGCCGAATTTGAAGCTTCTACATTTGTTTCAAGTTACTATATTTATTAATTTCGAAAATACGCTTTAAGGTCCTCGGAACTGAGTGGCTGGTCCCCGACCCACTACTCCAATGGTGCCCAAATTACAAAGACACTTACGAAATAGGAAGGGACACCCTGATACCAAATTTGGAGGTTCTATCTTCATTGGTTTCAGAATTATGCTCGTTTGGCCTAAATTCGATCAAAAAGTTCTAAGTTCCGAACCCATTGTCCAATCCTCACCGTACGTAATCTTCGCCATAGTTTCATTACCAATAACCTACAGCACAAATTTCATGAAGATAGCCTCATTAGTTGTTGAGTTATCGTGATTTTTTATATATTTTCGTTAGCCCTGACATAGATTAAAAGGTCCGGAATCCGAACCGTTGGGCTGATTTTGCCCTTATATAGTCCGCGCTGTACTTATAGTACTAGTTAACCCTTGTACACAATTTCAACGGTCTATCCTAATTTTAAGTAACTATTTTTAGTAATTTCGATTATAAGCCTTTAAAACTTGGGAGGTCTGCGAGGGGTACAGAACCACCACTCCAATTGATCGCAAATTAGGGGAACACACAAGAGATAGTAAAGAACACCCTTGTGGCAAATTGGAAGCTTCTACATTTTTTCAAGTTGTTATCTTTATTCATTTTAAAGATATGCTTTAAGGTCTTCGGAAATGTGTGGCTGGTCCCCGACACACTACTCCAATGGGACCTAAATTCACAAGACACTTAGGAAATAGGAAGGGACACCCTGATACTAAATTTGGAGGTTCTATCTTCTTTGGTTTCGGAATTATGCTCGTTTGGCCTAAATTCGATCAAAAAGTTCCAGGTTCCGAACCCATGGTCCAATCCCGAAGTAGTTTCATTACTAGTAACCTACAGCTCAAATTTGATGAAGATAGCGTCATTAGTTGTTGAGTTATCGTGATTTTTTATATTTGTTCGTTAGCCCTGAAACCGATTAAAAGGTCCAGAATCCGAACCCATGGGCGGATTTCGCCCATATGCAATCCCCGCCGTACTTTCAGTCCTAGTAACCTACAGTTAAAATTTCATCAAGATAGCTCCATTATTTTTTGAGTTATCGTTCCCACGGACGGACGGACGGACGGACATGGCTATATCGACTCAGGCGGTCACGCTGATCACAAATATATATACTTTTCCATATCTAGCTCGCTTCCTTTAGGTGGTTACAAGCACCATACCAAAGTTAATATACCCCTTTACCTATTCTATAGGTGTAGAGTATAAAAATAGGGAACCTAGAAATTGATTGAAAAATATTTTGTGAAAATTTCAAAACTGTAGCTCTTTTAGTTTTTGAGTTATCGTGCTGACACACGGACGGACAGACACACATAGCTAGATCGACTCATTTTTCGATTCTGGCACGATACGTACCCTTGACACTATATCTAGCTCGTCTGGATCGATGCGTTACAAACGGAGGAGCAATTTTAATATACCCGATGTCATATATGTATGCACGGGTATAAAAATGTTGGATATTAACAAAAAAAAAATTTTAACAGGTATTCAAGTTACAGGTGTTTAAAAATAGCTAAATTTCAATTTTCGAGCCCTTATAGCTCCTTAACAGGGGACGTGACAAAAAAATTTTGTTAACCGACTCCTACTAATTTCTGGAGTTTTAATTTCTACCAAAATTTCAAGACCCCAGCTGGAACCGATTAGAAGATCTGTCCGGGCAAAAATTTTCCAAAAATGGAGTTTTGCATAATGGTAAATTTTAGTACCGTATGGCAACCCTGTACATTTTTGTGATGTATTTCTGTAGGGCCTAAGAAACAGCTCTCTTCTGCCTCTTTTAGATTGAAAATATAGCTAACAGAACTCTTATTATACCAATTCAAATATAGGGCATTTTTGGAATTTGCGGGGGCTGTAGCTTTGTCACTCTTCAAAATTAGGAAAAACCTTTGACACTTGTTAAAACATGTTAAAAGAGCTTTCAATTTTATAAATCGCAAAAAAATATTTGAACAGGTATTCAAGATACAGGTGTTTAAAAATTGCAAAATTTCAATTTTCGGGCCTTTATAGCTGCAAAACAGGGGAGGTGACAAAAAAAATTTGTTAACCGACTTCTACTTATTTCTAAGGGTCTAACTACTCCCAAAGTTTCAAGACCCTAGCTTGGCCCGTATAGAAGATAAGTGTAGCCAAAAATTTTGCAAAAATTGAGTTTTGCATAATGGTAAATTTTAGTACCGTATGGCAACCGTAAACATTTGTCTTTTAAAAATTTATAAAGTTTATAAAACCAGCTGTCTTTTTCCGTTTCAGATTGAAAATACACTTAATAGAACTCTTGATATAACAATTTGAATATATGGCTTTCCCAACTTTGGGGGGCTGCACCTCCGTAATGGATTGGGCTACAGAAAAAAATTCTTCTACGAAATGATTTTTTTTTGTAATACCTACTCGTGGTTAAAATTAATTTTCTCTATTTCAAACGATGTAAAAGTTTTTGTAAACATACGGACAGACGGACAGACAGACGGACGGACGGACAGAGTGAAACTATATAGGCACATTTTTACAAAATTTTTTGAAAATGTGCTAAAAAAAAGGAATTTAATCATTTCTTAAACAAATATTTTGTATTTCATTTATAAAATATTATACAAAATATGTTTTATGGTAAAATTCTTAGCCTTTTAAAAATGGAAAAGTGTTAAATAAGAACGGAAATAAGAAATAGTGCATCAAATTAGATTTTTTTATCTTTATTAATTTCGAATATATTATGCTTTAAAGTCTTCGGAGTAGTGGGGAAGGTACGCAACTTAAATTTTATTTATCTGTAATTTTTAAAATAAATAAAATTCAGAAAACAATTTTTATTTTACTTTTTTTTATTTTTCCTTATTTATTTAATTTCTTTTAATACAATGTATTATGTCGTCTTGTTGTTTTTACCAGAATGACTTTCTTTACATATATTTTTTTTAACATTCATTAAAAAACGAGCCAGATACAAATTGCTAAATTAACATTATGTTGCAATGAATTTTTGCAATAATTTTTGGTCAATAATGTTTAGCGATTTGTGTCAGCAAAATTTTTATTATTATTTCTTTTTTGTTTGTTTTTACATACATAACATACATTACATACTTATAACATAATAGCTTTATACATAACTTATGTTAATTATTTTCATTTACATAACTTTATACTAATACATAACTTCTCCCTCCTTTAGTTTAAAATTCTCCTGAATTTTCTTTTTATGTAAAAATATTTTTGATAACATAGATATTATATTAGTATCTTTAGTAAGACATTATTTCAAATATAATAAATTTTAAGTCGGGAGGTTTTCAATTACAAAAAGACTTTACAATTTTATTTATTTTATTAAACATATATGAATATTTTACTTAAAAAAAAATTTACATGAATTTGATAAAAAAGTTCTGAAATTTGATTAGGTACATATTATACAGCTAATAAAAAATATAAAAAAGATTTGTTTATAATTAAATATTTTTTTTTTTTTTTTTTTTTTGTAAAGAATTAAAAGATTAATGACTTGAATCGGATGTTATTGAACTTTTAAGTACAACAATTTTTGGGATTTTAGGGTAACTCAAATATATTTGACTCAGTTGTTTTTGGTTTAAAAGTAAAATTTTTTCAATTTTTTTGACTAATTAATACATTATTTTGTTTTTTATATTTTAACCACAATATTACAAAAACTATGCTTATGATTAGAATTACAAATATTATTATACTTATGAAGCTATACGAAACAATTTTATGATACTGTAATTCATTGATTTCTATAATATTTTCTATATGTTTAATTGCTATATTTTCAAAGCTTAAATTTTTCTCAAATGTAATATTTGAATCTTTATTTGGCAAATAATACTTCGCTTGCATAGTTTTAATTTGATTGGACAATCTTTGTTTAAAAATATCTATTTGACAATTATAAAAGTTTATTAAATCATTTTTATTTAAAATAATATCTCTATTATCGCAATTCTGAATTAAATTTTCATTTTTAGCATTTTTTATTAATATTGTTTCGTCATCTAAAACTTCCATACTTGTCTTATTATTAAATCTTAACTTACAATTATTATGAAAAATACATTTTTTTGAAACTTTTAAATCTTTTTGTAATACATCTTCTTCATATAAATAAGTTTTGTTTTCGATTTTTACAATATATTCATTAGTTTCGTCTATTTCATAGTTATCTATATTAGGTAATGGTGTTATTAAATTGGTTAGAATATAATTTTGCGGTATTTTAAGAGCAAACACCAAGGAATCATTTTTATATGCCATTATCCCTATTTTTATTAATTTAAGTTTGAAAAAATCTATATTAAATAATGATATTTCTTCTGCGGTTAGAATGCTGGGATGGACAATGTTATGTTTAGCAGATGCTATATTATCCTGTATTTGATTAATTTTATCTTCTCAATATCCTAATTTAATTATTTGATCTAAAAAAAGTGAGTGAGTTAAACTTTGTTTATTTGTTTCTTTAATTTCATTGTATGCTTGTAATATTTTTAATATATCTTGTTCTATTGTGTTTTTAACTGTAATAAGAGATTTGTTAAAATGTGTGTTTATTGATATTTGAGAGTTAATTGTAGTAATAGAGTTGTGAGTGTTTTCTTCTATAATATTTAAGTGATCTAAGATCTCTTCCCTGTCATCACTATCCATAGTTCCAAATAACCATTTGTTTACAGTTCCTACTGCATTTATTAAACCTCTTCTTTTTCTTTGGATAGATGATGGAATAATAGATTTAATTTTAGCCTTAATGTTAGTTATTTCAATATCTAATAAAATTTTATTACTTGTATTTAAATTAGCAACATTCATTTCTATTTGCGCTCATATTTCATTTAACTCTAAAGGATTAATTATATGAAGTATCGTTGAAGTTTCGTGTAGTGTATCTACATTCAATTCCATAATACATATGTTACTAATAATAATTATAAGCAATGCATTACATTGTGTGTGGTATATTCTTAGTGTTAATAAACGGAGTGTACAGAATACCTAGTGACCCACTTAAAGAGGTTCTTGGAATGCACTATGTGAATTATTATTTGTAGCATACCAATATATAAATAAATTTGGGTTAAAGTAATTAAAACCAAATTTTTAATGTAAGAACTAATTTGTGTAACATTAATTGTATTAGTAGAAATTAGTAATCTTTATTGTAATTAAATTATATGTATTTGTAATTGAAAAAAAGTATAAATACCAAGGGTTTTTGGTAAAATAAAAATAATGTTATTCTTGGCTTTGCCAACAAAAGAAATAATTGTTTTATTTCTTTAAAATTGGATAGCGGCGCAACACGCCTAAATGTTTGAAAAAGTGCATTGGATAATGCACTAAAAATTATCCAAATCAATTACGGAACTACACTGTGTCATAGGCCAACCTCTGATAGAAGATCACACAGTACCGTATTGATTTATCATCTTTTATAATATCCCCCATACATTACATGGCGACCCTGTCACACTGTCACCAGGAATAGACATTGTCGTGGCCAGAATCTATAATATACATTACATAATATATATTATATGGCAAAAATAAAAAATTATTTTTATATCCCTATACCGCATATTAAAGGAGGGCGAAGGTATTTTATTATGGGACCAGAGCTGCGAAATATCTAATAAAATCCATGAATTCAAGATCTTAAGAACAAGGTTCTACATAAAAAAAAAAAAATAATAACAATATTGTAAATTAATATTTTTTTTATATATATCTACT
Organism: Dolichopus griseipennis; assembly: GCA_963082915.1. Taxonomy (NCBI): domain Eukaryota; kingdom Metazoa; phylum Arthropoda; class Insecta; order Diptera; family Dolichopodidae; genus Dolichopus; species Dolichopus griseipennis. Next base: position 218,482,824 of record OY720441.1, on the reverse strand, counting down.
AATTTAAAGTTAATAGATGGGGTGGTTTAATTCAGTAGTTAACACCACCGAAAACGCAATCATATCCATCCACCATTCTTCTTTGGGTATAATTATTACAGTAATAACTGTATTATTTTGTTTAAAGTACATAAAATGTACAAACATTTTATAAAAAAAGCCGTAATCGGCAATATAACTAATGTCTAAATTTGTTTAGACATATATAACTAAAAATCTTAAAACAAAAAAAGAATAATATAAATAAATAAATCTTAAAAAGGAAATTAATATTTTTTTTTACTGTATAGTTGTTTGGTTTTCTCTTTCAGAAAAAAAAAAATTTTTTTTTATATAGTCTAATAAATGAAAGAAATCAATTCTATTTTAGATATATTAGAAAATTTGCATACTAATTTAAAGAAAAATAACAGATTGCTAGCCAAAAAAACAATAGAAGAAAAAATTAGCATTATAACTAAATTGAAATTAAAAGTTGAAAAAGAAATTTTAGCAATAGAAAAAGATGAACAAGTAACTATAACTCTTTCATTTGAAAAATTATATGACAAGACTAAGGAAATTTTAAATCAACAGTTACAGTACTACGAAAATCCTAATCCTAATCCAACTATTCCTGACCCAAACATAGATTCAAACATGTCAGAGTTTAATTTAGATACTGCCAGTAAAGCAACTCCTATTTTTAAAGGAGATTCCAAGGGACTCCACTCATTCTTAACCATTTTGCAGATAATAAATGATACATTATCTGCAGTTGGTCAAGCAACACTAATTAAATTTGTTATAAATGTGAAACTCAGTAATAACGTGAGAACTGCCATTGGTTTAACTACCGAAATTACGACCTATTCCGATTTAAAAAATGCTTTAAATTTAAGATATAAATGCACCAAAACGGTTCCTCAAATACAAAATTTACTCAATAATATAATGCAAAATAATTTCTCTATACACTCGTATAAAGAAAAAATATTATCCTTAACGGCTGATTTGAATCAATTGCAAATCGAATCACTAGGTACAACTGCTACAACACAAGAAAAAAATGTTGTAACAAAATTAAATGAAAAAAATGCACTTTTTGTGTTTAAAAATGGTTTAAACGAACCAATTAAAGGTACCATATTTGCTTCACAAGCAAAGAGTTTCACGGAAGCTGTAAATCTCGCTTTGGAGTTGGATATTAGTAATGAACAAAACCAAAGCAAGGTATACAATTTTAATAGTCGCAAAAACAATAATAACAATAGGAATATAAATAGTAATTTCAACTACAACAATAATTTTCGTTCAAATAATAACAATCAAGGTAGGAATTACAATTCTAATAATAACAATTTTAACAGGAATAATAACAACAATTTTAATAATAACAACTACAATAGGAATAACAATTTTAGAAATAATAATAGGAACAACAATTCTGACAGGAATAATTATAATAACAATAATTTTAATAGGAATAACAATAATAACAATAATTCCAATAGAAACAATAATAATAACAACTTCAACAGAAATAATAATAATAGAAATAATTTTAATAGGAACAGGAACAATAATAATAACTCTAGGAGAATAAATATAATAAAATAAGAAGAGGACCAAAACCAAAACTATTTTTTAGGTATAGAAGGACCGACAGTTTAATAGAAAATTCAACTGATCGGATATCCTCTCCATTAAAGATATATAATTTTAATCATGATTTGACAAACAGATATAATAATAAAGATTTAAAATTTTTGATAGACACAGGTGCTGACATATCAATTTTTAAGGAAAATTGTCAGTCGAATAATAGCTCATACGAAATTAACGAAAGAGCAAAATGTAAGTTAACAGGTGAAGAAGTATGCTCACTCGGTACAATAAATATAAAACTAGATATTTCTAATAAATTCATATATAATACTTTTCATCTTGTAGATGAAAATTTTCCAATATCTACTGACGGTATAATTGGTAGAGACTTCTTAATAAAGTATATGTGTAAAATAGACTATGAAACGTGTACTTTAACATTAGATATCAATGAAGAAGAAATAACCATTCCAATTAGAACTAGACCTTTGAACATAAAACATATTACAATTCCCGCTAGAAGTGAAATCATACATCCAATAAAAATTAATATTAAAGAAGATAGTATAGTTTTAAATAAAGAAATAAAAGATGGTGTATTTATAGCCAATACGATCATACCATGTAAAGGGATTAGTCACATAAAAATTTTTAACACCAATAACCATGAAGTAAAAGTACTTGATTCTAAAATTAAAATCCAATGTAATTCTTTAAAACAATATGATATTTTAGTCAATACAAAAACAACCATTATGCAAAACTCAATTTTTGCGAAATTTTTGGCTACACATATCTTGTATACGGGCCAAGCTAGGGTCTTAAAATTTTGGGAGTATTTTTGTATTTGTATTTTGTATTTATTACATTATTAGTTTATTAAAACTATTTAACATCTTTGTAAATTAAATTAAATTAAAATTTGATAAACTATTTATAATTTTACAAAATTTATAAAATTATTTTTCTTTTATTTCATAAAAAATTTATAAATATATTAATTATCCATGGACTATTTATTTAAATTTTATTTGTCCTTATTATTGATTTAATTGATGTTTTAAATCTGTGCAAATTGTTAATATTTTTTACTTCCAATGGCAATTGATTGAAGAGCTGCAATCCTTTATACATTAAATTGTTTTGACCAAGAGCAGTTCTGTAGAATGGAAGTCTAAAATCACCAACATTTCTTAAACTATATGAATGACCTTCTCCAACATAGCGAAGATTATTACTTAGGTATATTTGCTTTCTAATTCTCCATAAGAATCCAATTTTCTTTGATATTTTTTGGCATATTGTATCACAGTGTTTGTTAAATTTAAGTTTGTCATCTATCGTAATTCCCAAGTATTTATATTCCTTCACACATTCAACTACACATCCATCTATATGTATATTGGCTATTTCATTTCGTCCATTTATTACCATGCACTTTGTTTTATTGATGTTTAATTTTAATTTATTCATATTAAGCCACTAATAAAGCTCGATTAAATCATTATTTATCTTTTCATTACATTCTTGAACTGAATTTCCTTTTGCATATAATAATGTGTCATCTGCAAATAACGCTAATTTGCAAGATTGAATTGAATTTTTTATGTCATTGATATATATCAAGAATAATAAAACGCCCAGAACTGATCCTTGAGGCACACCTACGTGAACATTTTGCACATCCGAATATATTTGTCCAATTTTCACTCTTTGTGTCCTTCCATATAAATAACTTTTAAACCATTGTAATTCTACATTTTTTACACCTATCTTACTAAGTTTACTTATTAATACATTTTTATCTATAGTTTCAAAGGCTCTCTGGAGATCTAGAAAAACTGCTACAATGATTTCTCCATTTTCCATATAATTTTCCCATTCATAGATAACTAAGTTTATGGCTGTTTCGCAAGAGTGAGCTTTTCTGAAACCTGATTGTTCATTACATAATATATTATTTATATCTAAGTGATATCTAAGTTGATTATAAACTATTCTTTCAAAAATCTTCTCACAAATTAAAAGCATATTTACTGGTCTAAAGTCCACAGGTTCTTTCGCATTTTTGATTTTAGGTACTGGTGTTACTATAGTTTCTTTCCAACTTTCCGGAAATATCCCTTCTAACATTGACTTATTTATAATTTTTCTCAGTTTTGGAAAAAAAGTTGGTTTACAATCTAAAATAATTGACTTATTTATTCCTATGTAATCATTTTTATTTTTTAAATCTTTAAATGCTATTTCTAATATTTCATCATTTACTAGTGCAAACTCAAAGTTTGTTTCTATTTCAATTATATTGTCTTCATATTGAATCTTTATTATGCTATTATTTATATCTAATATACTTTTAACAAAGAAAGTATTTAATTCTTTAGTTATTTCTAATTTGTTAACTAATACATTATTATTACTTACTATTTGTTCTATTTCATTTTCTTCTTTTTTTAATACATACATCTTTAAAGTTTTCCACATATCACATTGATTACCCATGTTTTCTAGAATTTTTTCTTCAGTATATTTATTTTTTTTTAAATTACATTTGTACTTGTATTGATTTCTTATAGATTTATAATTAATCCAAGCTAATTGATCATTTAAAATTTTTGCTCTATTATAAAGAAATATTTTCTGCCTGTTAAGAAGCTTTAATTCTTCATCATACCATTTATTCATTTTATTATTTATTGTTATTGTTCTTCTTAAATTCTCTACACTACAAATTAAATCAGATTTTAATTTCAACGCACAGTTATTTACACTTGTTATGTTTAATACATTGTCAAAATCTAAAGCAATTAATTTATTAATTAACTCTTGTTTATTGTATTTGTAGTAATTTATCTGTTTTTCATTATTGTTGTTTTCAAATCTATGTATTTCTATTTGTATAGTTTCATGATCCGATATTTTATATTTATTATTTATATTTACTTCTAGTTGAGTTACATGATCCGTTAAAACGTAATCTATTAGAGTTCGTGATGTTTTCGTGATTCTGGTAGGTTCTTTAATTTTTTGTATCAACCCATAATTACATAAAAAACGATTTATCCGATCTCCCTCCGTTTCATCTGCAAAATTAATATTGAAGTCCCCAGTAAATATGAGATTCATTTCATTATCAATATGTCTCTCACACCACTCTTCTAATATATCAATAAATCTATTTGTAGAACATCTATGTGATCTTTATAAGCATATAAGATATTAATTTTCCTCTTTTATCTTAATTTTAATAGATAAGATCCATACATTTTCTAAATAAAAAGAATCAACTAAATCACTTTGATATTTCTTGTTAATATAAATTGTTACTCCACCAGTGTCTCTGGAATATGAATTACAATTATACGTTTTATAATTATTGATCAATAATTCCGAACTATCAATTTTATCAGTAATATGTGTTTCACTTAAACATATAAAACAAAAATTTTCTTCGTATACTAAATTTTCCATTTCACTGAAGTTAGTTGTTAACCCTTGAATATTTAAATATATACCAATTATATCGTTACCATCATTTTCTTCATCTATAAAAAAATTATTTATAAAAAAATCCTTTTTCTATTTATTTCAATTTTTCTCATATATTCTTCACATTTTCTATCTACACAACTATATTTTTCATCTAGTTCAAGTTTATATTTTTCATTTGCCCTAACACAATTTATACATCTTTCTTCCTTCGCTTTACATTCTTTAAGGTGTTCCCCTCCGCATTTTAAACATTTATTTTTTTCTTCACGGCATTTCTCCTTCTTGTGTCCATATCCCAAACATTTATAACATCTCATTACATCCAAATTTTCAAAAACTCTGCACACATCCCATCCAATTATAATTTTTCCCTTCTTTATTATTTCGTTAAAATCTTCCACACACATTTCTACTATTGCATTAAATTTATTAACTTTCTTTTTTGTTTCATAAACTTTAACACACTTTAATTCTTCTATTTTTATCCAAATATTCTGTTTTTTTAATTTTATTCCTATAGTATTCTTATCATAGCTTTCAGAAATGCCGCTAATTAATATTGTGGGTTTAATTTCTTTAGGTATAATCGCTTTGTATTGATCTCCCAGCTTTTCTTCTACATTTTCTTTAATTTTTCCAACTGAATCAGCATCTTTACAATAAATAGCAATTGTTCCATCACTTTTTTCAGCCACCTTGTTTATTGCTAAATTTTCTGGACAAATATTTTCTTTTACTGCTGCTTTAGTTAAATCACTAGATTGCGATTTTTTTGGTTTTATTACCACTAGTGGGTCCTGTTTAATCATATCAGCATACGTTTTCTTATTATTTATTGCTTTAATTTTCTTATTTGGTTTGTTTTGTAACGACGTTATTTCTATATTGTTTATAATTTTATCTTGAACCAAAATATTCAGATTACTAATAATTTCTTTCAATGATTTTTCCTTCTCTTCTAGTTTTTCATTAATTTCATCCATTTTTTCAAATTTACTTTCAATACCATCAAAACCTGTTTTAATCAGTTCTATTCCACCTTTACATTCCGCACATATAAACAATATATTACTATTGTTGTTGTTGTTCAAGTACTCTTCTATTTTTTCATATTCATTTATTCCACTGCAATTTACGGCTGTATGAAATATTCCACCACAAAAACCCATACATTTTATTGGTGATACATTTCTCATACTTTTGTTGCATTTTTTACACGTGCTACTACTTGCCATGTTGTTGTTTTTGTTTTATTTACTCATTTGATTTTAATTAACGTTAAATTGATAATTTTAGTGAGATAGGAATATTCTCGCCAAAAACCACATGTAAATTTATAATTTTATAATAATATTTTTGCAAATCCTATATTTTTATTTAAATATTTATATTTTAAATATTATCCAAAAGTTTATCTTTTTATACAATTTTAAAAGAACTTTCACCAAATAATTATTATTTTTTTGCGTTATCTTATAAGATTTTATATTTTATTTTATATTATTTTTTCAAAATTAACTAATAACTTTCCAATCCGTACTAGATAAAAATTCTCTCTTTTAGTAGTTAGATCGTCAGAAATAAGTAGAAGTCGGTTAACAAATTTTTTTGTCACGTCCCCTGTTTTGCAGCTATAAGGGCCCGAAAATTGAAATTTTGCTATTTTTAAACACCTGTAACTTGAATACCTGTCCAAATTTTTTTTTTGTGATTTACAAAATTGAAAGCTCTTTAAACATATTTCAACATGTGTCAAATGTTTTTCTTAATTTTGAAGGGTGACGAAGCTACAGCCTCTGCAAATTTCAAAAAAGCCCTATATTTAAATTGGTATAATAAGAGTTTTGTTAGCTATATTTTCAATCTAAAAAAAGCAGAAGAGAGCAGCTTTTTTAGGCTTTACAAAAATACATCACCCTAATGTACAGAGTTGCCATAAGGTACTAAAATTTACGATTATGCAAAACTCAATTTTTGCAAAATTTTTGGCCCCACATATCTTTTAAACGGTTCCAGCTGAGGTCTTGAAATTTTGGGAGAAGTTAGAACTTCAGAAATTAGTAGGAGTCAGTTAACAAAATTTTTTTTCACGCCCCCTGTTTAGCAGCTATAAGGGCCCGAAAATTGAAATTTTGCTATTTTTAAACACCTGTAACTTGAATACCTGTTCAAATTTTTTTTTGTTAATATACAAAATTTTAAGGTCCAACATTATACTTTAACATATGTTAAAAGATTTTCTTAAATTTAAAAGCGGTTCTTTAAATTGAAGAAAGTGTCTGTCAGTTTTAACCATTTTTGCTTATATAGTAAAATTCTAAATAAAATTCCAAATTTTGGTATAATTCACAATTTAATTCCTTGAACCTAAAAAAGTTTGGAGAAGGGGAATAGTGAGGATTAGATCTTTGAGAAATTGGGCAACCTCCCCCATAGAGGGGCTAGTAGGGCATAAAAATTAAAAAAATTACAGTTTTTATAAGTAAGTAGTAACTTAGTCACCAACGTATATATTTCCTAAATTAAACGTTTACATTGAAGCGCCATCATTATATACCGATAAAATACTCAGTATGAAACAATATATTATTTTGAAAATGTGTTTTTTAATCACTTGGTTTTATCCTTGGTTTTTTTCATCACTTGTTTATTTGTTATTATTAATTGAGTTCTATATTTATTAACAATTTCCTCTTTAATTGGTATATGATTTAGTAGTTCTTCTTGAGCGGAATGAATTGTTACCTTTGTAATATTTTCATTTTGATTCTCTATGTTAAATATGTTAAAACAGATTCACTGTCAGTTGTCAAAATTATTTCATTATTTTTCTCTTCCAGTTTAATATTTTCATTAAGTTCTATTTTGCTAAGAAAATCTGCGACTTTATTTTCCCTTCCCTTTAGGTATTCAATATCAAATTGATATTCACCTAGTTTTAGTATCCATCTTTGATGTCTAGGAGATAAGTCTTTTCTTTTATATTTGGCATGCAAAAGTTTATAGGTTGATGATCTGTATAAATTTTAAATTTATTTCCATAAAGATATGGTCTGAAGTAATTAACAGACCAAACTATGGCTAAAAATTCTTTATCAGTTGCCGAATAATTTTTCTCATGGTTGTTAAGAGTTCGAGATGCAAAGCATACAGGGTGACCTTCTTGCGAAAGAACGGCTCCTAATGCATAGTTGGAAGCATCTGTTGTTAAAGTAACAGACTTGTCAAAATTGGGATATATAATAAAATAGGATGCGAAATTATAAGGTTCTTAAGTTTTTCAAAAGCTGCTATATAATTGGGATCTTTGGCATTGATTCTAGTATTCTTTTTTAAATATTTCGTAATTGGTTGAGCTACTTTAGCGTAATCTCTAACGAACTTACGATAATATCCGGTCAATCCTAAAAAACCTTTAAATTTGTCTTTCTGTTCTGGGTAACTCTAAATTTTTTATTGCATCGATTTTATTTGGATTTGGTTTAAGACCGTTTTCAGTCAACATATGACCTAAGAATTCGGTCTCTTTTTTCAAAAAATTACATTTATCTATTTGTATTTTCAATTGCTTTTCTTCTAAAATTTTAAATATAGTTGTTATTGCTTTTAGGTGTTCTTTTAAGCTGGTACTGAATATGAAGAATATCATCAAGATAAACAACACATATTTTATTTATGTGATCCCTCAGAATTTCATTCATCAGCCTTTGAAATGTGGCTGGGGCATTTTTTAACCCGAAAGGCATTCTATTAAATTCATATAGGCCATGGGGTTATATGTTTTTTTTTTATCTGCTTCTTTAATTTCTATTTGGTGGTATCCTTTTTCCAAGTCTATAGTTGTGAAACATTGGGCTTTTCCCAATTTATCTAATATTGAATCAATATTGGGCAGAGGATATTTGTCATCCACCGTAACGTCATTTAGCCTTCTGTAATCTATAACAATTCTAAATTTCTTTTTCTCGATATTTGTCATCCACCGTAACGTCATTTAGCCTTCTGTAATCTATAACAATTCTAAATTTCTTTTTATCTGAATTGTCAGATTTTTTGGGTACTACGATTAATGGACTAGACTATCTTGAGTTACTTTTTCTTATAATTCTCTGTTCTTCCATTTCCCTAATTTGGTTTCTAACTTCTTCTTCATGTTTGGGTGGGTACCTATACAACTTGGAATTTATAGTCTGTTCTGTTGTGGTGACAATTTCATGTTTAATTTTAGTTGTTTTGGTTAATTTGTCACCTTCCTTAAAAAATAAATTACTGAACCTATTAACCAATTTTTTAACTTCTGTCAACTCTTCTGAATTTAAATGACTTAATATTAATAAATTTATATTAGGATCATAATTTATGATTATTATCACAGTTTCTAGGGTATGCATTTCGTTAAACAAGTAGGGCATATTTACAAAATTTATATTTTGTCCATTTAAATTAATATTTCCCTTTTCAAAATTTATTATGCTATCAAGGTTTTTTAATAAATCTGAACCTATTATAAATTGGTACTTTCTGTTTGACAATTCTTTGGCTTTCCATTTTATTAAAGCATCTGATGGAGCTTTTATCTCTTTTGGAGCTAAAGTATGTACTTCTTCATTGATACTGTCTTTGCCTTTTATTGTAGAGAACTGCAGTGGTTTTATTTTTGCTTTCTTAAAACCTGTCACTCTATATTTATATTATGGTTTTGAGCTCTTCTCAAACGACAATCAATTTTGTATTAAATAAAATAATATTTATGGAAGAAAACAAATTTTATATATTTCTTTTTTTTCACTTTTGTTTTTTTTTTATTTTTTTTAATTTTGGGTTTATTATTATTGAAATTCCCCGATTGAGATCGTAAGGGACAGTAATTTCACACAATATTAAAAGTTTTTTTTTTTTTTAAAGTTCGTTTCACTGGATCTCTTTTAGTTTAATTAGAGATCCTACCGACAGCGCCACTTAAATTTTATTTATATGTAATTTTTAAAATAAATAAAATTCATAAAACAATTTTTATATTATTTTTTTTTCTTTTTCCTTATTTATTTTATTTCTTTTAATACAATGTATTATGTCGTCTTGTTGTTTTTACCAGACTGACTTTCTTTACATATATTTTTTTTAACATTAATTAAAAAACGAGCCAGATACAAATTGCTAAATTAACATTATGTTGCAATCAATTTTTGCAATAACTCTTGGTCAATAATGTTTAGCGATTTGTGTCAGCAAAATTTTAATTATTATTTCTTTTTTGTTTGTTTTTACATACATAATATACATTACATACTTAATACATAGTACCTTTATACATAACTTATGTTAATTATTTTCTTTTACATAACTTTATACTAATACATAACTCGCAGATCGCTATTCCAATTCATCCAAAAGTTCACAAAACACACAAAACAATTAAGAAGAAACACCTGTGCCCCAAATATAAGGTTCCATCTTTTTTGGTTTCGAAATTATACTCGTTTGGCCTGAAATCGATCAAAAGCTTCCAGAATTCGAACTCATTCTCCGAACTCGACCAGAACCAAACATAATTCAACATAATTGCATAATTGCAACATAATTCCCATGGTACTTTAATTACTAGTAACCTAGAGGTTAAATTTCACCAAAATAGCGGCAGTATTTTTTTTAATTGTGCTGTTTTTAAGATATATGTTTGTTACCCCTTGAACTTTTCAAAGGTTCCAGAACCCGAAACAATGGTACTATTTTGCACATATGCAGTCTCGTCATACTTTCAATACTAGTTAACCCTTGTACACATTTGGAACGTTCTATCTTAATTTTAAGGTATTATTATACCCTACACCTATAGAATAGGTAAAATGGTATATTAACTTTGGTATGGTGTTTGTAACCACCTAAAGGAAGCGAGCTAGATATGGAAAAGTATATATATTTGTGATCAGCGTGACCTCCTGAGTCGATATAGCCATGTCAGTCCGTCCCTATGCACGATAACTCAAAAAATAATGGAGCTATCTTGATGAAATTTTAACTGGACGTTACTAGGACTGAAAGTACGGCGCGGATTGAATATGGGCGAAATCGGCCCATTGGTTCGGATTTTGGAACTTTTAATCGATCGAAGGGCTAACGATCATATATAGAAAATCACAATAACTCAACAACTAATGATGCTTTCTTCATCCAGTTTGTGCTGTAGGTTACTTGTAATAAAACTACTTTGGGGATTGCGTAAATTCGGGATTGGAGCATGGGTTCGAAACCTAGAACTTTTTGATCGAATTTAGGCCAAACGAGCATAATTCCGAAACCAAAAAAGATAGAACATCCAAATTTTGTATCAGAGTGTCCCTTCCTATTTCCTTAATGTCTTTGAAATTTGGGCCCCATTGGAGTAGTGAGTGTGGGTCAGCCACTCAGTTCCAAGGACCTTAAAGCATATTTTCGAAATTAATAAAGATAGTAACTTGAAACAAATGTAGAAGCTGCAAATTTGGCAAATGGGTGTTCTTTACTATTTCCTGCGTGTCCCTCTAATTTTGTACCTTTCTTAGACCCCCCAATGTGTAAAAGTTTATCATCGAAATTAATAAAACTAGTAACTTAAAATTAATTAGAACGTTCCAATTGTGTACAAGGGTTAACTAGTATTGAAAGTATGACGGGGACTGTATATGGGCGAAATCGTACCATAATTTCGGGTTCTGGAACACTTGAAAAGTTCAAGGGCTAACAAACATTTATCTTAAAAACACCATAACTCAAAAAATAATGCCGCTAATTTGATGAAGTTTAAACTCTAGGCTAATAGTAATGATAGTACCATTGGAATTGGTTCTGGTCGAGTTTGGTCAATGAGATCGGATTCTAGAAGCTTTTGATCAATTTGAGGCCGAACGAGTATAATTTCGAAGCCAAAGAATATATTTCCTATTTCCTATGTGTCCCCGAAATTTAGACCTAATTGTAGTGGTTCAGCTATGTTCAAAGGTACTTGCTGCATTTATGTAAAATTTATTTTTATATTTAAATGGATTATATGAAAAGGTGTAAATTTGTAATTTTATTTTATAAATAAATTTATTGCATATTTTGCGTATAAGCTTTTCTATTTGGTATATATAGCCATTTAAAATGATTGCTATTTTGAAAAATTTGGATTATAAAATATATTATGCTTTGATTATCTTTTTATCACAAAATTTAATAATTAGAATTTTGTCATTTTGTAATTGAATTGGAATAAATATATTTTCATTTATTTCAAGTTTGTTTGTTTTTTAATATTTTTAAATAGATAAATTAGTAAGAATTTGTAATATTTTTTAATAGATAGTGTAATTAGAAAATGTTTTTAGTATTATAAAGTTAATTTGGTTAGCTATGTATTACGATCAAATAACAACAGCTTTTATGGTGTTAAAATGACTTATGGATATGTCCTTAAATTTGAACCAAATAGGTGTAGGGTATTTCTAAGTCGGTTGCACCGACTGACTGTTTCTTTACTTGTTTTTATTAATTTCGATGATAAGTTTTAAACCTTGGGGGGTCTAAGGGGAGTACTGAACCACTACTCCAGTTGATCTTAAATTAGAAAAAACACGCAGGTAATAGTAAAGAACACCCATGTGCCAAATTTGAAGTTTCTGCATTTGTGTGAAGTTACTATCTTTATTAATTTCGAAAATATGCTTTAAGGTCTTCGGAACTGCGTGTCTGGTCCCCGACCCACTACTCCAATTGGTTCCTAATTTCAAGGGCACTAAGGAAATAGGAAGGGACACCTTGAAACCAGGCTGTTCTATCTTCATTGGTTTCGGAATTATGCTTGTTTGGCCTAAACTCGATCAAAAAATTCTAGGTTGAGAACTCATGGTTCAATCTCGACCGCACGCAATCACTTCCGTAGTTTCATTACTAGTAACCTGCAGCACAAATTTGATGAAGATACCCTTGGAACGATTAAAAGGTCCAGAATCCGAACCCATGGGCTTATTTCGCCCATTTGCAATCCCGGCCGTACTTTCAGTCCTAGTAACCTATAGTTAATATTTCCAAAAGAATTTTAAACCAAACAACACCCAAAAATATAATCTAATACTACATATACAACGGCTTAATGGATAATCCTGTAAAGATAGCCGACTACCTGTTTAGCATGAACTCGAAATATGCAAACAATATTAACACTGAAATTGTAATAAAACAGCCTTGCCACCAACATAAATACTGCCAAAAAAAACACACGGATAAATAAATAAGAATTAAGAAAATGATAGACAGTTTTTAACAACTCAAAAGTATTAAAAATTCTTACTAATTTATCTATTTAAAAATATTATGAAACAAAAAAACTTGAAAAAAATGTATTCATAAAATGCAGTTAAAAAATTATATATTCAAAACTTTTTATCCAATCCAATAACATTTACACACATGCAGCAATTATATCTTTAATGGACTTTTCGCTGTAGTGCACTTACCTTTGAATGATTCGGTACCCTTGATTAATTATTTCAATTTTAAATAATTTTTAAATTTATTTTCTCAATTTACCTAGTTTTTAATCTATTTATATAAAAGCGAAAGTTTGTTTGTATGTTTGTTTGTTTGTTTGTGTCTTATAGACTCCTAATCTGCTCAGCCGATTCTTATGGAAATTTGTATATAGGGGTTTTTGGGTACGGAAGGAAATCGTGGGCAAAAGATTTGCTCTAAGGGACCGCCAAGTTGGGGCTGTGGTGCAAGTGCTTAAACTTTTTCGTCCTAAAATGAAAATGGTTCGACCGATTGACTTCAAATTTTATCTACGTGATGCTCCGTGAGAATTGAGTTGGCACAAATAACAGTTTTGGAATCGGTCCTACGATTGGTCAAAAAAAATTTTTGGAAGTAAATTACGTCCAATTTCGGGAAGTAGTTAAAACTTCTTTTATTACAGGAATTTTAAAAAATTAATAAAATAACCTTAGCAAAATCATTTAAAAAAAATTGCTTTAATACATTTTAAAATCACATTTACACCATGTGTAATTTTCATGTTAACTTTTTGCAGTAACATCAACTTAAATTAAACCTCCATTGAGCGGCGCAACAACGCGTACCGGGTATTAGTTAGTGTTGTATATAACAAAATTTTTAATATTTTAATTATTTTAGGTTGAACAAGTAAAGAAACAGTCAGTCGGTGCAACCGACTTAGAAATACCCTACACCTATTTGGTTCAAATTTAAGGACATATCCATAAGTCATTTCAACACCATAAAAGCTGTTATTAATTTGATCGTAAGACATAGCTAACCAAATTAACTTTATAATACTAAAAACATTTTCGAATTACACTCTCTATTAAAAAATACTACAAATTCTTACTTTCGCCCTTACTAATTTATCTATTTAATAATATTAAAAAACAAAAAAACTTGAAATAAATGAAAATATATTTATTCCAATTCAATTACAAAATGAAAAAATTCTAATTATTGAATTTTGTGATAAAAAGATAATCAAAGCATAATATATTTAATAATCCAAATTTTTCAAAATTGCAATTATTTTAAATGGTTAGTTTATATACCTAATAGAAAAGCTTATAAAAGCAAAATATGCAATAAATTTATTTCTAAAATACAATTACAAATTTAAACCTTTTCATATAATTCCTTTAAATATAAAAATAAATTTTACATAAAAGCAGCAAATACCTTTGAACATAGCTGAACCACTACAATTAAGTCTAAATTTCGGGGCTTCGAAATTAAACTCGACCACAACCAATTCCCATGGTACTTTCTTAACTAGTAACCTAGAGTAGCAAAATAGGGGCATTATTTTTTGAGTTATGGGGTTTTTAACCGTGGTACGATTTCGCCCATATGAAGTCCCCGTCATACTGTCAATACAAGTTAACCCTTGTACACAATTGGAACGTTCTATCTTTATTTTAATTTCGATGATAAGCTTTTACACATTGGTGGTCTAACAGAAGTACTGAGCCACCACTCCAATAGATCTAAAATTAGAGGGACACGCAGGAAATAGTAAAGAACACCCACGTGCCAAATTTAAAGCTTCTACATTTGTTTCAAGTTACTATCTTTATTAATTTCTAAAATATGCTTAAAGGTTTTCGGAACTGAGTGGCTGGTTCCCACCCACTACTCCAATTGGGCTGAAATTTCAAGAAGACTAAGGAAATCGAAAGCGACTCCCTGATACCAAATTTGGAGGTTCTATCTTCATTGGTTTCGGAATTATGCTAGTTTGGCCTAAATTCGATCAAAAATTTCTAAGTTCCGAACCCATTGTCCAATCCTCACCGTACGCAATCGCTGCCGTAGTTTCATTACCCATAACCTGCAGCACAAATTTCATGAAGATAGCGTCATTAGTTGTTGAGTTATCGTGATTTTTTATATATGTTCGTTAGCCCTGAAACCGATTAAAAGGTCCAGAATCCGAACCCTTGGGCTGATTTTGCCCTTATACAGTTCGCGCTGTACTTATAGTACTAGTAAGCCCTTGTACACAATTTGAACGTTCTATCTTAATTTTAAGCTACTATTTTTTAGTAATTTCGTTTATAAGCTTTTGAAACTTAAGAGGTCTAAAAGGGGTAGTGAACCACCACTCCAATTGATCCCAAATTAGGGGGACACGCAAGAGATAGTAAAGAACACTCTTGTTCCAAATTTGAAGCTTCTACATTTTTTCAAGTTGCTATCTTTATTAACTTTAAAGATATGCTTTAAGGTCTTCGGAAATGTGTGGCTGGTCCCCGACCCACTGCTCCAATGGGGCCCAAATTTCCAAGACACTTAGGAAAAAGGAATGAATACCCTATACCTATAGGATAGGTAAAGGGGTATATTAACTTTGGTATGGTGTTTGTAACCCCCTAAAGGAAGCGAGCTAGGTATGGAAAAGTATATATATTTGTGATCAGCGTGACCACCTGAGTCGATATAGCCATGTCCGTCCGTCCCTAGGCACGATAACTCAAAAAATAATAGAGCTATCTTGATGAAATTTTAACTGTAGGTTGCTTGGACGGAAAGTACGGCGGGGATTGCATATTGGCGAAATCGGCCCATTGGTTCGGATTCTGGACCTTTTAATCAATCGAAGGCCTAACGAAAATATATAAAAAATCTCGATAACTCGACAACTAATGACGGTATCTTCATTAAATTTGTGTTGTAGGTTACTGGTAATGAAACTATTTTGGGGATTGTGTAAGTTCGGGAGTGGACCATGGGTTCGGAACCTAGGACTCTTTGATCGAATTTAGGCCAAACGAGCATAGTTCCGAAACCAATGAAGATAGAACCTCCAAATTTGGTATCAGGGTGTAGCTTTAGATTTCCAATTGAAAGTATGACGGGGACTGCAAATGGGCGAAATCGTACCATGGTTTCGGGTTCTAGAATTTTTGAAAAGTTCAAGGGCTAACAAACATATTTCTTAAAAACACCATAACTCAAAAAATAATGCCGCTATTTTGATGAAATTTAAACTCTCGGCTAGTAATGAAAATACCATGGGGATTGGTTGTGGTCGAGTTTAGTTTCAAACCCAAAGAATATATTTACTATTTCCTATATGTCCCCGAAATATAGACTTGATTGTAGTGGTTCAGCTATGTTCAAAGGAACTTGCTGCATTTATGTAAAATTTATTTTTATATTTAAATGAATTATATGAAAAGGTCTAAATTTGTAATTGTATTTTAGAAATACATTTATTGCATATTTTGCGTTTATAAGCTTTTCTGTTAGGTATATAAACTAACCATTTAAAATAATTGCAATTTTGAAAAATTTGGATTATTAAATATATTATGCTTTGATTATCTTTTTATCACAAAATTCAATAATTAGAATTTTTTCATTTTGTAATTGAATTGGAATAAATATATTTTCATTTATTTCAAGTTTTTTTGTTTTTTAATATTTTTAATTAGATAAATTAGTAAGGGCGAAAGTAAGAATTTGTAGTATTTTTTAATAGATATTGTAATTAGAAAATGTTTTTAGTATTATAATGTTAATTTGGTTAGCTATGTCTTACGATCAAATTAATAACAGCTTTTATGGTGTTAAAATGACTTATGGATATGTCCTTAAATTTGAACCAAATAGGTGTAGGGTATTTCTAAGTCGATTGCACCGACTGACTGTTTCTTTACTTGTTTTATGTTAAAATTTTTAGCCTTTTAAAAATATAAAAGTGTTAAATAAGAACGGAAATAAGAAGGAGCCCTTGTGTATCAAATTTAAAGTATCTATCTTCATGAATTTTGAAGATAAGCTTTTTAATTTTGGGATTTCTTATACAAAATTTAAAGCTTCTATATTTCTTTTAAGTTACTATCTTTATTAATTTCGAATATATACTTTAAGGTATTGGGAGTACGGGGGGTTGTACGTAAAGAACTATTCCAATTCATCCAATATTTTACGGACACAAAGCAATTAAGAAAAAACACTTGAGCCCCAAATTTTAATTTTTTGTTCGAAATCATGCTTGTTTGGCCTCAATTTAATGAAAAAATTTTGGAATCCGAACCCATTGTCCGATCTCGACCATAAGCAAACCCGCGTCACTTTCATTACTACTGACCTGGAGTTTATATTTCATGTAAATAGTAACATTTGTTTTTGAATTATCTTGTTTTTTGAATATATGTTCGTTAGCCCTTGAACTGATAAAAGATTCCAGAACATGGTCCGATTTCGCCTAATTGCCGTCCTCCCGTACTTTCAATACTTGCTAACATTTGGACACAATTAGAGATTTGCTTTAACCTTTTTGGAACTGTGTGGATGGTCTCCGACCCAGTACTCCAATTGGTCCTAAATTTCAAGGACTTTAAGGAAGTAGTAGTAAATTTCATGAAGGAAGTATTATTAGTTTTTGAGTTGTCGGGATTTTTATAAACGTTCATTAGCCTTTAAAACGATTAAAGGGTCTAGCATTCAAACTCCTTGGCCGATTTGGTCGATATGAAACCCCCGCCGTACCTCAAGTCCTAGTAACCTACAGTTAAAAATTTAGTCCCGCCGGACCGCCTGATGGATATGTTATGAGTATTAAATCTTGAATTTAGGCTCCAAGTTGTTTTTATTTGGTTGCTTAAAATTTTCCAAATAAATTTACATTATTCGAAATCTATAATCTGGTTTATGTTCATTTTTCCAACTTTGCAATACACAGTTTTTGCATTTTTTCTTTCATTCATTTAAGCAATATATTTTTGTAAAGCCTATACCTGAAACTCTTGGATTAGATTGAAAGAATGCTCTTTAGAACTCTTGTTATATCTGTCTAAATGTAGGGCTTTTTTGGAATTTGCGGGGCTGTAACTTTGTCACCCTTCAAAATTAAAAAGCACCTTTAACACCATGTAAAAATATTTAGAAAATGTATGGAGATTTAAATAATGTATCAGAAAATTATTTACATCAAGAATCAGTAAATGGTGCTCACTTAGTGAACCATCACAATAAACTCAAAAATCATGATTTACAAAGGTTAGTGTGTTAGTAAAATGATGTTACTCTACTATTAAAAAACTAAATTTAAAATTAATCATATCAGTAACCGATATTTTAACAAGTCCAAAAATTATATATGTTAATAAGAAGAAAATTAACATTAAGGATCCATGCCAACACCTCTGAGGCAAGTATTACAAACATGCAAGATATATTTAAAGATATCTTGTTGGTATTGACACTTGCCCTATTGAATTAAAATCAATAATGCCTCCCTGAACTGAGAACTGCTAGAATATGGAACATGCTTCCATCCAATATATTCCCCTCTGTTAGGAATAGACCTTTATACAATTTGCAACGTTTTAAAAAGAACTTAAACAAGTCGGTTTCTAACCTACCATCCAACTCTATTACATATCTATCAAATCTATTATATATCTATTTTTTAGCTATGTATAAAGGAATTCGTTTTCTTAGAGTTTGACTAGTGTTTAAAAAAAAAATATTATAAAAGCTAGTCAAATCTACGAGAACAACTCATGCTCGTGTCAAGTCTGCCTCTCAATGTTAATTTGTTAACGGTAGTATCAAAGAGCTCAGACCTTAAGTTAGTTTCTCTTCACATACGCGAAATTGGTTCGAATTTCGCTGTAGGCAATAGGGGGTGTTAGACGTTAAAGAGGTCAACCGATCTTAAACTATTCAAATTTTCCCTAAACCTCATATGTTCACGAATAGCAAGAGAATTAATTTCACCGCGAATAACTTGCTGAACTAATATTATGTTTGCGACCAGACGGCGAAATTGAACGGAGTTTATATTAATAAGAAGTCTATTTTTATAGGAAAGAAGACATATTGGATCTATCGAAGCAAACGAGCATAATTCCGAAACCAATGAAGATAGAACCTCCAAATTTGGTATTAGGGTGTTCCTTCCTATTTCCTTAGTGTCCTTGAAATTTGGGTTCCATTGAAGCAGTGAGTCGGGGACCAACCACACATTTCTGAAGACCTTAAAGCATATCTTTAAAATTAATAAAGATAGCAACTTGAAAAAATGTAGAAGCTTAAAATTTGGCACAAGGGGATTTTTTACTATTTCTTGTGTGTCCCCCTGATTTGGGATCTATTGGAGTGGTGGTTCAGTACCTCTCTTAGACCTCCCAAGGTTTAAAAGCTTATAATCGCAATTACTAAAAATAGTAACTTAAATTTAATATAGAACGTTCCACTTGTGTACAAGGGTTTATTTAAAAGACAGCGCGGACTGCATATAGTGAAATCAGCCCAAGGGTTCAGATTATGGACCTTTTAATCGGTCTAAGGGCTAACAAACAAATATAAAAAATCACGATAACTCAACAACTAATGACGCTATCTTCATAAGATTTGTGTTGTTGGGTACTGGTAATGAAACTACAGCGGTGATTGCGTACTGTGGGGAATGGACAATGGGTTCGGAACTTAGAACTTTTTTATAGAATTTAGGCCAATCGAGCATAATTCCGAAACCTATGAAGTTAGAACCTCCAAATTTGGTATCAACCCTTGAAATTAGGGACCATTTGGTGTAGTAGGTTGAGGACCAGCCACACAGTTCCAAAAACCTTAAAGCAATTTTTTCGAAATTAATAAAGATAGTAACTTCAAACAAATTTAGAAGTTTCAAATTTGGCATATGGGCTCTTTACTATTTCCTGTGCATTCCCCTAATTTTGGATCAATCAGAGTGGTGGTTCAGTACCCCTCTTAGGCCCCCAAGTTTTATAAGCTTATCATCGAAATTAATAAAAATAGTAACTTAAAATTAAGATAGAACGTTCCAATTGTATCAAAAGTATGACGGGAATAATGAAAGTACCATGGGAAATGGTTCTAGTCGAGTTCGGATTCTAGAAGCTTTTGATCGATGTGAGGCCAAACGAGTACAATTTCGAAGCCAAAGAATACATTTCCTATTTCCTATGTGTCCCCGAATTTTAGACATAATTCTAAGTGGTTCAGGTGGCTCCTAAGAAAGCCCAAAATTACAAAGCTTATCTTCGAAATTCATGAAGATAGAAACTTTAACTTTGATACACGAGGGTTCTTTCCTATTTCCGGTTTTATTTAACACTTTTATATTTTGAAAAGGCTAAGAATTTTACTATAAAACATATTTTGTATATTCATGAAGATAGAAACTTTAACTTTGATACACGAGGGTTCTTCATATTTCCGTTTGTATTTAACACTTTTATATTTTTAAAAGGCTACGAATTTTACTATAAAACATATTTTGTATAATATTTTATAAATTAAAAACAAAACATTTTTTTAATAAACGATTAAATTCCTTTTTTTTTAATTTTTATTATATCACTAGCTAATACCCGGTGCGCGTTGCTGCGCCTCTTAATGGTTGAATTGAAGTTGATAATACTGCAAAAAGTTAACACAAAAATTACACACGGTTTACACATGTAAATTTTAATATGTATGAAAGCAATATTTTAAAAAAGATTTTTCTAGGATTATTCTAGTAAATTTTTGAAACTTTCTGTAATTCAAAGCAGTACAAACTACTTTCCAAAATTTGACGTAATTTACTTCCAAAAAAATTTTTTCGACTAATCGTAGGACCGACTGTTAACAGGCTTAACTCCATTTTCAAGTTACTTCACACATATAAAATTTGAGGTCAACCGGTCAAATCGTTTCTAATTTAGACTAAAATAACCAAAAACTTTATAAAAAGCTGTTGGGCCGCAATGGATTAATGGAACTTAACAAAATTTATTTTGGGGCTTTCTTGAAAGCCAAAGCAGAATTTTGTAAAATTGGACAAAATTTTAACCCAAAATTTTTTTTGACCAACCGTCGGCCCGACATGGGTTAACAAATTCCAAAACTGTTAATAGTGTCTACTCAATTCTCAAAGACCATCACGTATACAAAATTTGAAGTCAATTGGTCAAACAGTTCCGAACTTAGAGTAAAGTATTGAAAAAACCTATAAAAAGCTGTTGGGCCGCAATGGGTTAATGGAACTTACCAAAATTTTTTTTGGGGCTTTCTTTTAAGCCAAAGCAGAATTTCGTAAAATCGGACAAAATTTGGACCAAAATTTTTTTTGACCACCCGTCGGCCCGACATTGGTTAACAAATTCCAAAAATTTTAATAGTGTCAACTCAATTCTCAGAAGCATCACGTATACAAAATTTGAAGTCAATCGGTCGAACCGTTTCGAATTTAGAGTAAAGTATTGAAAAAACCTATAAAAAGCTGTTGGGCCGCAATGGGTTAATGGAACTCAACAAAATTTTTTTTGGGGCTTTCTTTTAAGTCAAAGCAGAATTTCGTAAAATCGGACAAAATTTGGACCCAAAATTTTTTTTGACCTACCGTCGGCCCGACATGGGTTAACAAATTCCAAAACTGTTAATAGTGTCTACTCAATTCTCAAAGACCATCACGTATACAAAATTTGAAGTCAATCGGTCAAACCGTTTTCATTTTAGAACAAAGAAGTTTAAATAATTGCACCACAGCCCCAACTTGGCGGTCCGTTAGAGCAAAATTTTTGGGCCACGATTTCTTTTCGTACCCAAAAACCTCTATACACAAATTTTCATGAAAATCGGCTGGGCAGTTTAGGAGTCTATTCGCTACAAACAAACAAACAAACAAACAAACTTTCATTTTTATACCCGTATGACTATATAGTCCAAGGGTATAATAAATTTGCCATTACGTTTGTGACGCAGAGAAGGAGGGGGGGTAGATATAGACTCAAGTGTATGGATCGGATCAGAATCGAAAAATAAATCGATTTAGCTATGTATGTCCGTCCGTCTGTCCGTCCGTCTGTCCGTCCGTCTGTCCGTCCGTCCGTCCGTCTGTCCGTCCGTCCGTCCGTCGTCACGATAACTCAAAAAGTAAAGGAGCTAGGATTATGAAATTTTCACAAATTAGTTTTTATGCAAAAAACGGAATCGAGTTTGAAATTCAGCCATTTTGGTCCACGGGTTCGAGTACCTGCCATACAACTTATAATTTTATATGAGCATTACTCTATACCTATGGAAGCTGCGTGTCTGAAATTTTGCTAAAAGTAGTTTAGTATAATGGCCAAAGTTACTGCAAAATTTGGTTGGTCTACTGCTGAGGGTTCGAGTAGCTGCCATACAACTCCTTTTTTTATATGAGGATTACACTACACCAAATGAAGCTGGGTGTCTAAAATTTTGCCAAAAATAGGTTAGTGTAATGGCCAAAGTTACTGCAAAATTTGGTTGGTCTACTGCAAAGGGTTCTAGTTGCTGCCATACAACTTCTTTTATATGAGCATTACTCTACACCTAATAAAGCTGAATGTTTGAAATTTTGCCAAAAGTAATTAACCGGATGATATAATGTATATGTTACGGTCATACGGGTATCCCAGAGTTGACACAGTCTACTCTACTACACTCTTCCTCGTTATATATATAGATATATTTTATTGAATTATCGCCATAGGTGATATATAATTAAGACATTGTGTACAATACTTGCTGTATTCAAAGGTACTTCCTGCATTTATGTAAAATATATTGTTATATTTAAATGAATTATATGAAAAGTTCTAAATTTTTAATTATATTTTAGAAATACATTTATTGCATATTTTGCGTTTATAAGGTTTTCTAATGGTACATAAGAAAACAATTTAAAATAATTGCAATTTTGAAAAATTTTAATTATTAAATATATTATGCTTTGATTAGCTTTTTATCACAAAATTTAATAATTCAAATTTTTTTACTTTTGTAACTGTATTAAAATAAATATATTTTTGCATTTAATGCAAGTTTTTTTTTTAATATTTTTAAATTTTTTTTAATATTTTTGAAATTCGATCAACCTTCGTCGTGATAACACCGGTTTCGGTGCAATTTTTTTCCGTGAAATTTAAAAAAAAATTTTTTTTTTTTAAAGTTTTATTGCTAACTTTTAAATTTTCTTACTTTTAAACTTCAATTAAGTTTCAAAAAATTTTCTTTAATTTTCTTACTTATCTAAATTTAAATTTATTTGTGGTGGTTCTAATAATTAGTGTTTTTTTTTTGTGTGTGAATTTGTTTGGACAATATTGCCGCATTTCCAATGTCGGCATTTCATGGATAAGTATTATTATTTAAATTTATTTGATTTATTAATTTTAACCTAGAATAATTTTACAAACACTAAATTCTTTTTTTTTTTTTTTAGTTTTATTTTTCCTGTCTTTTATTAATTAATTATAATTTATTATTTAATAATTTATTTATTTTTTTTTTTTTTTGTAAATTTTATTTTAATTTTTTTTAAAAGGTGTTGTCGATAGGTTGACAAAATCGTACATAAAAAAGCATTTTTTGTTTTTATTTATTTTTATATCTTATGGCCGGTGCTCCCATGGTGTTATAACCATGTCTTTTTTCTTTCTAATTTCTAACAAAATTATTAACTTTAATCTTAATTTTTGTAATATTCGCGGTTTGCAAACAAACTTCCATGCCGTTTAAGGTCATCTTAATTTAATTAATCCGGTAATTCTTGCTCTATGTGAAACGCAAGTTAGTGATCACAATGTTAACTTCGATATTAACGGCTACGTACTCATTTCACACTTCGTTCCCAAAAGAGGCATCGCCATCTACATAAAAAAAAACCTTGCTTTTAACACTCTTGACAAATATAAATCTTCAAGCCCAACTTTCAATTATGTTTAGGTCAAAATCCATGTTGGAAAGCATGTTATACATTTCTTTTTTCAAAAAGATCACCCAATTCAAGTGTACAAGAAGCTGCTACGCTCGCTCTGAGATCTCAGTCAGTAAAGACGTGTAAAAACAAATTATCAACAAATTATAATAATTATCAGTTATCATATATCAGTTATTATATATCACGCATCGGGTGTGCAGTTAATTTGAAATGTGCATTCTTTTTTTTTTTTAAGATATGATAAATAATCATTTTTATATAAGAATGAACCTAATTACATACAAAAAATATAAAAGTTATAAAAATTTATTATGATTTTTATTTTTTAACTTCAATTCTAATTTAATTTTACTTATTTTGCTTAAAACATAACCCTTTAATAAAACTAGAAAAAGTATATATATATATTACATACTTGCATATGCATATATAGTGAACACAATAACAAAAATATAAAAACTGGTGTTACTTGCCAAATAAATTTATTTTAACTAAATATTAACTAAAATTTAAACTTATAAATAAATTGTTACTACTCAAAATTTCAAACTTTAATTTCAATTTATTTTAATACTCTTGCAGTAACAAAATAAAAACAAGAAAAAAAAAAAAAATAAATAAATAAAACTAAAAAATAATAAAATCCAACATACATTATAATAATAAAATTCAACATAAATTGATGTCCAGTGGCAGCCATTGTCCAGAGATTTTTTTTTTTTATTTATTTCATCAACTTTGGATGCTTTGTATATACAACTGTCAACTCACAAATTTTTTATTTTAATATTGATATGTTTTATAAATATTTTAATTTTTGTAACTTTCTAAATTTTTTACGATTATTTAACTTCTAAAATTTTATTTATTTTATTCTAATTTGCATTTATAAATTTGTATGTATATTTTATTTTTTACTTAATTTTTGCTTAATTTTTAATTTAATTTACATAATTTAAATATTTTTTTTTTTTTTGTACAATTTGCTTAAAAATCTTTTGTTTACAACTAATTTGTTTATAAGAAAAGATTTTCAAAATTAAAATTAATAATGCATGCTAACTAAACCAACCATCCTTTTCTATCCCATACTCATTTTTTTTCAGTAAATACCTCTTCTTTCATTTCACCCTCACTTAAATTAATTTAGCTGTTAATTTTTTATATATACTTTCATTATTATATGTGGGATAAAGAAGCATAATGTTTTGAGAGGGTTTGTGTCCGCACTAATTAGTGGTGAATTTTGCAAACAGTCTCTGGGTACAATTAGGTATTAAAAACTGTCTCTGGGTACTAAGGTATTAAAATCACTATTTTCATTATGCTTTTAATTACTGTGTATGTGTGATATATGTTTTCTAAATTTTTTTTTATATTTCAATTTGAAAGTAAATATTTTCAAATTTATTCTTTTTCCCTCCTTTTCCGCTCGCAAGTTGTAGTCAATGAACTCAAATTTTTTATTACAATTTAGTAATATAAGAGGCTTAGCATGCAATTTTCATTCAGTTGAAGCCCATCTTAACTCAGAAAGACCAGCTATACTTGCCTTAAGCGAAACACAAGTTGTAGGCGACGATACTAATTATAATATCAACGGCTATACACTTGTTCCGCTTTTTATTCCTCATCGAGGAGTCGCTTTATATATACGCTCTAATGTAGCTTTCAACACCCTTCATGATCTTAAGAGCTCCAACCCGATTTTTCATTATCTCTGGGTTAAACTCCGTGTTGAAAATGCTACAATATTTTTCTGTTTTTTATACAGATCTCCCCAAGCCAGTGAGCTGGAAACTGCTGGGGCCATTGAAGAATTATCCGACACTATCAATCAAATTCTGGAAAAGAATCCCGAATGTGAGATAGCTGTCGCGATTGATTTCAATGTCCACAACAAAAACTGGCTCCATTTTTCAAGTCACAATAGCCCGGAAGGTAAACAGGTTGAACTATTTTCAAACTTATTCCAACTTTCACAACTTGTAAAGAGCCCAACTCGAATTCCGGACCGAGACAATCAAAACGCACATCTTTTGGACTTGTTCCTGACTTCAAGCCCAGAAAAATACAATATTTCTGTTAGCTCACCAATTGGAGGCTCCGACCATTGTCTTGTTAAATCCAGCTTTTCAATGGATTCATCGGCCAACCGAAACCCTATTCCTAAGAGGCTAGTCTGGCACTATAACCGGGCCGACTGGGTAGGTCTGAATAGTTTTTTGGGAGATTTCGATTGGTCAATGTGTTTCCGTCATAGAAACGTTGACTTTGCTGCTGATGCCATTAGTAAAACAATTATGCTAGTTATGAAACTTTTCATTCCTAGCTCTTATAAATCGGTAAAAACCAACTCCAAATCTTGGTTTAATGACATCTGCAGGAAAGCAATTCAATCCAAAGAAGAGCAGTTCAAAATGTTCAAGCAGAATGCGTCTGAGTCTTCATTTGCGAGCTATAAAGTCGCCAGGAACAATTGCAAAAGAATTATCAATCAGCAAAAGTTTCTTTACAACCAAAGATTAAAACGTAAAATAATTAATCTACCTCACTGCAATCGTTCTTTTTGGACCTTTGCAAAGAGTGTAAAGAATAACTTTTGCGAATCTTCCTTTCCGCCGCTGATTGATAACAATAATTCTATCATATCAGATTCAATTGCTAAAGCCAATTTGTTTGCAAAATCTTTTGCAGCAAATTCTACGCTCCCTCTTACAGTACAAACTCCACCAGTACTACCCTCTGTTGATCCTACTAAGGTTAAAATTCTTCAAAGGGTGTACTTTAGAACACGTACTATAGTGAAAGTGCTCGAAAATCTGAATGTTAGAAAGTCCACTGGCCCCGATGGAATTCCTGCGATGGTTCTTAAACATATTGCCTCTCCCATTTCGAAACCTCTGCGCAATCTTTTTTCCTTATCATTTTCGACTGGTAGATATCCCAGTCAATGGAAAATTGCTCATGTTTCTCCTATCCCCAAAAAAGGTGACAAAAGCGACCCCTCCAATTACCGGCCAATAGCCATTATTTCGGTCATTTCCAAAGTTATGGAAATTCTCGTCAACAAACGGTTGATGAGATATCTTGACCGCAGAGGTATTTTGCATGATAAGTAATATGGCTTTAGAAGCCAAAGATCAACAGGTGATCTTTTAACATACCTCAGCGAAAAGCTCAACACCAGTATTCACTGTTCCGGTGAATCTGAGGTTGTTGCTCTTGATATCTCAAAAGCCTTTGATCGAGTATGGCATTCTGCTCTTTTGAACAAATGCCGAGCTATTGGTCTTGGTAACCCTTTCTGCAATTGGATTGAGAATTTTCTTTCGAATCGTCGTATTCGTGTCCTTGTCGACAGTTTTATGTCTGACACCTTTGAAATTAACGCTGGCGTTCCACAAGGCTCCGCCTTATCACCAACTCTTTTTTTGATTTTTATCAACGACTTACTCTCCTCTACCCTCAATCCAATCCATAGCTTCGCCGACGACAGCACTCTAGTGGCGTCCTACGATTTCCTTAAAAAATCTAACGTCACACCTACCGCAATCAGCTCGAAAAGAAATATCATGGTTAGTTTACTTAACCATGACTTAGCTAAGATAGCTGATTGGGGTAAAAGTAATAGAGTTGAGTTTAATACCTCAAAAACTCAAAGCTGTCTGATTTCCTGCAAAAGAAATCAGTTCAACCCAATTCTGCGATTCCAAGGAGAAAATATTGAACAATCAGAAAATCTAAGCATTTTAGGGTTGCAGCTAAATCAAAAAATGCTGTGGAATGAGCATATTTTTGATATAGCTAAGAATGCTGCCAAGTGCTTGGGTTTTCTGTCTCGTTGCAAAACATATTTCTCTCCTAAGGATCTGTCCAATATCTATAAAGCCTATATTCGACCTAAAATGGAGTATAACTCTCACATTTGGGCTGGCGCATCCCAAACTTCCTTGAGTTACCTCGACAAAATCCAAAATCGCGCCTTACGCCTTATAGGCGACCCTGTCGAGCAAGTAACACTTACTCCACTTAACTCTCGTCGAAATATTGGAGCGATTTCTCTGTTTTATAGATATCTTGTAGGTAATGACACTTGCTCTATTGAACTAAAATCAATTATGCCTCCTCTTAAACAATTCCAACGTAACACCAGAGGAGCAGTAAGTGCTCATTTCTACACTGTGGAAATCCCAAGATGGTTCAAAACTGGTTATGGAAACTCATTTGTTGTGAGGACTGCTAAGATGTGGAACATGCTTCCATCTAATGTGTTCCCCTCTGTTAATAACGTTCCATACTACAACTTGCAAAAATTCAAAACGAATCTTTTTAGATTCATTTCCAACCTACCACCTAATTCCCCTTTAATATCCTATTTCCCTCCCCTTTCAAACTAAACCTACATATATGTATACAGGAATACGTTCCTAGCGTTTAGTTAGCGTGTAAAAAAAAAAAAAAAAAAAAAAAAATTAATTGCAAATTTTTATTAAATTTCATTTAATATTATAATATAGTGAAAAAATTAAGAAAAAATTAAAAGTGAATAGAGACATAAAAAAAAAATATAAAATTAACAAATAATAGTGTTTTTTTCCTAAATGGATTGCTTAAAGCAATCCAAAAACAATGAACTAAAAGAACAGATAAATGAAAAATTTAATTTTTTATTAAGTAAAGAACATATAAAAAAAGTTCCACTATGTCAATGAGTGAGAATAAAAAAATAAAACTTTTGAGAAGTGAAAACTCAAAATTAAAAATTAAATTAAAAAATCTTGAATTAAAATTCCAAAAATTTATTGAAAAAAATGATGAAAGTGAAGCATGTGTTGAACCAGAAAAAACACATGATAAAAATAACAGATTTAATGCTCTCATGGAATTTGAAGAAGATACTCAAAACAACAAAGAGGTCTCTCAAATACACGAGAATGTAAATGACAAAGACGAGTTTGAAGAGTTTCTTAAAGAATTAAAAAAAAAAAACAGTGAAAAAAACAAAATGCAAAAAACAATGAAAAAGAACATGTGACAAAAAATAACAATAATAATAACAACAATAATCAAAATAATGAAAAAAAAAATTTAAACAATAACAACAATAATAATAAAAACAATAACAATAAAACAATAAACAATAACAATAATACTGAAAAAAAAAACATAGAAAGTGTAAAAATGCCACCAATTAGTGTTTTTCATACCGAATTGGAATTATTAAAAAAAACAATTAGAATGAAAACTAATAATTTGCAAACCAAAAAAATTAACAAAAATCAAATTATTATTCTAACGAATAATATCACAGAATATAAGTGTATTATAAAAATTCTGAAAAACTCAGGAACAGATTTCTATACATACACACCAAAAATTGAAAAAATGATTACCTTCTTGCTAAAGGGTTTAGACGTTTCCTGTAAGGAAGATGAAATTTTAAAAGCGTTAAAAAACCATGAAAACGAAGAAATCAAATTCGAATCGGTCAGTCGCCTAAAAACAAAGCGATCGACTGAAAATAATAAAATTTTATCATACTTCATAGTCCAGGCTTCACCGGAAAGTAAAGCCGATGAAATTAAAAAAATCAAATCAATAGACAACACTATAATAAGCTGGGAAACCCTTATTAAAAGCAAAAACCTACAATGCACAAGATTTTCCCGCTCCGCAGCAAATTGCTATATGCAATTCCGTTGCGTCAAGTGTGGAGAAAATCACGCTCCTGGAGAATGCAAATTAAAAAAAGAAGATGACCGAAGTACCTTGTTTTGTGTGTTATGCAAACAAAACGGTCACCCAGCTTCTTTCACGAAATGTCCAGTGCGCGTGAAATGGGAAGAGAGGAAAGAAGAAGCCAAAAAAGCTGCAGAAGAGAAAATAAAAAACAGGTATCAAATGTTAAATAATTACAGTAATAAGAAATCTACTTATGCTTACGTAGTAGGTAGTAGTAGTAATAAAAATAGTTTAAGTGATAAAAATAATAATAATAGCAATAATAGTAGCAACAATAACCAAGACAATAGTAATAATAATGACAATAGTCTTCTAGAAACCCTAAATAAAAGTATGTTGATAATGTTAGAAAAGCAAGATTCTCTCGAAAAAGAAATTAAATATTTATATGATACATTTAAAATACCATATAAAAATTAAATATGTCATGTTTAGGAAATAATATTAATCTTGAAATAATTGCGATTAATGTTAACTCACTTGTCTCTTATAGCAAAAGATTTTCTTTTATGCATTTCGTAGAAGAGACAAAGGCAGATATATTTTGTCTTTGTGAAACTAAAATACAAAATAAACATTACCTTCATTTAAACGGTTATAATATAGTACGTAAAGATTATTGTAACCAAAGAATGGGGGGAACAGCAATTTGTATAAAAAATAATATACAATACAATATAATCGAAAAAAATACTTTTGACACATTTCAATGCATAGAAACATGTGTCATAAATATAAATTTAAGGAATTTAAAAAAACTATTTGTAATTGCTATATACGCTTCCCACAGAAATCAGAATAAATTTATAGAAGAGTTTCAGAAAATATTTGAGTTATTAAACTTGGCTGATATTAATCATTATTATATAATTGCTGGGGATTTCAATGCGAAACATATCTCTTGGCAAAATGATAATAATAACAACCGAGGAGTTGCATTGAATAATTGGTTGGGTGCAAACAAAATACAATATAAATGTAATTTGTTAGCACCAGATTTACCAACTTATCCTAGATGTTACTCGTACATATATTTAGCGATAATAGATGTAAGACTAGAATCTGCGCACGATAGGTTATTGACATTACCATACGAAAGCGATCACAAAGCAATTTATGCCAACGTGTCGGTTTTAAATGAAAATATGACAACCGAAAATCAAACTCAATCCAGAAAAAAATATTTATTCCATAAAACTAATTGGAATAAATTTAAAAGAAAGCTGGATTACAATTTTGACAAAGAGTACCAAACTTTAAACGAACTTATAACAGACCCAACTAGTATCGCAATAGACAAAATAGATTACCACCTAAGCAAAATCAACAAAATAATAACACAAACTATAGACGAAACCATACCAATAGCGAAATTTACAAGCTATTCAAACCGATACACTTCAACAAAGCTTAAAATCCTATTGAAACACAAAAGTAAATTACTTAACGATATACATACAATTCACAAAAGAAACTTAAGATTTACACCACAAGAACTGACCACACTGAAAAGCCTTTTAAAAAATATACAAATTTTAATTAAGGAGGAAATAAATATTCAAATAAACAAGTATTGGCATAACAGAATTAAAAACATTACCCCAAAAGATAATAGAAACATGTTCCCTGAAATTAATAAACTTTTCAGGAAAAGACACAACTGTAACATAAAAAAATTCACATAGACCATAGCGACTTAAATGTATTGTTAAATAACAATATTGACTTTACAAAACTGAGTAAAACTCACAGGAACGAATTTATACTGAACAAGGAAAATGACATATGCAAAGTACTTGGCGCACATCTAGAAAAAACTCACAACGTCACTTTACCCACTAACAGTAATTTTCACAAAAAAGTACAAGACAAAATAAATAATTTGAGACAGTTAGACAAAGAACAGAAACAAAGGAATTATACACTTTTTTCATTTGACGGTACAAACAATTCCTCAAATATATTAAATAATAACAACTATTTAACAGACTTTAACGAAATATATTTAAAACTAAAAAAACTTAAAAACAAAACCTCATCTGGCATAGATAGCATTCCCAATGTGGTATTAAAGAACTTATCGGTAAAAGTCATAGAAAAACATGTTATTTTATTTAACAATGCATTAAACTACTGTTATTTTCCCAAAACATGAAAAATGGCAAAAGTGATTATGATAAAAAAACCGGGTAAAAACCCAACAGATCCAAATAATTATAGACCAATAAGCCTTCTGCCAAATATCGGCAAGGTTTTCGAATCTATAATTAACGATAAAATAACAAAAATAGTAAATGATAACCAGTTGTTACCTGAAAACCAATTTGGTTTTAGGCATAAACATAGCACTACACATGCTATAAATAAATTAACATCCGATGTTTGCTGGTACATAAATAAAAAGGAAGGCGTGGGTGCTTGCCTTATAGATTTAGAAAAAGCGTTTAATAGTGTTTGGATCGATGGTCTAATATATAAATTATTAAAGTACAGATTTCCAATCCACTTAGTTCGATTAATAATGGATATGATATCCAACAATAAATTTACAATAGCCAATAACTCAAATATAGAAAATGAATTTGTGATTAATAGTGGCTTACAACAAGGTACTGTTAATTCACCAATTCTTTTCTCAATATACATTGTTATATCATAACCCATTTGGTTCAACATAAGTGCAAGTCTAATGGAGAAATTAAGAAAATTTGAACGTAAATGCATAAGAGCCTGCGTAAATCTACATAGGAAACCTGAAACGGATTACAAACATTTTTATTCCAATAAAATTAATAAATAGTTAATTTAAAAGATTTATTATTAGGATGAGTGGGTTCCGCAAGACTAATATTAACTAGACTTTTTCTCGCTTGGAAGGGGACGAAAGTACTTATCATGATTTTCTCTCACACGTTGCAGATAGTTAATTCTATTAGATGAGATATGTGAGGCAAAAGATTTCAAGTCAGTTAGAGCATTTTCAGCTGAAATATTATATGTTTCATGATATTTTACAAAAATATTACGTAAGTCCTTAATATCAGTAGGAAGTCCTTCCTGTTGAATAGCTATTTTAAGCGATGTGTTTGTTTTACCACCAATACAAACATCATTTGATTTATCGTGAAGATATGCAAGGTAAAGTCTAACATTATCATAAATTTTACTGTCCCTTAGTCTAGCTAAAACGTACCTACTGTTATTTTTACTTTCATGAAGAGCTTTTTGAGTAAGTTTTACAACAGGCGGTAAAAGAGGATCTAAAATTGGTGGAGTTGTATTTGAGTTAGATAATAAAATATCCTCAGAATTAGCTAACAAGGGATTAGCTTGTGATTCAGGATGTAAAGATAAAGAAGTTGATCTATTAATTTTATTAGAAGATTTTGCTACAGTTAAGCTAGAAGGTTTACTTTGGGGCATGATAGTTTCACCTTGAACAAAATTTTGGTATTTATTAAATTTATTTGATACAGACTTTTTGAATTTTGTAAATTTATTTTTTAGATAAGAATCGCTAATTTGTTTGTTATTACCTGATTTGGTAAGATCATTTGAATTACTAGAAATGATGTTTTTAGAATTATTTTTTATATTAATACCTGATTTGGTAAGATCATTTGAATTACTAGAAATGATGTTTTTAGAATTATATTTTATATTAATATTCGAAATAGGAATAGTATTAGTATCAGTTTGTGCAATAATATCAGATTTGTTAGGATTAATTAGTGTTTTAGTATTTGAAATATCAATTGATTTAGAAAAATTAGTAGGAGGTATAGGAAAAGATAAATCAAGTAAATTTGTTAAATTAGATTTAGTGTTTAAAGAGGATTTGTAATTTAATTTAGAATTTCTTATTGTATAACCTGTATTAGTGTCTTGTAAAACTGTTTCAATATTTTTGTTTAGGTTACCTTTGACCTGAGGCTTACTTAATTCAATAGCTGCACCAATTTTATTCCATATATTAACGTTGCTTGGATGTTGTAAAATTCTCATAGAATAAACAGAACCAGAGATAAGAAAACATAAATATTTCTTTTTGTTCTTCTTTATACGGTTAGGTGTTAAATTAGTACACACTACCGAACCAATGTTAAATTCTTCTTTTATAAATTGAGTTAACTTATTTTCATCAAACGAGCAAGGAACGCCCTTTACAAAAGTAGACGAATAGTTACTATCTTTGACGATTGATGATTTATTACAATCCATAAGCTTGGTGATTCTTCCACTCCATTCATCATTAGTCCATTGGGTCCCAAATTTATGTAAAATTGCAAAATCTGTTTGCACGCTTTTAACGCAATTTGTAGGAGAATCAAGTAGTGTATCAACTTGAATTGCCTTATCAAAAGTTTGTATTTTACTGCTATATTCGGAATTTTGATCAAGTGATCTAGATTTATGCAGTTCGGTACAAAAATTATGTAACATATCAACATTAGTGTTGGCATAGTCCTGGTGAACCGTATTAATATGCTTAATAACAGCTGCTTCCATACGTTCAAAATTTTTAGGAACTGCAAAAATTGATGAAGCACTGCTAGAACCAGCTTCTTACGACTTGGAAATATTCTCAAAATTTTTAGTAAATTGAGCAGAAATTTCAGTTAATAACTCTGTTTTTAAGTCGTTAAACTCATTATTTGATGTATGATTAGAACCGGTAGATTTCTCCGCTATGGTGTTACATAATAAATCAAATGATTTAGCCATATCGTTGAATGAATTGCGATTTGAATCAATTATCAAAATAGCTTTATTTAATAAGCCGGTATTCCTATCGTTCATATCAGCTATGGACTTACTAAAGTTGTCGAACATATGTCTTAAAACTGATTCATGATGCTGACAGTCATCACATATAAACCAATTTTGTAAAGAAGGGTGGTACCAATCCCTACTGGCTCCAATACAAACACCATGTAACTTACGTTTGCAGAACGCTTTACAAACCACAAAATTAGATTTGTTATCAGAAATTGTACAATTAGCAAGATTACATTTGAATTCCATAATAAAGTTTATTTTTAAATTTAATTTAACAAAAAACCAAAAAGTTATGAATTCAGCAGAAATAAACGAAAAAAATGTTCAAAAAAGTTTTTAAAATGTTTAAAAATTAAATTAAATGCCTTTAAAATTAAGTATCACTTAATAAAAAAAATAATTTCAATGATGTAATATGATACAGTTGGCACAAAAAAAAAGTTTGGAAATATTATCAATATAAAAAAAAAAAAACTACAAGGCAAATTAAATTAAATGCTTTTAAAATATAAGTATCACTTTTAATAAAAAAATTCAATAATGTAATGACACAGTTTAAAAGAAAGAATTAGTTAACTTAATTTTTATTTGTATTTTTTTTTTTTTTTTTTTTTTTAATGATTTTATTTATTATATTAACGAAAATATAATTGCACTGCGGAAATT
This sequence comes from Dolichopus griseipennis, assembly GCA_963082915.1. Lineage (NCBI taxonomy): Eukaryota > Metazoa > Arthropoda > Insecta > Diptera > Dolichopodidae > Dolichopus > Dolichopus griseipennis. Next base: position 218,447,330 of record OY720441.1, on the reverse strand, counting down.
AATAATTAATAAGTAATAAACTATTAAAATAAAATTAATTAAAGCGCGTGCAGTGTATAGGTCAACGAATAAGTTAAGACTGACTAACTTATTATATCACTATAATAGACGGGCTACATGTAAGTGTATCGAATATAATCCTCATAACATAGAGGCAAATACATTTAAATATGACATGTTTATCCCCGAAAGGGATAAAAAAATTCAAAATAGTCACATTTGGTGGCTAAATAACCAAACATACTAAATAGATATTAAATCTAACATTAGCATAGGTTTTAGGGTAAGTTTTAGGTTTAGTTTTAAGGCTAGGTTAAGTTAGTTCTAAGTTTTTATCAAAATAAAAAATAAGTAATTTTAGGTTTTTTTAAATTTTTCCTTAAATATAATAAAATTAAATTAATTTTCTATAAGAAAAAAGAAAAAAATGATGTATAAAAATAAATAATTAAGAAGATTTTTTAACTAAAAAAATGAACCACAGGTTCAAGATTTAGTTGTAAGATATTTTAATTTAAAATTAGTTTTGTAAGGCTTTTTTCTAATATAAAATAAAATGAAATAAAATAAAAAAAAAAAAAAAAAAAAAGAAGCTGCTACGGAATTGAAAACCTTTCAAACCAGATCAATGAAATTCTCGATTGTTTTCCTGAGACCAAAATTGTTCTGGCGGGGATTTTAGTGTTCATAACAAAGACTGGCTTCACTTTTCCAGTACCTCTTCTCCGAGTCAAAACCCCATTGGGAAACAAGTTGAATTATTTTCTACTCTATCTCACCTTTCTCAATTTTTTAAAAATCCCTCTAGAATCCGTGACCGTGCTGATCAAGAAGGTCACCTCTTGGATCTGTTTCAACCACATACCCTGAAAAGTATGTGGTTTCAGTTGGTTGCCCCCCTGGGGGGCTCTGATCACTGTTTGGTCAATACAAGCTTTCAGGTAGGCTCGGTGTCCAACCAAAGCTCCCTTCCCAAAAAATTGGTATGGTGTTATAACCATGCTAACTGGGAAGGTCTGAACAATTTTTACAAAACCTTTGATTGTTCACTTTGCTTCCGTGGTAGAAAGGTTGACTTTGCTGCAAATGCGATTAGTGAAACTATTCTACTTGGAATGATATTATTTATACCTCACTCCATGATATCTATTAAACGGAAACCAAAAACTTGGTTTAGTCACATTTGTAAAGAAGCCATTCTAAAAAAAGAGGAAGTCTTTAGAAAGTACCGGGACAGTGGTTTGGAGACTCACAGGACCAACTATATTGTGGTTCGGAATAGATATAAGAGTAGTAATAGAAGAGAATAGATATCCTTTACTTCGGGTATTCATCCTACCCGATGGAAGGTTGCACATGTCTTTCCAATTCCTAAAAAAGGCGATAAAAGCGATAACACCAAAAAAACCCAATGCTGTCTAGTCACGCCAAAAATAGCAACAACTATTCCGAACCTTTCTTTTAAAGGAGAGGCTTTGCAGCATACGGAAGACTTGATCATTTTGGGGATTGAGTTAAACCAATAATTGACTTGGTCAAATCATATTTTTGTAATCATATTACATATCGCTGAAAACTTACTTCTCATCCTCTGATCTCCTCAATATCTGTAAAACTTATATTAGGCCGAAAATGGAGTATAATGCACATATTTGGGCTGGTGCTCCCATTACGGCGCTGGGATATCTCGATAAAGTGCAAAGCAGATCTATTCGTCTTATAAATGATCATAGTGCTACCTCAACGCTCACTCCACTCAGCCATCGTCGCACTTTTGGCTCACTGACCTTGTTTTATAGATATCTTGTAGGAACTAACACCTGTTCTAAAGAAATCAAACAACTTATGCCTCCATTCAAGATTTTCCAAAGGGAAACAAGGAGGGCAACAAATGCTCATCCTTACACAGTTGACCTACCTAAATGGCGTAACACGGCTTATGGAAATTCGTTTGTCATGCGCTCATCTTGTTTATGGAACCATATTCCATCAAATGTGTTCCCCAAAGTTGATAATGTATATATGTACGATTTAACCAAATTTAAGAAGAACATTAACATCTTTCTTCTAAAAATCCCATCCAATTTTCCCCATCCCCCATAATCCAAATATTCGATAACTTCCACCATAATCCTAAATCTCATCGCTGTAACCAAACTGTACATTTGTATTACAGGTTCCCTCCTAAAGTTTGGTTCAAAAAGGGTGTGGTTTTGGTGTGTTAAAATCATACACTACCCAAAGAAATAACGCATAATTTCAATGGGTCACTTTCGAGTTTTACATTCCTTCGTAAAAAAAAAAAATAAAAAATTAATATAGATAAATTATTAAGAATTTGTAATATTTTTGAATAGATAAAGTAATTAGAAAACGTTTTTAGTATTATAAAATTAATTTGGTTAGCTATGTCTTACGATCAAACTAATAACAGCTTTTATGGTTTTAAAATGACTTATGGATATTCTATTAAATTTGAACCAAATAGGTGTAGGATATTTCTAAGTCGGTTGCACTGACTGATTGTATCTTTACTTGCTTTTATATTATTTTATGTTTGATTTTTTATTTTGTTTTTCAATAATTATATAATTTCTTGCCTTTCATCAGTATATCTTAATTTTAATTTTAGTTCATTTACATAATCATCTATGTTATAAATGCAATTTTTGTCTTGTCCTTCCCAACTGTCTTGTCCTTCTAAACTCCTTAAATGGTCATTTAATACTCTTTGATTTCTCTCAATAGAACCTAATGTTTCATGGTGATAAGTTGTTGATGTTACTTTCTCTATATTCAAAAATTTGCAAATGTTTTTTAACAATTCATTTGATCAGTTTTTGACTTTTTTAAACATACATATTTAAGTATGAATTTTTCTATTATTGTTTTTGCTACTGTTGTGGCGTTTTTAGTTTCTGTTGGGTAGACTTCGATATATTTTGTTAATTCAGTATCTATAATTATTGTTTCAAATACTACGTATATTTGGTTATTTTTTATTTTACAGGTTTCGCAATTATTTATACAATTCTTAATCTTTTTATATATATTTTTGTTTAGTTTACTTATACATTTATTTATACCATAATGTCCACCATACATTGTATTTATTATGGCAGTTCCTTATTTATTCGTCCTTTTTTTTTTTTATTTGCATTGGCGGTTTATATATTATAATTTTTAAACAATCTGTAGTTTTAGAATAGTTTTACAGCTCATTAAAAATTTTATTGAATTCTTGGATATCCGCTATCTTAAATCTATCATCATTATTTGCTAAGGCTAATTCCTTAATGTTTAAATTGCTTGTTTTGAATAATAGCTTCCTCAGAACCAATTTTATCCCTGGTAAAGATTTTTTGGTTATATTCTGCAATTATTTCATTTTTTGCTGCTAATTTGATTTCATTATTCTCTAGATTATTATTTTTATTTTTAGTATAATAATTTCTTTTTCTTACGTTTTTATTTTGATTTATATTTTCTTTTCGATTTCTGGCGTCAGATGTTAATTTAATATTTCTTTTAAACTTCATTTTCTTTAAATATCTTATGTCTGGTAGTGATGTTGTATGCCAAATGTGAAGATAATCAGTCTTCATATCTGTATTTAAGGTTTTGGTGGTTTCTTCATTATTTTAATTTATTTCATTTAAATTTTCCTCCTTTTTATTTTTCATTGCTCTTGTAATTAGATTTCTATTGTTTTTTTATATCATTTTCTTTACTTTGGTAGAATCTAGTTGTATCCTCGAAAGTGCATCTGAATTGATATTAATTTTACCTTGTTTTAATATAATTTCAAAGTCGTAATCCATTAAATCTACACGTATTCTTGTTAATTTAGAAGAAGGATTTTTATGTCTGAATATGCTTACTAGGGATCTATGGTCGGTATAAACTTTCAATTTCTTACCAAAAAGATAAGGTCTAAAATAGTTGATACCCCAGTGTACAAAATTTTTGATGAATCTTCTATAGTAATTGCAGAATGCTGCAAATCTTCTTACCTTATCAGCATCTTTTTGTGTAGGATAATTTTTTTTTGTATCATATTTGTCTGGATCAGTTTTTATCTCTTCTGATGTTATAAGGTGACCTAAATATACTACTTCAGGTTTCAAAAAATTGCATTTCTCTGGATTCAGTTTTAAAATTATATTTTTGTAAGCATTCTAAAACTTTAATTAGATTTTCATTGTGAACTCTTAAATTTGATCCAAATACTAAGATGTCATCTACATATAGAAATACAGCCTCTTGTAGTCCACTTAGCGCGACTAAAAGCATTCACAAAATATCACAATTTTTTGTAGATATTTTTAGTCCGAGTGGTAATCTCTTGAATTGATAATACCCTTTATTTGTTCAAAAAACTGTCATTTGCCTAGATTTGCGATGTAAAGGTATTTGATGAAACGAACTTGTCATATCCACTATAGAAAAATACTTGGATTTACCCAATTTATCCAGTACATCATCCAATCTTGTTGATGGAAATAATTCATCTATTATATTCCGGTTTAATGATCTGAAATCTGCTACTAATCTCCATTTTTTGTTACCATCTTGACTTTTTTTTAAAACTATTAACAATGGTGAATTATACGGACTAGTAAAATGTTCTATTATGTTATCTTTCATTAACTTTGAGACTTGTTTTTCTATTTTTTCTAATTGGACATTAGGTGGTCTGTAGTTCTTTATATACACTAGTGTTTTATCAGTCATCGCAAATTTTGGTCCTCAAAATTATTTATTGATAATGGTTCATTATCAAGAAAAAAAATGTTCTGAAATCTATTGTAAATGTTTAAAATTGAATTCTTTGCTAATTCATATAAATTATCTACTGTAAATATTTTTTTTAATCTTTCATGTTTTATGCCATCTGCTAGTATTAGAGCATTTGCGAAGAATACGCCTTTGAATATTTCTTTATCTATAATCAAAATATCTTCTTTTATGTCTAAATTTATAGCTGGAATTGCTTCCATTCGAGATTGAATTGTTATATTTGATATTGTTTTGTTATTCATGCTTATTGGTAATACAATATATTGTTCTTGTTGTGATATTATTAGTGTGCATGTTTCATAGTTTATTTTACATTTATGTTTATATAGGAAATCTCTACCTAGGATAACATCTGTTAATATGCTAATGTATTTTTCTATAATATGGAAATCATGATTAACTATTTGGTATTCAATTATTAGCTCCATATTTATTACACCCTTAGTATAAAGTTGTTTATTTTAAATGCCGTTGATCTGACATATTTCATCATTTATTAATTCTTGATTTATAATTTTGTTTTTAATATGGATATATTTGTTCCTGTGTCTACTAATAGAGTCAGATAATCATTATTTTTTGTCTTGTACTTCTGGATATCGATAAATCTTTGTATAAATAGGAAGCTCATTAACGGTATTAATTTTGTGCGTGGATGTCAAGTCGTCACCTTCAGGATAAAAGGCTTTGTTATATTTTTTCACGATTTTCAATAATTCACCCCTTGTAATTTTGTCAAGGTGGTCGCATCTAATATTATTTTCATTTAAAAATATTTCGTTTTGAAATAATTCCAGTTTGTTTAATGGGACTGGAACATGATATTCCGTCTCTTCTTTTTCATTGAAGAAGATAGGAATTTCATTTCCAGAATGTAATTTTTATAATTTATTTTTATAGTTTAACTCAGCTTGAAGAGGAATTAAAATATTATTGCCTATTAGTTCTTCGAACTTATCGTGAAAAGTTATTTCTAAGAATTCTATTTTGTTGTCTGAATCAAATTCAGTAAAAGGATTTATTGTTACTAATTTATCACAAGGAATTATATTGCTTAAAGTTTTAATATTTACAGGTTCAATTATACTACGGTATTTTGGATTATATATCCCAGGATTGGATTACATATCCCATGGTAGCACCTGAGTCTATAATAAACTTTAATGGTCTTTCTTTTGATTGAAGTTTTATATAAGGAAGTTGTTGTTGGCTTCCGAGGATTCTAAGGGAAAATTTTCTATTTGATTTTTTATTTCTAATGAATTGACCCTTGTGTTAACAGTTTGGCCCAAATCCATTGGTTCTGGTTTTATTATTTCTAAAATTTGAATGATGTGATCTGTTAAATCGGTTAAAATTATTTGATCGGTTAGTTAGGAATTGACGTTTTATGAATAGTTATAATTGTTGTTATTATTTTGGTTGTTATAAAAATTTTTGTTTAATTGATTATTATAAGGATTACTTGAATAATTATTATTTGGATGATTATTATTTGAATGATTATAATTTTTTCTAAAGTAGGAATTTCCGTGATTATTATGTTGGTTTTGCGAATGAAAATTTTGTCGATGGAAATCATTTTTATTTGAAGGAGCTTTTGTTGGATTGTAGTAAATGTAATAACTTTCATGCAAAATGTCTTTCGCTTTTCTAAGGTCTCTGGATTTCTGCTATAGAGAATCGAACGCATTGGCTCGGGAAGTTTTTCTTTAAATATTTTGAGGCCAGTTTGAATATTGGCTTCTATTATTTGAACTGAATTTGGTTGCCCTTAGATTTATTATTTAGAATACGTAGAATTTATTGAATCTGATTATACAGATCAACACTGTTAGTCGTAAAAGAAACACTTCGTAATTCATCAAAAATTTTCAAAGACGTTCGCTTATCACTAAATTAAAAAAAAAAAAAACAGATTTCATATCAGACCAATTGTTTGTTAGGTGGTTATTAATTTCGATAACCTGCCTAGCTTTACCGCGAAACTTACTTTTAATTCTATTTAATAAAATTACCTAAATATTTATATTATGACTTATAATTAATGGTAAAATACATTCGACTAGTTCTATAAAGGTAATTCAGGTAGGTTTTCGATGTATTTCAGCGGGTTTATATTTAAATCCAAAGGTTGAACACCAGGTTGTTGGTCTACCATTCTGATTTCCTAGGTTTATTTACAGCTTAATTTTTTATTTGAAAACTTTGTGATTTCCAACTTATTTTTGAATTTTGTTTTATTAACAATTAATTTTAAAATTTACGATTTCTATTTTTTTTTATATATTATTTTTTATTTTTGTTTTCTTGTTCCTTTTTTTTTTTTTTGTTTTACTTAATCTTCTAATATATAAAGAAGAAAATTTGTTTGTTTATTTGTTTGTTTGTTTGTTTGTTTGTTTGTCCAGGATTCACGTGAAAACCACTGGTCCGATTGACACCAAATTTTAGAGGAATAATTTTGGGAGTCCGGGGGGTGACATAGGCTATGTCGCATTTTTATAAGTCAGCAGGTTGCGGCTCCAGAGCCGTTTTAAGCTTTTTCGTTTTTTTGATGTCGAGTCGAAACGGTTTGACCGATTCACTTGAAATTTTGCACGAATGTTCTTCTTATTAAACGGAATTAATGGTATAAAGTTGGTTGGAATAAATTAACCCCTTTCGGCCCGGCGGGCTTCCAAAAAATTTTGTGTTTCCGATTTGTGTCCAATTTTACAGGGTGGTTTTGCAGTCAAAAAGAGAGGCTGGCACAAATTTTTGTTGAGTTCGGTTAACCCGTTTGGGCACGAGGGCGCAATAAAGCTTTTTCAATGTTTTTGATGTCGAGCCGAAACAGTTTGACCGATTCACTTGAAATTTTGCACAAATCTTCCTCTTAGCAAACGGAATTAGTTTTATAAAGATGGTTCGAAAATATTAACCCATTTCGGTCCGGCGGGCTTCCAAAAAATTATTTGTTTCCGATTTGTGTCCAATTTTACAGGGTGGTTTTGCAGTCGAAAAGAAAGGCTGGCACAAATTTTTGTTGGGTTTGGTTAACCCGTTTGGGCACGATAGCCCAATGAAGCTTTTTCAATGTTTTTGATGTCGAGTCAAAACGGTTTGACTGATTGACTTGAAATTTTGTACAAATGTTCCTCTTAGCAACCGCAATTAGTTGTATAAATTTGGTTGGAATAATTTAACCCATTTCGACGTGGCGGGCTTCCAAAAAATTTTGTATTTCCGATTTGTGTCCAATTTTACAAGGTGGTTTCGCAGTCGACAATAGAGTCTGGAAAAAATTTATGTTGAGTTCGGTTAACCCGTTTGGGCACGAGGGCGCAAAAAAGCTTTTTCAATGTTTTTGATTTCGAGTCAAAACCGTTTGATAAATTGACTTGTAATTTTGCACAAATGTTCCTCTTAGCAACCGCAATTAGTTGTATAAATTTGGTTGGAATAATTTAACCCATCTGGGGACCATGGCGGACTTTCAAAAAATTTTGTGTTTTCGATTTGTGTCCAATTTTACAGGTTGATTTTGCAGTCTAAAGAGAGGCTGCAAAAAGTTTTAGTTAATTCGATTAACCCGTTTTCCACGACGACGCCATGAAGTTTTCTATAAATTTTATTTTCTTATACGATTAAAAGTATTTTATTGAAAATTTTGTACCAACATTTTAATTAAAACCCACATGGTTAATTTGGTTTTGACCTGTTTGTGCGTTTTGAACAAAGATTCAATGAAATTTTCAGTTTTCTTCAAATGAAATCTAAAAATCAAAAAATTCAATTTCTTATGTATAATGCTTAAAAACATAGTATTTTAAAACAGTTTTCCCAAAAAATAAGCCTACATTTCTCTCATCAAATCATAAAAAAACGAGGAAGAGCGTATTACAACTTTCAGGTGAGTACTAAACAAAATACAGGTTGAAAAGCAAATTTTTAAATCTTTTCTAAACCATCGACTATATTTTATTCAATTGTTGGCAATTCAAGAAAATCCTCTTTTGACCAATAGTCATTTTAATTCAGTTAACATTATTCGCCGGGAACCTAACATCCTCAACTCTATCGTCAAGGAGCACCAAATTCTCAAGAAGCACCATGTATAGAAAAATTAGAGATAATCGTTCAAACTGTTTTTTAAAGTTTTTGTTTCGCAATCGGTTAAAAGAACTCGACAAAACATTTTTTTAAGCATTCCCCTAATTCAAAGAAGTTGTACCTACTTTCAGAAATTGGACGTAATTTACTTACAAATTTTTTTTTGAATAATCGTCGGGTCGACAGGGGTTAACAATTTCCAAGTCTGTTAGTAAATTGAACTTCATTTTCAAAGAAGAACACATATACAAAATTTGAAGTTAATCGGTTAAATAATTTCTAATATATATAACAAAGCAACGAAAAAACCTATAAAAAGCTATTGGGCCACGATGGGTTAACGGAACTCTACAAATATTTTTTGTGGCTTCATTTATAAGCAAAGTAGTATTTCAAAAAATTGGCTGAAGCTTGCGTTTTTACAATTTGCAAGCTTCCGGGCAACGCCGGGTAAATCTGCTAGTCTATATATATAAAAGGGAATGTTTGTGTGTATGTTTGTTTGTTTGTTTGTTTGTTTGTTTGTTTGTTTGTTTGTATGTAGCGAATAGACTCCTAAACTGCCCAGCCGATTTTCATGAAAATTTGTATATAGGGGTTTTTGGGTACGGAAAGAAATCGTGGCCCAAAAATTTTGCTCTAACGGACCGCCAAGTTGGGGCTGTGGTGCAAGTATTTAAACTTCTTTGTTCTAAAATGAAAACGGTTTGACCGATTGACTTCAAATTTTGTATACGTGATGCTCTTTGAGAATTGAGTAGACACTATTAACAGTTTTGGAATTTGTTAACCCATGTCGGGCCGACGGGTGGTCAAAAAAAATTTTGGGTCCAAACTTTGTCCGATTTTACGAAATTCTGCTTTGGTTTAAAAGAAAGCCCCAAAAAAATTTTTGTTGAGTTCCATTAACCCTTTGCGGCCCAACAGCTTTTTATAGGTTTTTTCAATACTTTACTCTAAATTCGAAACGGTTTGACCGATTGACTTCAAATTTTGTATACGTGATGCTCTTTGAGAATTGAGTAGACACTATTGACAGTTTTGGAATTTGTTAACCCATGTCGGGCCGACGGGTGGTCAAAAGAAATTTTGGGTCCAAATTTTGTCCGATTTTACGAAATTCTGCTTTGGCTTAAAAGAAATCCCCAAAAAAAATTTTGTTGAGTTCCATTAACCCATTGCGGCCCAAAAGCTTTTTATAGGTTTTTTCAATACTTTACTCTAAATTCGAAACGGTTTGACCGATTGACTTCAAATTTTGTATACGTGATGCTCTTTGAGAATTGAGTAGACACTATTGACAGTTTTGGAATTTGTTAACCCATGTCGGGCCGACGGGTGGTCAAAAGAAATTTTGGGTCCAAATTTTGTCCGATTTTACGAAATTCTGCTTTGGCTTAAAAGAAAGCCCCAAAAAAAATTTTGTTGAGTTCCATTAACCCATTGCGGCCCAAAAGCTTTTTATAGGTTTTTTCTATACTTTACTCTAAATTAGAAACGGTTCGACCAATTGACTTCAAAATTTGGATACGTGATGCTCCTTGAGAATTGAGTTGACGCTATTAACAGTTTTGGAATTTATTAACCCATGTTGGGCCGACGGGGTGTCAAAAAAAATGTTGGGTCCGAATTTTGTCCGATTTTATGAAATTCTGCTTTGGCTAAAAAGAAAAACCAGAAAAAAATTTTATTGACTTGCATTAACCCATTGGGGCCAACAGCTTTTTATAGGTTTTTTCAATACTTAACTCTAAATTAAAAACGGTTTGACCGATTTTCTTTAAATTTTGTATACGTGCTCCCCTGTGAGAATTGAGTTGACACTATTAACAGATATGGAATTTGTTAACCCATGTCGGCCCGACGGTTGGTCAAAATAATTTAATAAAAGCTAATATTGTCAAAATTTGCAAAGTACTGCTTTGGCTAAAAAGAAAGCCCCAAAAAAATTTTGTTGAGTGATTTGGAAGCAAATTACGTCCAATTTTGCGCAATACTGCTTTGCCCAAAGAGAAAGTGTAGTTCCGTTGACCCAGTGGGGCACAGTGGCTTTTAATAAATTTTTGCGTTACTTAACTCTAAAGTAGAAACGATTTGACCGGTTTACCTCAAGTTTTATATGTGTGAAGCAACTTGAAAATGGAGTTGAGTCTGTTAACAGTCGGTCTTGCGATTTTTCAAAAAAATTTTTTGGAAGTAAATTACGTCAAAATTTGGAAAGTAGTTCGTACTGCTTTGAATTACAGAAATTTTCAAAAATTACTAGAATAATCCTAGAAAAATCGTTTTAAAAAGATTGCTTTCACACATTTTAAAATTTACATGTGTAAACCGTGTGAAGTTTTGTGTTAACTTTTTGCAGTAACATCAAATTCAATTAAACCTCCATTGAGAGGCGCAGCAACGCGCACCGGGTATTAGCTAGTCTAATATATAAAGAAGAAAATTTGTTTGTTTGTTTGTTTGTTTGTTTGTTTGTTTGTCCAGGATTCACGTGAAAACCACTGGTCCGATTGGCACCAAATTTTAGAGGAATAATTTTGGGAGTCCGGGGGGTGACATAGGCTATGTCGCATTTTTATAAGTCAACAGGTTGCGGCTCCAGAGCCGTTTTAAGCTTTTTCGTTTTTTTGATGTCGAGTCGAAACGGTTTGACCGATTAACTTGAAATTTTGCACGAATGTTCTTCTTATTAAACGGAATTAATGGTATAAAGTTGGTTGGAATAAATTAACCCCTTTCGGCCCAGCGGGCTTCCAAAAAATTTTAAGTTTCCGATTTGTGTCCAATTTTACAGGGTGGTTTTGCAGTCAAAAAGAGAGGCTGGCACAAAATTTTGTTGGGTTCGGTTAACCCGTTTGGGCACGAGGGCGCAATGAAGCTTTTTCAATGTTTTTGATGTCGAGCCGAAACAGTTTGACCGATTGACTTGAAATTTTGCACAAATCTTCCTCTTAGCAAACGGAATTAGTTTTATAAAGATGGTTCGAAAATATTAACCCATTTCGGCCCGGCGGGTTTCCAAAAAATTATTTGTTTCCGATTTGTGTCTAATTTTACAGGGTGGTTTTGCAGTCGAAAAGAAAGGCTGGCACAAATTTTTGTTGGGTTCGGTTAACCCGTTTGGGTACGAGGGCCAATGAAGCTTTTTCAATGTTTTTGATGTCGAGTCAAAACGGCTTGACCGATTGACTTGAAATTTTGCACAAATGTTCCTCTTAGCAACCGCAATTGGTTGTATAAAGATGGTTCGAATAATTTAACCCATTTCGGCCTGGCGGACTTTCAACAAATTTTGTGTTTTCGATTTGTGTCCAATTTTACAGGTTGATTTTGCAGTCTAAAGAGAGGCTGCAAAAAGTTTTAGTTAATTCGATTAACCCGTTTTCCACGACGACGCCATGAAGTTTTCTATAAATTTTATTTTCTTATACGATTAAAAGTATTTTATTGAAAATTTTGTACCAGCATTTTAATTAAAACCCACATGGTTAATTTGGTTTTGACCTGTTTGTGCGTTTTGAACAAAGATTCAATGAAATTTTCAGTTTTCTTCAAATGAAATCTAAAAATCAAAAAATTCAATTTCTTATATATTATAATAAAAACATAGTATTTTAAAACAGTTTTTCCAAAAAATAAGCCTACATTTCTCTCATCAAATCATAAAAAAACGAGGAAGAGTGTATTACAACTTTCAGGTTAGTACTAAACAAAATATAAGTTGAAAAGCAAATTTTTAAATCTTTTCTAAACCATCGACTATATTTTATTCAAACGTTGGCAATTCAAGATAACTACTATTGACATAGTATAATGACATAATGGCAAACTTAGTATCCCCATTTGACCAATAGTCATTTTAATTCAGTTAACATTATTCGCCGGGAACCTAACATCCTCAACTCTATCGTCAAGGAGCACCAAATTCTCAAGATAGAAAAATTAGAGATAATCGTTCAAACTGTTTTTTAAAGTTTTTGTTTCGCAATCGGTTAAAAGAACTCGACAAAACATTTTTTTAAGCATTCCCCTAATTCAAAGAAGTTGTACCTACTTTCAGAAATTGGACGTAATTTACTTACAAATTTTTTTATGAACAATCGTCGGGTCGACAGGGGTTAACAACTTCCAAGTCTGTTAGAAAATTGAACTTCATTTTCAAAGAAGAACACATATACAAAATTTGAAGTTAATTGGTTAAATCATTTCTAATATATATAACAAAGCAACGAAAAAACCTATAAAAAGCTGTTGGGCCACGATGGGTTAACGGAACTCCACAAATATTTTTTTGTGGCTTCATTTATAAGCAAAGTAGTATTTCAAAAAATTGGCTGAAGCTTGCGTTCAATTTACAATTTTTTTTTTTTACAATTTGCAAGCTTCCGGGCAACGCCGGGTAAATCTGCTAGTTTATAATATTTGGAAAGTCCGCACTTAATTTACTAAATTTATGTTTGATTTTCATAATAAAAAAAAAATAAAAGTAAAGATTTTTTTTTTTTTAAATTCTAATATTTTGTTTTTTTTGTTTTTTTTTAAGTCTTTTTTTTGTTTTATTATATGTGTAATATAAGTAATTTTAAAATTAAGTTTTTGTTTTAGTTTTAATTTTTATTTTTAATTTATTGATTTATGATTTTATTTTTAGTTAAGATATATAAGAATCAGTTACACACAAACTTTTCAAAAGATAATTTTACAAAACAAATTTTACACTTCTATTTAATTTTAATTTTATTTTAAATAATCACTAGACCAAATGAAATTTTTTTTTTTCAATAAAATTTTATTTTTTTTTTTGTTTAACTCAAGTTCTTTATATTAAATCCCTTATAATGGGATCCTACCGACTGCGCCACTTACTTTTGTGCGAACGAGAGTCATACAAAAAAAAAAATAATTTAAATAAAATTAAGGTAAGTTTTTATTTTCTTTATTTGACTGTAACTTTTAGAGTGAATCTTAATTTTAAATTTTATAATTATCTTTACAAATTTATTTTATTCTAAAACCGTGAGAAACCTTACAAATCATAATTTTCACGGAATCAGTTTACAAAAATTATTTTCTATATAGGAACCGTTATTCGTAAATTCTGTAATTTAATATGAAAAAAAAACTTAGGAATTTTAATAATAATTAATAAGAGGAAAAAAAGCATTTATGGAAAAGGTGTTGTTTGTTCAGGTGGAGATGTTACTATATATTAGGTAATAAAATCAAATTTTTCTAGTATTTGACAGTGCTCTTTATTTATTTTATCGTTATACACAGTTCCAAAAGAATAATTTTCAAAATCATCATTTATACTTGAGCTCTTTCACAAACTTTTTACAAGGTTCTTTAATAAATAAGAAATTATTATCATTGCAACAAAACGTTACATCCAGTAATGCACAAGAAAACCAGATTTAGTAAATTATTTAAATTCATTTTTATGAGTGGTATTTATAGATTTGTAAATATATTTAGGTTTTTATCAATTTGTTAGCTTGCATCAAATTCTCTATAAAAAATGACGGTTAGTGCAAATGGCAGTGGTTTTAATAATATTGCCTTAATTCTGCCTGTACCCTGATTTAATAAACCTTGACACACTTCATTTCCTGATGCATCTGGAGTTAAATCAAAATCTAACATGAAAAATCCATTACTAAACATAGACTTTGCTATCTGATAACCTTTATCATTGTGGTAAATCTCACAAATCCCCTGAAAATAGTGTACTCTATGCTCTTGTGTAACAACTATTTTCATCCGAAAAACTGGTTTCAATTGCTGAATTAGGTATTTGAATCCATTTACGTTTAACACAAATTGTGAAATATCAAAATGCTTAAAATTGTATGGATTTTTTGATCTTTTTCCAGAATAACCTATATTTTCTGTCATACAAAATATTATTGAATTTGGTAACTGACCAATGAAAACATTACCAAGTAATTCCGATGAACTATTCTGTGCAATGGTAAAACTTTTTACCTCTTCACGTTTTTAGTTGTACTTGGCATTAGGTTTTTTTAATACCGCATTGTGTGCTAATAGTACACTTGGATTAATAGTTACATGTCTCATAAATAAAGTAATTTTAATATTTTCAGTTGATATTCGACAGAATCATCTGCAAAAAAGTAAATGTCTGGTTTTTCAAGTGTTAAAAGTATTCGGATGTCAACATTGTTTATGAGAAGTGTAGATTTATTAAACATGTCTAACTGTAGTATTCCCATAATTTCTACTACATTGCTATTTTGGTATAATTTTTGACGTTCTTTTGAACCATTGTTATCATGATTTCCTATATTTTGTTTATCGAGATCCCATCCCGCACATTCCAAATGAGTAGTAGCGGTATCTGTACCATAATTGAATAATGATTTAATATAAGCTCTATAATGATAGTTTCCAGATGGCGATATATTCTTTCCATTTAGCTGTACATTGCATTGTTTTATATTGATTAATATAAGATTAGTATAAGATTTTTGACTACACTTGGTTGTTGAAAGAATTTTTTTTCTGTGTTTTTATCATTATTCCATTGACCTCCGTCTCTTTTTTTTTTAAATTGTACTTTAAATTTTAGATATGCAGAAGAAACGTCCCTATACCTATGCCCATGATCTAATGAAACAAATTCTATGACTGATGGATTACCCAAAGAAGTAGCAGGGTTATAGGAAACTTCTTCAGATCGTAATATACTCGACTGAATAGGTTGTGTTCTAAAAATATCCAACTCAAACTTCATACATTCAACCATAATTAACCAAAAATATCTTTTTGCTTCTTTTTGTTATTCACTTTGCGTCGCTTTGACGTAAAACAATTTAAATTATTAATAAGTGGTCTTTTTAAAGGTTTTCCTCTTTTAATATTCTCTTGTCTATACATTTCATTAACATTTCATGCACCTCGTCTTAGAATTTTAATTATACCTTTACTACGACCTTGTACAACTCCTTTTAAATTTGCATCTGTTGCAATATCAGACAATGCATTATTACCAGAGTTAATAACCTCTTTTTTTAGTATATTAGCTCTACACGTAAATTTTGTTTTTAAATATCTGAAAAGTTCACCGACATTACAACCATATGTATCACATAATAATACCGAAATACTATCAAATGATTTTTCCACATTGCAATATTAAATATTGTTATATTCCTGGACTATGTGTGTAAAAGTATACTCTATGTTGATTGTTCTTAAACAAATTACATTATTTTCCACCTACATTCTGTGGTTTAATAATATCAGTATATATAAAAAAACATACCAGATTTTCTTACAGGAAATAAACCTAAGCTATTAATTAAAAATTTGTAAGCTTCAAGTACTCGAGGTTTATGTTGCTTAAGCTCCTTGAGTAATATTTGTTAAACATGTTTTTAAAATCCCTCTAAAGTATGTGGGAATCCTGTTCTGATCTTAATATCTAACTTTGGTTTACCTAAACAGATAGTAGTATTGGTCAAATTTGTAGGAAAATCTTTGTTTTTATTTGATGCAGATAAGTTTTTATCATCATTCAAAATGTTAGAAATTTCCCAAATCAACTAACGCTTAACTTCTTTCCTAGAATAACCAGGAAATGGTTGTACATTTTGAATTAATGTTGATATTAAAAATATTTTCCAGTCGCATAACATATGTTTTGAATTGTATGTAGTTCCTACACCGAGCATATCGTTTTTCATAACTGAAATATAAATTTGTATACCTTTATCCCACTTTTCACCGTAAACATTTGGTATAAAATTATTAACATATATTTCGATATTAACGTCAAATTCTTCATTTACTTGTACATTGTCCATGAGCTTGTTGATATATTTTTTCGTATTGGAAAATTAAGTTCTGTTTGAGTATTACCTTTTGCTGACCGTAAAACATGCCTTGCTCAACTACTTAACTCTTTGCTATTTATAGTTTTTTCTTTTTTTTTTTAATCGGTTTGGGCTGCCTAAAGAAACTGATATTATGTCTCCTGTATCAGTTTCAAGAATTTGTACCTTTTTAATTATAATAGATTTTCTTTTTTTTAACGTTCTACAGCTGAGTAGCACACAATGCTTTTTTAAAAACTTCTTCTTCCATTTCGTCATTGAATACTTCCACAGCTTCTTTTTCATATACATCTTCCTGAGGAAAAGCTTGTGTTGCAGCATTCTTATATACAGGAACATTTGATTGAGTTTCTACATCTGCATATATAGATTTTGCAGAAGTTTAAGTACCTCTTGTTTATGTAATTTTTACCTGCTCCTCTTTATTTGATGGGAAAACTTTATTTTTGTTTCTTACTTAAAATAGATTTTGACGATATATATACCTTTTTTGTGTATCTGTCAGGTGTTTATTTAACAACATTTTTCATAGTTTTATCCAACTCATTCACTTCTAAGTCTGCATTTTGTTTCATTTCTTAAGCCTCATTTTGTTAAATGCTGTGTTATTAATTTTATAAAATTTCCTATTATTCCTGAAAGTAGTGCATTAAGAAATGTAGGTGAAAATCCAGCTCGTTGAATCATAATTTTTCTTTTGCTATCTATAGATTTTCTACGGCAAATGAGTGATCTCAATTCCTTTTGATACTTTCGTAATTGAGTTGTTGCTTTTTTACTCAGATTACAATTACCTTTTAAAATAATTAAAGCAATTTCAAAAAAAGGTTTTATTACTTCGGCATCACAATGTTTTATTATTACTTTATGAAATTTTGATTTCGAAATTTTTAGTAAATGCAATATGTGTCGATTGGTTTTCAAACGTTTCATATTCTCCCCCAAGATGTTCTAATTGATTCCTTGTACAAAAGCAGAAATTTTTTCCATATATTATAATATATAAAATATATTATAATATAATATTCCATAATATTCCATATATAAAATATATCAAGTGCTTTGATTTCATTTGGATAAATCTAACGAGCTAAAGGTAATATCTGTGATTTTTCTCTTGTATTTTTAAAAAGTATTAGATATTTACAGTTAAGTGAAATATCTCTTAAAAATTATGCTTGATAAAATATATTTTGAGTTAAAAATATTACAGACAAATTCTTATGATGTGAACCTCTAGTAAATAAATCACATACACTCATATCATAAGAATTTAACATCATATCATCCATTACAAACAACGAAGGTTCTTGATTGTCATTAAAATCTGGCATAGTTCAACATCTTTCATATACTGTAGAACAGCATTTTTGTGTATTGTATATACAAAATGAATGTATATTTTCTTTTTATATTTAATTAAATTATGAATAAAAGTTGTTTTAACACAACAGGATGATCCTGCCACCATCATAGTAAATGGGTGAAACAACATTGTTGTATTAGTGAAAACTAATATTCCTAACCTATATTTATATAAAACCTATTTTTAACAAGTGATGAAAAAAACCAAGGTTTTTAAAAAGCACATTTTCAAAATTATATAGGGTTTCTTACTGAGTATTTGATCATTTATTTTTATAAGAATATATACAAAAATAAATGATAATATTATAATTTAGTTATTTCATCAATTTATTAATTATGAGTTATGACTAATAGTGAAATCAATACTTAGAATATAATCCCAATGTACTTAAGAAAACCTGTTAACAAGTGTGAAATATAATGTTGGAGCTTCAATTTTAACGTTTAATTTTGGAAACACATACATTGGTGAATAAATTACTGCTTTATAAAAATATAAAAGTTTTAATTTTGAAGACCCACTAGCCCTATTAAGGTTCCCTAGTTTTTGCTTAGCAAACTTATGATGGATCTGCCCACCCCCTTTATGTCACCACCTTTCTATTTTTTAGGTTTCAGGAAATCAATTGTGAACTCCACCAAAATTAGGTGTTTTACCTATAATTTATTTTTCTAAGCAAAAATGGTTAAAACTAAGAAACAATCTCTTCAATTTAAAGAAACCCTTTCAAATTTAAGAAAAACCTTCAACCTATGTTGAAGTATAATGCTGAAGCTTCAAATTTCATATATTAGTATAAAAAAATTTGAACAGGTATTGAAGTTACAGGTGTTTAAAAGTAGCAACATTTCTATTTTAGAGCCGTTATAGCTTCTTAACAGGGGACGTGACAAGAATTTGTTACACGACTCCTACTAATTTCTGAAGGTCTAACTTCTCCCAAAACTTCAGGACCCTACCTTGAGCCGTTTAGAAAATATGTGGGGCCAAAATTTTGCCAAATTTGAGTTTTGCATAATAGTAAACTTTAGTACCGTATGGCAATTCTATAACTGTTGATCTTGTAGTTTTGTGAAGCCAATAAAAGCAGCTCTCTTCCACTGTTTTTAGATTGAAAATACATTTAACAGAACGCCATTAGAAAAGATTGATAAATTTGCAGATGGGCAGCTAAAAATTGTAAACAAATATAGGAATTCAAGTCATGCATGTATTTACTATGTCTTCAGAGCTGCTCGCAAAGGTTATTGGAAACAATACGCATGTGATAGAAGTAGATTTCAAAGACGAATTGAAAATGTTGAATTCATTATTTCTAGAATTTTAACACGTGATCATCATGAAATTGTTAATACTTTTCCAGTTAAATCAAAATTATTTAAACAAATTAACTTATTTTTTAGTGTATGGATCGGATCAGAATCGAAAAATAAATCGATTTAGCTTTGCATGTCCATCCGTTCGTCCATCCGTCCACACGATAGCTCGAAAACTAAAGGAGCTAGTTTCTGCCATTCAACTCCTTATTTTATATGAGTATTACTCTATACCTGTAGAAACTGGGTGTCTGAAATGTTGCTAAAAATAGTTAAGTGAAATGGCCAAAGTTTAAGTAAAAATTGGTTGGTCTACTGTATAGGGTTTGAGTAGGTGGCATACAACTTTTGCTTTTATATGAGCATTACACTACACCTAAAGAAGCTGGGTGTCTGAAATTTTACCAAAAATAGTTTAGTGTAATAGCTAAAGCTATAGCTAAAATTTGGTTGGTCTATTGCAAAGGGTTCGAGTAGCTGCCATACAACTCCTTCTTTTATATGAGTATTCCACTACACTTAATAAAGCTGTATGTTTGAAATTTTGCCAAAAGTAATTAACCGGATGATATAATGTAATATATCTCACGGTCAAACGGGTATCCTAGAGTTGACACAGTCTACTCTACTACACTCTTCCTCGTTTTTGTATTCGTATGACTATAGGTCAAAGGGTATAATAAATTTGCCATTAAGTTTGTGACGCAGAGAAGTAGTGGGATAGATATAGACTCAAGTGTATGGACCGGATCAAAATCGAAAAAAATCGATTTAGCTATGTATGATCGTCCGTCCATCCGTCCGCCCGCACGATAACTCAAAAACTAAAGGAACTAGGATCTTGAAATTTTCAAAAATTCGTTTTTTTGTTCACAACATCACAATTCATTTGATCAGTTTTTGACTTTTTAAAACATACATATTTAAGTATGAATTTTTCTATTATTGTTTTTGCGACTGTTGTGGCGTCTTTAGTTTCTGTTGGGTAGACTTCGATATATTTTGTTAATTCAGTATCTATATTTATTGTTTCAAATACTATGTATATTTGGTTTTTTTTTATTTTATTACAGGTTTCGCAATTATTTAACCTTTTATATATATTTTTGTTTAGTTTACTTATACATTTATTTATACCATAATGTCCACCATACATTGTACTTATTATGACAGTTCCTTATTTATTCGTCCTTTTTTTTTTTTTTATTTGCATTGGCGGTTTATATATTATAATTTTTAAACAATCTGTAGTTTTAGAATAGTTTTACAGCTCATTAAAAATTTTATTGAATTCTTGGATATCCGCTATCTTAAATCTATCATCATTATTTGCTAAGGCTAATTCCTTAATGTTTAAATTGCTTGTTTTGAATAATAGCTTCCTCAGAACCAATTTTATCCCTGGTAAAAATTTTTTGTTATATTCTGCAATTATTTCATTTTTTGCTGCTAATTTGATTTCATTATTCTCTAGATTATTATTTTTATTTTTAGTATAATAATTTCTTTTTCTTACGTTTTTATTTTGATTTATATTTTCTTTTCGATTTCTGGCGTCAGATGTTAATTTAATATTTCTTTTAAACTTCATTTTCTTTAAATATCTTATGTCTGGTAGTGATGTTGTATTCCAAATATGAAGATAATCAGTCTTCATATCTGTATTTAAGGTTTTGGTGGTTTCTTCATTATTTTAATTTATTTCATTTAAATTTTCCTCCTTTTTATTTTTCATTGCTCTTGTAATTAGATTTCTATTGTTTTTTTATATCATTTTCTTTACTTTGGTAGAATCTAGTTGTATCCTCGAAAGTGCATCTGAATTGATATTAATTTTACCTTGTTTTAATATAATTTCAAAGTCGTAATCTATTAAATCTACACGTATTCTTGTTAATTTAGAAGAAGGATTTTTATGTCTGAATATGCTTACTAGGGATCTATGGTCGGTATAAACTTTCAATTTCTTACCAAAAAGATAAGGTCTAAAATAGTTGATACCCCAGTGTACAAAATTTTTGATGAATCTTCTATAGTAATTGCAGATGCTACAAATCTTCTTACCTTATCAGCATCTTTTTGTGTAGGATAATTTTTTTTTGTATCATATTTGTCTGGATCAGTTTTTATCTCTTCTGATGTTATAAGGTGACCTAAATATACTACTTCAGGTTTCAAAAAATTGCATTTCTCTGGATTCAGTTTTAAAATTATATTTTTGTAAGCATTCTAAAACTTTAATTAGATTTTCATTGTGAACTCTTAAATTTGATCCAAATACTAAGATGTCATCTACATATAGTAATACAGCCTCTTGTAGTCCACTTAGCGCGACTAAAAGCATTCACAAAATATCACAATTTTTTGTAGATATTTTTAGTCCGAATGGTAACTCTTGAATTGATAATACCCTTTATTTGTTCAAAAAACTGTCATTTGCCTAGATTTGTGATGTAAAGTTATTTGATGAAACGAACTTGTCATATCCACTATAGAAAAATACTTGGATTTACCCAATTTATCCAGTACATCATCCAATCTTGTTGATGGAAATAAATCATCTATAATATTCCGGTTTAATGATCTGAAATCTGCTACTAATCTCCATTTTTTGTTTCCATCTTGACTTTTTTTTAAACCTATTAACAATGGTGAATTATACGGACTAGTAAAATGTTCTATTATGTCATCTTTCATTAACTTTGAGACTTGTTTTTCTATTTTTTCTAATTGGACATTAGGTGTTCTGTAGTTCTTTATATACACTAGTGTTTTATCAGTCATCGCAATTTTTGGTCCTCAAAATTATTTATTGATAATGGTTCATTATCAAGAAAAAAAATGTTCTGAAATCTATTGTAAATGTTTAAAATTGAATTCTTTGCTAATTCATATAAATTATCTACTGTAAATATTTTTTTTAATCTTTCAAATATTTTTTTTAATCTTTCATGTTTTATGCCATCTGCTAGTATTAGAGCATTTGCGAAGAATACGCCTTTGAATATTTCTTTATCTATAATCAAAATATCTTCTTTTATGTCTAAATTTATAGCTGGAATTGCTTCCATTCGAGATTGAATTGTTATATTTGATATTGTTTTATTATTCATGCTTATTGGTAATACAATATCTTGTTCTTGTTGTGATATTATTAGTGTGCATGTTTCATAGTTTATTTTACATTTATGTTTATATAGGAAATCTCTACCTAGGATAACATCTGTTAATATGCTAATGTATTTTTCTATAATATGGAAATCATGATTAACTATTTGGTATTCAATTATTAGCTCCATATTTATTACACCCTTAGTATAAAGTTGTTTTATTATGCCGTTGATCTGACATATTTCATCATTTATTAATTCTTGATTTATAATTTTGTTTTTAATATGGATATATTTGTTCCTGTGTCTACTAATAGAGTCAGATAATCATTATTTTTTGTCTTACTTTATTTAGATTTGTAAATTTATTATCGCTATTGATGTTAATTATCTTCTTCTGTTCAATTGGCTTGAAGGAATACTTCATGTTGCATGTTGTTTACAAAAAAGTTTCCCTGGTTGTTATTATTATTGTAGCTGTTGTTGTTGTTTTGTTGAGTTCTATTTTTGTTGTTATTATTAAAGTTGTTATTCCAATAATTGTTAATGCAATTATTTCTAATATTGGTGAAATTGCCATTGTAATTATTACTGTTGTGGCTATTACAATAGTTTCTTTTAAAATTGTTCTGTCCGTTGAATTTGCCTCTACAATTATTTGCTCTAAAATGCATTACATTACTTTGCCTTGCATTAGTATGATTTTCTGATGCTAACTGATTTGCTTCTAGAAATCTCTTTGGCCTTGCTGGTAAAATGATTGCTCTGTGCATTTCATTTAATCCATTTTTGAATGTATTAAGACCTAATTAGTCATTTAGTTCTATGAATATGTTTCCATGACTTTCGCCTTGCTCAGTGCAAATAAATTAACATCCTGATTACCCTGTACTAATCTTGTTAATTCATTTTGGATTTTTGCTGGATTCTTTTTCGATTTGAAATTTACATTTAATCCTTTTTTTCAATTTATTTATGGTATTTATTTGTATCTCTATTATCAATCTTGTTTAAACCTTGTCAGTTAATTTGGTAGGAAATATAAACTTTAAAAATTTTTGTTTGTCACTATCATCCTTTAATGTGTCGGTATAAAGTTCTATAAGTCCTATAAAATTTCTCAATAATAGGTTTCATTATTGGTACAGCTTTTATTGCCGTTGTTAGCTCAAAGTTCATCATGTTTTCTATCTTTATTTCTACTTTTGGTTTCAGATATATATTTATCTGCTTTAATATTTCTTTTAATTTTAAGTGTTCAAGTTTCTTTTATTTCTTGTTGTTTGTCATCTATGAATGTTTGTGTATAAGTTCTGTTTGGACTTTTTTTAAGAGGTTTTAGTAGGTCTATTATAAGTCTGTTTATTTGTATTTTGTATTTTTTTTTGTATTTATTACATTATTAGTTTATTAAAACTATTTAACATCTTTGTAAATTAAATTAAAATTTGATAAACTATTTACAATTTTACAAAATTTATAAAATCATTTTTCTTTTATTTCATAAAAAAATTATAAATATATTAATTATCCATGGACTATTTATTTAAATTTTATTTGTCCTTATTATTGTTTTAATTAATGTTTTAAATCTCTGCAAATTCTTAATATTTTTTACTTCCAATGGCAATTGATTGAAGAGTTGCAATACTTTATACATTAAATTGTTTTGGCCATGAGCAGTTCTGTAGAATGGAAGTCTAACATTTCTTAAACTATATGAATGACCTCCTCCAACAAAGCGAAGATTATTACTTAGGTATGTAGGATGTAAGTTGTTTTTTATCTTAAACACGAAAACTAATATATTAAATTTTAATCTCTGCATCACATTTAGCCATTTCAAAATTGACAACATCTCGGAACTTCTAGTGAATCTATTACATTTTAGTACGGCTCTCAATGCTTTGTTCTGAAGCACATGTAAGCGATTTATTTGTCCCATATTGCAGGTTAATAAAATCGATGAACAATAATCAAAATGCGGTAATTAATATAATTGTATTATATATTATTTTTGCAGATTATAACGATATTTGCTTTCTAATTCTCCATAAGAATCCAATTTTCTTTGATATTTTTTGGCATATTATATCACAGTGTTTGTTAAATTTAAGTTTGTCATCTATCGTAATTCCCAAGTATTTATATTCCTTCATACATTCAACTACACATCCATCTATATGTATATTGGCTATTTCATTTCGTCCATTTATTACCATGCACTTTGTTTTATTGATGTTTAATTTTAATTTATTCTTATTAAGCCACTTATAAAGTTCGATTAAATCATTATTTATCTTTTCATTACATTCTTGAACTGAATTTCCTTTTGCATATAATAATGTGTCATCTGCAAATAACGCTAATTTGCAAGATTGAATTGAATTTTTTATGTCATTGATATATATCAAGAATAATAAAACGCCCAGAACTGATCCTTGAGGCACACCTACGTGAACATTTTGCACTTCCGAATATATTTGTCCAATTTTCACTCTTTGTGTCCTTCCATATAAATAACTTTTAAACCCTTGTAATTCCACATTTTTTACACCCATCTTACTAAGTTTACTTATTAATACATTTTTATCTATAGTTTCAAAGGCTCTATGGAGATCTAGAAAAACTGCTACAATGATTTCTCCATTTTCCATATAATTTTTCCATTCATAGATAACTAAGTTTATGGCTGATTCGCAAGAGTAAGCTTTTCTGAAACCTGATTGTGCATTACATAATATATTATTTATATCTAAGTGATATCTAAGTTGATTATAAACTATTCT
Organism: Dolichopus griseipennis; assembly: GCA_963082915.1. Classification (NCBI taxonomy): domain Eukaryota; kingdom Metazoa; phylum Arthropoda; class Insecta; order Diptera; family Dolichopodidae; genus Dolichopus; species Dolichopus griseipennis. Next base: position 218,421,992 of record OY720441.1, on the reverse strand, counting down.
TTCAAAAATCTTCTCACAAATTAAAATCATATTTACTGGTCTAAAGTCCACAGGTTCTTTCGCCTTTTTGATTTTAGGTACCGGTGTTACTATAGTTTCTTTCCAACTTTCCGGAAATATCCCTTCTAAAATTGACTTATTTATAATTTTTCTCAGTTTTGGAAAAAAAGTTGGTTTACAATCTAAAACAGTGGTTCTTAACCTGGGGTCCATGGACCCCCAGGGGGTTCGCGAACGGGTTCCAAGTGGTCCGCGGCACTATTTACAAAAAATCGTAAAAAAAAATTTTATGTTATCTTGATATTGTAACTAAAATAATAAGTAACATTTCTTTACTGTTTTGTAGCATCAAAATTCTAACATTTGAATTTTTATGTTAAAAAATTTAAGTCTCAGTAAAATTTCGCTGGTAGCTACAACAAAGGCCGTGGATGTATTCAATCTTGTACAAAACTTTTTTGTGCAGCATGATTTCCCTAATTGGAGTAAGAAGCTCGGCACAGTTACCACTGATGGTGCTCCAGCCATGCTTGGAAACAGATCTGGATTTGTATCTCTGGTTAAAGCAGAAGCTCCTCACATTTCCGTAGTTCACTGCATGCTGCATCGCCATGCACTAGCCGCCAAAACATTACCACCAGATTTAAAAGCAATTATGTCAACATGCGTTAAAGTAGTAAATTTCATAAGAGCTCGCGCTACTAATAATCGCCTTTTCAAAAATCTCTGTCAGGAACTTGGATCACAGCATAATGTGCTTTTATATCACACTGAAGTTCGCTGGTTATCAACGGGGCTAGTTTTATCTCGACTGCATGAACTTCGAGTGGAAGTTTCTATATTTCTCAAAGAAAAAGAGAGTGCTCTTTATGAAACTTTTCAGAAAACCGAATTCGTGATGGGTCTCGCCTACTTAGCAGACATCTTTTCTCATTTAAATGACTTGAATCGTTCTATTCAGGGACTTAATATGACACTTGTGGATGCCGGAGAAAATTTGAGATCATTTATAGAAAAGATACCCCTCTGGAAAAGACGTTTGGAAAATAATAATTTCGCAAAATTCATAAATCTAGATGAGCTACTCCTAGCAGGTACAAACATTCAAGAAAAAATGACAAATCAGTTTAAAAATCTAATTTTGATACATTTGACCATCCTTGAAAATTCGTTTCAAAATTATTTTGTAGTAGAAGAGTTGAAACCTGCTGCATGGATTCGTAATCTATTTATTATTAACCTTGAGATCATCGACGATAATGACATGGCCATGGATGATTTGATTGATTTGCGAACAAAGGAAATTGTTAAACATGAATTCGAAACAAAGAATTTATCAGAGTTTTAGTGCTCATTGTTGGTGGGGTATCCTATTCTTGCCAAGAGGGCTTTACAGTTTCTGATTCCATTCGCAACAAGTTATTTATGCGAATCTGGGTTTTCAACACTTCTTATCATGAAAACCAAAACTAGAAATAGATTGGATGCAGACGAGATATGCGTATTGCGCTATCAAAGACTACCCCTCGTATTAGCATCCTCGTTAAAAGCAGCAGCAACCAGCAGCAACCATCACATTAATCTTAATTATTTTTTATTATTTTTCTTTGAAGCTGAATAAACAGATTTATAAATAATTATTAAAAAATGTATGTGTTTACTATCAATTTATTAATTTTTTAACATTTCAGGGGTCCGTCGGTACCAATTATATATTTATGGGGTCCATGAGCTTGAAAAGGTTAAGAACCCCTGATCTAAAATAATCGACTTATTTATTCCTATGTAATCATTTTTATTTTTTAAATCTTTAAATGCTATTTCTAATATTTCATCATTTACTAGTGCAAACTCAAAGTTTGTTTCTATTTCAATTATATTGTCTTCATATTGAATCTTTTTTATGCTATTATTTATATCTAATATACTTTTAACAAAGAAAGTATTTAATTCTTTAGTTATTTCTAATTTGTCAACTAATACATTATTATTACTTACTATTTGTTCTATTTCATTTTCTTCTTTTTTTAATACATATATCTTTAAAGTTTCCCACATATCACATTGATCACGCATGTTTTCTAGAATTTTTTCTTCAGTATATTTATTTTTTTTTAAATTACATTTGTACTTGTATTGATTTCCTATAGATTTATAATTACTCCATGCTAATTGATCATTTAAAATTTTTGGTTCTATTATAAAGAATATTTTCTGCCTGTTAAGAAGCTTTAATTCTTCATCGTACCATTTATTCATTTTATTATTTATTGTTATTGTTCTTCTTAAATTCTCTACACTACAAATAAAATCAGATTTTAATTTCAACGCACAGCTATTTACACTTGTTATGTTTAATATATTGTCAAAATCTAAAGCAATTAATTTATTAATTAACTCTTGTTTATTGTATTTGTAGTAATTTATCTGTTTTTCATTGTTGTTGTTTTTAAATCTATGTATTTCTATTTGTATAGTTTCATGATCCGATATTTTATATTTATTATTATACCCTACACCTATAGAATAGGTAAAGGGGTATATTAACTTTGGTATGGCGTTTGTAACCACCTAAAGGTAGCGAGCTAGATATGGAAAAGTATATATATTTGTGATGATGCGTGACCTCCTGAGTCGATATAGCCATGTCCGTCCGTCCGCCGTAGGCACGATAACTCAAGAAATAATGGAGTTATCTTGATGAAATTTTAACTGTAGGTTACTAGGACCGAAAGTACGGCGGGGATTGCATATGGGCAAAATCGGCCCATGGGTTCGGATTCTGGACCTTTTAATCGATCGAAGGGCTAACGAACATATAAAAAAAATCACGATAACTGAACAACTAATGACGCTTTCTTCATCAAATTTGTGCTGTAGGTTACTAGTAATAAAAATACGTCGGGGAATGCGTAAGTTCGGGATTGGACCATGGGTTCGGAACCTAGAACTTTTAGATCGAATTTAGGCCAAACGAGCATAATTCCGAAACCAATGAAGATAGAACCTCCAAATTTAGTATCAGGGTGTCCCTTCCTATTTCCTAAGTGTCTTGGAAATTTGGGCCCCATTGGGGCAGTGGGTCGGGGACCAGCCACACATTTCCGATGACCTTAAAGCATATCTTTAAAATTAATAAAGATGGCAACTTCAAAAAAATTTAGAAGCTTCAAATTTGGCACAAGGGTGTTCTTTACTATCTCCTGCGTGTCTCCCTAATTTGGGATCAATTGGAGTGGTGGTTCAGTACCCCTCTTAGACCTCCCAATTTTTAAAAGCTTATAATCGAAATTACTAAAAATAGTAACTTAAAATTAATATAGAACGTTCAAATTGTGTACAAGGGTTAACTAGTACTATAAGTACAGCGCGGACTGCATAAGGGCGAAACCAGCTCAAGGAAATTTTGACTAAATTGTAGTGGTTCAGCTATGTTTAAAGGTACTTGCTGCATTTATGTAAAATTTATTTTTATATTTAAATGAATTATATGAAAAGGTCTAAATTTGTAATTGTGTTTTAGAAATACATTTATTGCATATTTTGCGTTTATAAGCTTTTCTATTAGGTATATAAACTAACCATTTAAAATAATTGCAATTTTGAAAAATTTGGGTTATTAAATATATTATGCTTTGATTAGCTTTTTATCACAAAATTAATAATTAGAATTTTTACATTTCGTAATTGAATTGGAATAAATATATTTTCATTTATTCCAAGTTTTTTTGTTTTTTAATATTTTTAAATAGATAAATTAGTAAGAATTTGTAATATTTTTTAATAGATAGTGTAATTAGAAAATGTTTTTAAGTATTATATAGTTAATTTGGTTAGCTATGTCTTACGATTAATTTAATAACTACTTTTATGGTGTTAAAACGACTTATGGATATGTCCTTAAATTTGAACCAGGTGTAGGGTATTTCTAAGTCGGTTGCACCGACTGACTGTTTCTTTACTTGTTTATATTTACTTCTAGTTCAGTTACATGATCCGTTAAAACGTAATCTATTAGAGTTCGTGATGTTTTCGTGATTCTGGTAGGTTCTTTAATTTTTTGTATCAACCCATAATTACATAAAAAACGATTTATCCGATCTCCCTCCGTTTCATCTGCAAAATTAATATTGAAGTCCCCTGTAAATATGAGATTCATTTCATTATCAATATGCCTCTCACACCAGTCTTCTAATATATCAATAAATCTATTTGTAGAACATCTATGTGATCTATATAAGCATATAAGATATTAATTTTCCTCTTTTATCTTAATTTTAATAGATAAGATCCATACATTTTCTAAATAAAAAGAATCAACTAAATCACTTTGATATTTCTTGTTAATATAAATTGTTACTCCACCAGTGTGTCTGGAATATGAATTACAATTATACGTTTTATAATTATTGATCAATAATTCCGAACTATCAATTTTATCAGTAATATGCGTTTCACTTAAACATATAAAACAAAAATTTTCTTCGTATATTAAATTTTCCATTTCACTGAAGTTAGTTGTTAACCCTTGAATATTTAAATATATACCAATTATATCGTTACCATAATTTTCTTCATCTATAAAAAAATTATTTATAAAAAAATCCTTTTTCTATTTATTTCAATTTTTCTCATATATACTTTTCTCATATGACGGATGATATTGAAGAAAAAGAATTTCAGCTAAAAAATTACACTGTTGTATCATGTCTCTCTCATTCAAGACACACGGGAGGAGCTTCAATTTACATAAAAATGGATCTGCAATATAATGTGACTAGCTCCTTAAAAATGAAGTTTATGTGGATATTATTTGTTAAGGTCTTGTTAAATGAAATTGAATGGACAATGGCAGTTGTTTATAGATCACCTTCATCGGAATATCCAGTCTTGTCTTTTATTGATAAGTTTGGTGAGTGGTGTGATGAATTCATTGAAAAAGAAAACCATTGTGCGATTGTTGGTGATTTTAATATAGATTTGATGAAATCGGATACGTTGTTAAATGCTAAAAATATGATAAATACTATTAATCAGATTGGGCTAAAACAAATTGTACGAGAGCCCACAAGAATAACGAATGCAAGTCAAACGTTAATAGATTATTTATTGGTTAAAAATTATTGTAATTATGTAGAATATAAAATTGACCATAGCCTGAAAATTTCAGATCATGAGTCAATCTTGATAGAATGTAGGATTAATAAGCAATTAGATAAAATATACAAAATTAAGAAGATTTTCAAATATGATCAAAATAATTTCTCAAGTACTCTACAGGAACTATTTTTGCAAAATAGTATTTTTGGTTTAGATATTCACGGGAAGGCGTTGCAGTTCGAAATGAACATTATAGAATGTATTAGTTTACTTTCAAAAAACATTAGAGTAAAAATTTGTAATAATTTTCCAGGTTGGTTCACTAATGACTTAAGTAGCTTGAAACAATTGAAAACTCAAAGTTATATAAATGCTATTTATATGAGAGGAAACCATGAGTGTTGGAATCAATATTTAAACATCAGAAATAATTATAAAAATAAAATTATACAAGCAAAACAAAATTTTATTAAAAACAAAATTATAACTTGTGGAAGTTATGAATGCACCAGCGTGCATTATGGAAAAATATTAAAAATCTAGTACTTAATGAAAATAATCATGATGTTATTAATGAAATTAATTTTAATGGTAAAACAATAAAAAATGTACTGCAAATTACAGAGGAGTTTAACAAATACTTTATTGAAAGTATAAAAGAAATACATGATTCCATACAAAATGTTCAATATAGTGATAACATTAATGCATTGTATAATAGATTTAATTTTCATTTAGTAACGGATGTTGAATTTGAACTAACGCTTAAAAATATGAAAAATAAAAAGGACTCTTTTGGATTAAATATTCAAATGTTTTTACATTCACTGGCAATAATAGGACCTCACTTATTGAATATAATTAATTGTTCATTAGCGAATGGTGTTTTTCCGGAAAGTTGGAAGCAATCAATTATAGTTCCGATAGCAAAAATAAAAAATTCAAATAAATGCGAGGATTTTAGGCCTATTAACATGATGTCTTTATTTGAGAAAATTTTGGAAAGATTAGTATTTAAACAACTGGAAGATCACCTTGAAAAAAACAACATTTTGATACCTGAACAATCAGGTTTCAGAAAGGGTCATTCCTGTGGCACTGCTTTTAATTGGACAACATTTGAATGGAAGAAAGAGATGGACGCAGGTAACATAGTTCTGACAATATTTCTGGACTTTAAACGCGCGTTCGAAACTGTAGATCGAGAAATTCTTTTAAACAAGCTGGCAAAATATGGTGTATTAGGGAAAGAACATGATTGGTTTAAGAGTTTCATTTCTCAGAGGAAACAAAGGGTTCGGATAAATGATGTTACGTCATCTTCCATGTTTGATGAATTTGGTGTTCCCCAGGGATCCGTACTGGGTGTCGTTCTTTTTTTATAAATAATATAAAGGAGGCTTTAAAATTTAGTAAAGTGTCACTATTTGCTGATGATTGTCTTATATACATAGCTGGGAAAAATTTTAAAGAAATCGAAAGTAAGCTAAATGAGGATCTAAAAGATGTGTATAATTGGATAAATATGAATAAATTAAAATTAAATATTAATAAAACCAAATGTATGATTTTTAACTCCAAACATAATCCAATTATAAAAATAGGCAATGAACAAATTGAGGTGGTAAATAGCTTTAAATATTTAGGTTTTATTATTGATAATAAATTAAGTTTTGATGAACATATTAATGGAATAAGTAACAAAATATCCAAGAAAATTGGTTTTTTAGGAAGACTTCGAAATACTATTGATCAAAAAACAGCAATTTTATTATATAACTCGCTAATACTTCCCCATTTTGATTACTCAGCATCAATTATTTTCTGTACTAAATCGGAATTTATCACAAGATTACAAGTCCTTCAAAACAAAGCTATGAGAGTTATATTAAAATGTGACCGATACACTTCGTTATGGCAAATGAATACAAGACTGAATTGGATGAGTGTCATCCAAAGAGCCATTTTCAAGGTACTAGTTTTTATATTTAAAATTAAAAACAATCTTTTACCTCGATATTTAGCAATCAATTTAACATATGTCAGTGAAGTAAGTAACTATAATCTTCGGAATTCCAACAACTTTAGACTGCACAGGTTCAATAAGGTGGCAACAAAAAATTCAGTTATGTATAAAGGAGTTCAAATTTTTAATGAAATGCCGAGTAGTATTAAATTAGAAAGAAATATTAACAAATTTATTAAATTGGTGAAGGATGAGATTAGGAATAAATTTTAAATTTTTTTTTTAATTTTTTTAAATTTTAAATTTTTTTTAATATTTCAAGCTATTTTTTATTTAATGATTGATAAATTTAATTATTTTTTTTTTGTTTATAATATAACTAATATTCTTAACACTGGATTATAATTTGAAGTAAATGTTAATGTAATACTATTTGCAAAAGTTTTTATTAAACTAATAAATTAATAAATAAATAAATAAATAAAACTTCACATTTTCTATCTACACAACTATGTTTTTCATCTAGTTAACGTTTATATTCTTCATTTGCCCTAACACAATTTATACATATTTCTTCCTTCGCTTTACATTCTTTAGCCAGGTGTTCCCCTCCGCATTTTAAACATTTATTTTTTTCTTCACGGCATTTCTCCTTCTTGTGTCCATATCCCAAACATTTATAACATCTCATTACATCCAAATTTTCAAAAACTCTGCACACATCCCATCCAATTATAATTTCTCATTCTTTATTATTTCGTTAAAATCTTCCGCACACATTTCTACTATTGCATTAAATTTATTAACTTTTTTTTTTGTTCCATACACTTTAACACACTTTAATTCTTCTATTTTTATCCAAATATGCTGTTATTTTAATTTTATTCCAATAGTATTCTTATCATAGCTTTCAGACATGCCGCTAATTAATATTGTGGGTTTAATTTCTGTAGGTATAATCGTTTTGTATTGATCTCCCAGCTCTTCTTCTACATTTTCTTTAATTTTTCCAACTGAATCAGCATCTTTACAATAAATAGCAATTGTTCCATCACTTTTTTTAGCCACCTTGTTTATTGCTAAATTTCCTGGACAAATATTTTCTTTTACTGCTGCTTTAATTGAATCACTAGATTGCGATTTTTTTGGTTTTATTACCACTAGTGGGTCCTTTTTAATCATATTAGCATACGTTTTCTTATTATTTATTGCTTTAATTTTCTTATTTGGTTTGTTTTGTAATGACGTTATTTCTATATTGTTTATAATTTTATGTTGAACAAAAATATTCAGCTTACTAATAATTTCTTTCAATGATTTTTCCTTCTCTTCTAGTTTTTCATTTATTTTATCCATTTTTTCAAATTTACTTTCAATACCATCAAAATCTGTTTTAATCAGTTCTATTTTTCCTTTACATTTCGCACATATAAACAATATATTACTATTGTTGTTGTTGTTCAAGTATTCTTCTATTTTTTCATATTCATTTATTCCACTGCAATTTACTGCTGTATGAAATATTCCACCACAAAAACCCATACATTTTATTGATGATACATTTCTCATACTTTTGTTGCATTTTTTACACGTGCTACTACTTGCCATGTTGTTGTTTTTGTTTAATTTACTCATTTGATTTTAATTAACGTTAAATTGATAATTTTAGTGAGATAAGCTCTAAACTGTGATAGAATATTCTCACCAAAAACCACATGTAAATTTATAATTTTATAATAATATTTTTGCAAATCCTATTTTTTATTTAAATATTTATACTTTAAATATTGTCCAAAAGTTTATCTTTTTATACAATTTTAAAAGAACTTTCACCAAATTATTATTTTTTTGCGTTATCTTATAAGATTTTATAGTTTATTTTATATTATTTTTTTAAAATTAACTAATAACTTTCCAATCCGTACTAGATAAAAATTCTCTCAGTTCGAGTCAATTTTCCTGTCCAGTAAAATTAAAATTTGCTGTTATATTTTACTTTATTTTGTTTTTAATAAAAAAAAAATGTATTTATATACTAACAATTATTAATTCAATAAAATTTGAAACATTTTAAATTATCATAAAAAATTTAAATTAATTAAAATATTTAAAAAAAAAAAATTTTATTTATAACTAGCTAATACCCGGTGCGCGTTGCTGCGCCTCTCAATGGAGGTTTAATTGAAGTTGATGTTACTGCAAAACGTTAACACAAAAATTACACACTGTGTAAATGTAAACTTTAAAATGTATGAAACCAATTTTTTTAAAACGATTTTTCTAGGATTATTCTAGTAATTTTTGAAACTTCCTGTAATTCAAGCAGTACAAACTACTTTCCAAAATTGGACGTAATTTACAAAAAATTTTTTTTGACCAACCGTCGGTCCGACATGGGTTAACAAATTCCAAATCTACTAATAGTGTCAACTCAATTCTCAAGGAGCATCACGTATACAAAATTTGAAGTCCATCGGTCAAACCGTTTTCATTTTAGAACGAAAAAGTTTAAGTGCTTGCACAACAGCCCCAACTTGGCGGTCCGTTAGAGGAAAATTTTTGGGCCACGATTTCTTTTCGTACCCAAAAACCTCTATATACAAATTTTCATTAAAATCGGCTGGGCAGTTTAGGAGTCTATTCGCTACATACAAACAAACAAACTTTCGCTTTTATATATACAGATATATTTGCAAAAAAAAAAAATAAATACAATTACAAATTTAGACCTTTTCATATAATTCATTTAAATATAAAAAATTTTCATAAATGCAGCAAGTATCTTTGAACATAGCTGAACCACTACAATTAAGTCTAAATTTCGGGGACACATACTTGTTAAATATTAAGATATTAATTATAAGTTATTCTTTCATTCCATGCAAATAAACTGCTGCAATAAAATATATTAAATAAAAAGATATGTTTATATTTTTGGAGTTTGATTAACTCTGATTTTTTATTCAAAATTCAAACCTTTTTATACAAATTTGAATCCATAAATTTTTGTAGGATAAATTACTAAAATTTTGGGTTAGAAGAATATAATATATTGATTTCGACCTTGTTTATATGCATGTAAAGATAATTAACCAAAAATTTGAATTATAAAAATATGTAAATCATTATCATTCACTATACTAATTTTACATTCCAAATAAATTTTAACAAAAATGAGGAAGATTATAGTTGTCCTTGTCAACTTTTAGATACCTATACCTACTATGATCTATAATATAATAAACCGTTAATTAATTCCTTTATACTATTACATACATTACAAAATATATATAAAAAAGTAAAATAATTAAAAAGAATTTGACGCACCCTACCCCATAAGTTTTGTTTAAAAAAAACCATAAAACAAACAAAAAAAAAAAATTGGGACATCCTAAAAGTTGGTCCGAGCGGAGTCCAACTTTGCCAAGTAATCTACTTCACCTGCCGAATTTTAATTTTAACTCCGTAGCTTCATTATATTCATAGTTATGGAATTGACAATTTTGTGTGCCAGCTTCCCGAAAATGGGGCCGTAACGTTTGGAAACTTCATATAGGTGCTTCTTCTATTATACAAATAACTGTTTTTAATTTTTATCCTCCTAGTATAATTAGTTTTGAAGAAATTCATATTGGTGCAAAGTAGATCTATGGCAGCCCCCCAAAAATGAAGCTGTAATGTTTTGAAACTTCATATAGATTAATGATCTTTTATATAACTAACCGTTTCTAATTTTCATTTTCCTTGGTTAATTACTTTTGAGGAATTCATATTTATTTATAGTGCAAGTTTTATACAAGATGCACTGCAAAATTAAAATATTTCCTAATTTTTATATGAAAATATTGGAGTTAAATAAGTTAGTTATTCGAGAGCTACCCGAAGTTTTGGTTCGATCTTAACAAAAAACAAGTAAAGAAACAGTCAGTCGGTGCAACCGACTTAGAAATACCCTACACTTATTTGGTTAAAATTTTAGGACATATCTATAAGTCATTTTAACACCATAAAAGCTGTTATTAATTTGATGGTAATACATAGCTAACCAAATTAACTTTATAATACTAAAAACATTTTCAAATTACACTATCTATTAAAAAATATTACAAATTCTTACTTTCGCCCTTACTAATTTATCTATTTAAAAATATTAAAAAACAAAAAAACTTGAAATAAATGACAATATATTTATTCCAATTCAATTACAAAATGAAAAAATTCTAATTATTAAATTTTGTGATAAAAAGATAATCAAAGCATAATATATTTGCAATTATTTTAAATGATTAGTTTATACACCTAATAGAAAAGCTTATAAAAGCAAAATATGCAATAAATGTATTTCTAAAATACAATTACAAATTTAGACCTTTTCATATAGTTCATTTAAATATAAAAATAAATTTTACATAAATGCAGCAAGCATCTTTGAACATAGCTGAACCACTACAATTAAGTCTAAATTTCGGGGACACATAGGAAATAGGAAATATATTCTTTGGCTTCGAAATTAAACTCGACCACAACCAATTCCCATGGTATTCTCATTACTAGCAACCTAGAGTTTAAATTTCATCAAAATAGCGGCATTATTTTTTGAGTTATGGTGTTTTTAAGATATAATGTTTGTTAGTCCTTGAACTTTTCAAAGGTTCCAGAACACGAAACCATGGTACGATTTCGCCCATATGCAGTCCCCGTCATACTTTCAATACTAGCTAACCCTTGTACACAATTGGAACGTTCTATCTTAATTTTAAGTTACTAGTGTTATTAATCTCGATGATAAGCTTTTACACATTGGGGGTCTAAGAGAGGTACTGAACCATCACTCCAATAGATCTAAAATTAGAGGGTCACGCAGGAAATAGTAAAGAACCCCCATGTGCCAAATTTGAAACTTCTACATTTGTTTCAAGTTACTATCTTTATTAATTTCTAAAATATGCTTTAAGGTACTCGGAACTGAGTGGCTGATCCCCACCCACTACTCGAATTGGGCTCAAATTTCAAGGAGACTAAGGAAATCGAAAGCGACACCCTGATACCAAATTTGGAGGTTCTATCTTCATTGGTTTCGGAATTATGCTCGTTCGGCCTAAATTCGATCAAAGAGTTCTAGGTTCCGAACCCATGGTCCAATCCTGAACTTACGCAATCCCCGAAATAGTTTCATTACTAGTAACCTACAGCACAAATTTGATGAAGATAGCGTCATTAGTTGTTGAGTTATCGTGATTTTTTAAATATGTTCGTTAGCCCTTCGATCGATTAAAAGGTCCAGAATCTGAACCCATGGGCCGATTTCGCCCATATGCAATCCCCGTCGTACTTTCAGTCCTACTAACCTACAGTTAAAATTTCATCAAGATAGCTCCATTATTTTTTGAGTTATCGTGCCTACGGACGGACGGACATGGCTATATCGACTCAGGAGATCACGCTGATCACAAATATATATACTTTTCCATATCTAGCTCGCTTCCTTTAGGTAGTTACAAACACCATACCAAAGTTAATATACTTCTTTACTTATTCTAAAAGTATAGGATATAAAAACGGAAATAGGAAAGAACCCTCGTATATCAAATTTAAAGTTTCTATCTTCGTGAATTTCGAAGATAAGCCTTTTAATTTTGGGATTTTTTGGGAGCCACCTGAACCACCACTACAATTAAGTCTAAATTTCGGGGACACATGCTTTGATACCTACGGGACTGTGTGGCTGGTCCTTAACCCACTACTTCAATTGGTCCCAAATTTCAAGGAAACTAAAAAAAATAGAAATAGACACCCTTATACCAAATTTGGAAGTTCTATTTTCATTGGTTTCGGAATTATGCTCGTTTGGCCTTAATTCGATCAAAAAGTTCTAAGTTCCGAACCCATTGTCCATTCCCCAACGTACGCAATCACCGCTGTAGTTTCTAAAATTTTAATAAACATATTTCAATTCTATAATTTAATAAAAATAAAACGAATTTAAAGGTATGAGTATTGTTATCATTATTAAATTTGTAAAGTAATTATGGGGGGGTGTTCTATGGAGTGTCTCTTTTGGGTAACTCTATAGGATCAATGGGTGTAGTATGCGATTACATCTGACGGGTTTTCTGGTAAGTTGGCCCAGCCTCTACTACACCAAGTCAAATTTCACCTTCACCATGATCCCCCCTGCTACGTCGAGCAATCCTACCGGAATATCTGATACCCAACCCAGGTGGAGTAAGTAGGATCGACAAACCAACGAGATTTTGGCGGGTCGAGTCTTATGTATTCAAAAAATAGGCGTGCTTTAGGAGCGTCTACACCAAGAATTGGCGGCTTCAAGCGGGTGTCTGTCTTGAAATAAATGGCTCGCTATATGAACGTGGGTGAGATGTGTCTGTTCATCCAAAAGGCAAGTGTGCCTCAAGACATGAGCTTATGGGGTTATTAATTATATCTCATAAAACACTAACTGTATAAAATATGCAAACAAGAACAAAAATGCGAATTGATATATTTCCCCAAGGGGTAATCATATTAATATGGTGAATGCTCCTTTGACTTCTCCAGTCAATGTAAACTGCACATCGGATTTGGGGGTGCAGATAAATTCATGTTTAAATACAAACAGGATAAAAAAATCAAACACAAATTCAAGAAACCGGTCATGTGAAATAGTGAAAACTTTTGGCTACAAGAAGCGGACGCTAATCGGAGCATGGAACGTGAGAACACTTTATGCTGATGGGCGATACGAGCAAACCGAGCGTGAAATGTTACGATTAAATATTAACATACTTGGCGTCAGTGAAACTTAATTGAGAGGTTGTGGTGAAATTATTTCAGACAGGAATTTAACTCACATGCTGTACTCAGAAGATGATGAATCAGAAACAGTAATAAGGCTCGGTGGAGTAGGAATTATGCTAAATGCTGAAGCAAGACGTAGTATTATCTCTTGGAAACCAATATCGCGCAAATTGATGACTGCCAGATTCAAATACAAGGTCCGAAATATAACCATAATACAATGTCATGCTCCTACCGAAGAAGCAGAAGATGAAGAAAAGCTGAATTTTTACACTCTACTTGGGACAACATTTGATAACGCTCCCAGAGCCGACATAAAGATTAAACAGAAAACTCTGGTTTAGAACGAGTCATGGAACGGCATGGCATTGGGGTAAGAAACGACAATGGCGAAAGGCTCGTGGATTTTTGCAATTCCTTCCAGCTAGTCATTGGCAGTCCGTTTTTTCCACATAAGTCATGTCATAAGGTAACATGGGTTTCCCCAAATGGTCAAACTGAAAACCAAATAGACCATTTCATTGTCTGCTCCTGGGTGTGGAGGAAATCTCTTTGCGACGTTTGAAATAAGAGGAGCGGTGATGTTGGAAGCGATCACCATTTAGTTGTTGTCCGAATGCAGTTGAGAACAGAAGCTGTCCGAAGACGAAATCAAGTGCCTGTAAGAAGAGCACTCTTCGATGTTGAAGCGTTAAAAAATCCCGCAACGCGTGGAAATTTTGTACAAAAATTCCGAGAAAGGGCATCAACATTGAATGAAGCAAATGAACGAGAGGATAAGGCAGTTTCTATAGATGAAAAGTGGGACAAAATAAAACAATCATTTATAGAAACTGGAAGAGAAACAATACCCCGAATATCGCAGCAAAAAAAAAATGGCAAATATTATACTCGAAAAGATCAAAAGCAGGATTGAAAATCAAGCCGGCTTTCGCAGTGGTCACTCTTGTGTTCACCATATCAACACGCTACGAATAATACTCGAGCAATCAGCAGAGTAGACTTCGAGAAAGCTTTTGATCTTGTAAACCGCGAGTATATATGGAGAGCTCTTAGTAGGTGGGGTATCCCGGAGAAAATTATTGCCATTATTAAGTAATCCTACGAAAATGCGAGGTGTCGAGTCTTACACAATGGACAGTTGACTGATTCGTTTGAAGTACAGCAGGGTATAAGGCAAGGCTGTATATTGTCGCCTATATTATTTTTGGTTGTGATGCACGCAATTTTAACCGCAACCGTAGGCATTGATGAGAGGTATGGCATTTAGTGGCGACTAGGAAAACATTTAAGCCACTTAGATTATGCTAATGATGTAGTTTTCATGGCACCACAAGAAGTGGTGTGAACGAAATGTGCCAAAATTTGAACACATATGGCAAACGAGCTGGTCTAAAAGTAAATGCAGCTAAGACCAAAAGCATGCGTACAGAGCACTCCACACATCAGCAAATTCTACTAGAAGAAAGCCAAATTGAAGAGTAGAGCAGCTCAATTATTTAGGAAGCATGGTGACATCAAAAGGGGGAACAGAAGTTGATGTTGACAGCAGAATAAATAAAGCTAGAGTTGCTTTTGGAACTCTATCAAACATATGGCAGTCAAATAATATAGCCCTGCGAACAAAGCTAAAATTATTTGAAACAAACGTCAAATCAGTACCTCTATACGGCTTTGAAACATGGAAGGTAACCGCCATTATCACCAAAAAGTTGCAGACGTATATAAACCGTTGTCTACGCCGCATCTTAAGGGTTCGTTGGCCGCAAATCATTACTAACACACATCTGTGGCAAAAAGCGGACCAAAAGATGATTGAGGTCGAGATACGATAGAGAAAATGGCGAGGGGTCGGACATACCTTGAGGAAGCCAAAAGAAAACATTGCAAGGTAATGTTTTGAGTGGAATCCACAAGGCAGACGACGAGTGGGTAGACCAAGGAAAACATGGAGACGTACTGTTTTGAAAGAGGCAGAAGCGCAACGCAAAACGTGGTTACAGCTAAAAGGGATTGCTAAGTATCCTGAAAGGTGGAGAGGATTTCCTGGAGGATTAACTAACGGAGCGTGCAAATTGTAAAAAAGCAAGTTTCGGCCAATTTGTCGAAGTTCTGCTTTGGTTAAAAAGAAAGCCTCAAAAAAAATATTTGTGGAGTTCCGTGGTCCAACAGCTTTTTATAGGTTTTTCCGTTACTTTGTTACAAATTGGAAATGGTTCAACCGATTGACTACAAATTTTGTATATGTATTCCTCTTTGAGAATGGAGTTTACTCTATTACCAGACATGGAATTTGTAAACCCTTGCCGTCCGACAATTCTCCAAAAAAAAATTTTGGGGAGGATATTACGACCAATTTTTGCGAAATATTGCTTCGCCAGAGTCTTAAAACCAGGTTAGTTGATTTCCGTTTACCCATTGAGACGCAGAAGCTTTTTTCAGATTTTTTCGTTACTTTACTTTTAAGCAGAAACGGTTGACCAATTGACTTTAAATTTCTTATGCGTACACGTATATACTTATCCTACGATTCTTCCAAAAAAAATAATTTGTAAGTTAATTACGACCAATTTTTGAAAGGAGGTAAGAGTTCTTTGAATTAGGGGAATGATAAAAAAAAGTTTTGTCGATTGCGAAACAAAAACTTTAAGAAACAGTTTCCAAAACAGTTTTAACGATTATTTCTAATTTTTCTATGCGTGATGAGTTGAGGATGGTGCGTTTCCTGCGAATAATGTTAACTGAATTAAATTATTATGAAAGTTTCAAGTGAAATTTGATATATTTTTGTTGAAAAATTGCTAAAATAATGCTAAAAAAAAACGTTTTAAAAAAATTGTTTTATTAGATTTTAAAATTATGTACCCCATGTACAATTTTTGTCTTAACTTTTTCCTATAACACCAACTTAAATTAAAATTCCATTGAGAGGCGGAGCAACGTGCACCGGGTAATAGCTATTTTACATATAAGTATTATTATACCCATTTGAATTTAGGTCAAAAAATAAAGTCGTTGGTTTAGAAAAGGTTTAAAAATCTGCTTTTCAACTTATATTTTGTTTTGTACTTACCTGAAATTCTACTACGCTCTTCCCCGATTTTTTATGATTTTATGAGAGAAATTTAGGCTTCTTTTTTGGAAAAACTGTTTTAAAGTACTATGTATCTAAGCATAATATATACGAAATTGAATTTTTTGATTTTTTAGATTTTATTTGAAGAAAATTGCAATCCTAGACTGAAATCTATTTTTAAAAAACAACAACTTCAAAGTAGACAAAACACAAAGACTTACGAAAAATGTAGAGAAGGAAAATGTTATGTTATTTAAATTTAAAGATATTATTATTCGGATTCTTTATTAGCTTTATTTTTATTATTATTAATATTATCTCATTTCGCTTTTGATCTATTTGAAACAATTTAAGGAGGGCCAAAAAATTAATTCTATTAATTAAGTGAGCTTTTGGAATAAAGGTCAAAAACAGGTCAAAACCCAATCGGGTTAATGGAACTTAACTAAAACTTTTTGCAGCCTCTCTTTTGGACTGAAAAATCAACCTGGAAAATTGGACACAAATCGGAAACACAATTTTTTTTGGAAGCCCGCCAGGTCGAAATGGGTTAGTTTATTCCAACAAAATTTATACAACTAATTCCGGTTGCTAAGAGAAACATGTACAAAATTTCAAGTTAATCGGTCAAACCGTTTCGGCTCGACATCTAAAATATTGAAAAAGCTTCATTGCGCCCTCGTGACTTAACAGGTTAACCGAACTAAACAAAAATTTGCCCAGTGGTTTTCAAGTGAATCCTGGACAAACAAACAAACAAATTTTCTTCTTTATATATTTTACTTATATAAAGGTAATTTTTATGAATTTTAAGAGGTAAAAAACATATCGCTCTTTCATCTCGCACGGTTAACTGTAATTGGTCCTCCTATACAAAACAGCAATTTTACGATCTTTTTTATACGATCTTCTATTAGTCCAAGAAATTTGTGACTTTGAGTCTCTTTTATATTTTGATTGATATATTTTATTTCCATATAATTTAGCTCCTTTGACTTTACTAATGTATATTTTGTTTTTTCAATATTTATAGTTAACTAGCTAGTACCCGGTGCGCGTTGCTGCGCCTCTCAATGGAGGTTTAATTGAAGATGATGTTACTGCAAAAAGTTAACACAAAAATTACACACGGTTTACACATGTAAATTTTACAATGTATGAAAGCAATCTTTTTAAAACGATTTTTCTAGGATTATCCTAGGATTTTTTGAAACTTTCTGTAATTCAAAGCAGTACAATCTACTTTCCAAAATTTGACGTAATTTACTTCCAAAAAAATTTTTTTGACCAATCGTAGGACCGACTGTTAACAGTCTCAACTCCATTTTCAAGTTGCTTCACACATATAAAATTTGAGGTCAACCAGTCAAATCCTTTCTAATTTAGAGTTAAGTAACGCAAAAATCTATTAAAAGCCACTGTGCCCCACTGGGTTAACGGAACTACACTTTCTCTTTGGGCAAAGCAGTATTGCGCAAAATTGGACGTAATTTGCTTCCAAATCACTCAACAAAATTTTTTTGGGGCTTTCTTTTTAGCCAAAGCAGTACTTCGCAAATTTTGACAATATTTGCTTCCAAAACTATTTTGACCAACCGTCGGGCCGACATGGGTTAACAAATTCCAAATCTGTTAATAGTGTCAACTCAATTCTCATAGGGGAGCACGTATACAAAATTTGAAGAAAATCGGTCAAACCGTTTTTAATTTAGAGTTAAGTATTGAAAAAACCTATAAAAAGCTGTTAAGCCCCAATGGGTTAATGCAATACAATAAAATTTTTTTTGGGGCTTTCTTTAAAGCCAAAGCAGAAATTCGTAAAATCGGACAAAATTTGGACCCAAAATTTTTTTTTACCACCCGTCGGCTCAACATGGGTTAACAAATTCCAAAACTGTTTATATTGTCAACTCAATTCTCAAGGAGCATCACGTATACAAAATTTGAAGTCAATTGGTTAAACCGTTTCGAATTTAGAGTAAAGTATTGAAAAAACCTATAAAAAGTTGTTGGGCCGCAATGGGTTAATGGAACTCAACAAAATTTTTTTTGGGGCTTTCTTTTAACCCAAAGCAGAATTTCGTAAAATCGGACAAAATTTGGGCCCAAAATTTTTTTTAACCACCCGTCGGCCCGACATGGGTTAACAAATTCCAAAACAATTAATAGTGTCTACTCAATTCTCAAAGAGCATCACGTATACAAAATTTGAAGTCAATCGGTCAAACCGTTTCGAATTTAGAGAAAAGTATTGAAAAAACCTATAAAAAGCTGTTGGGCCGCAATGGGTTAATGGAACTCAACAAAAATTTTTTTGGGGCTTTCTTTTAAGCCAAAGCAGAATTTCGTAAAATCGGACAAAATTTGGACCCAAAATTTTTTTTGACCACCCGTCGGCCCGACATGGGTTAACAAATTCCAAAACTGTTAATAGTGTCTACTCAATTCTCAAAGAGCAACACGTATACAAAATTTGAAGTCAATCGGTCAAACCGTTTTCATTTTAGAACAAAGAAGTTTAAATACTTGCACCACAGCCCCAACTTGGCGGTCCGTTAGAGCAAAATTTTTGGGCCACGATTTCTTTCCGTACCCAAAAACTCCTATATACAAATTTTCATGAAAATCGGCTGGGCAGTTTAGGAGCCAACTCGTTACATACAAAGAAACAAACAAACAAACAAACAAACAAATAAACAAACTTTCATTTTTATATATATAGATAGATACTGGCATATCCATTTATATCTTTTTTCCATATCCTTATTGATATGAATTTTCAGTTGCACTAAATTTTCCGTTTAATATACTACTGCCAAATCATCTGCAAATAAAAATGTTTTACATTGTACATGAAACTACCATGAGAATAACGTTGGACCTAAACAGCTTTTTCCCATTGCTAAAAAAAAAATTTTGGTATTATAATTTTTTAATATTAAATTAAATTAAATTTTTAATGTTTTAAAAAAAATTATTAGGAAAAAATTAATATCTTCCGTAACTGGGTCCAAAAAGAGTGGTATTAACGAAAAGTATTGATTTGTTTTCAATTCAGGTAAGTTACATCGTGAGAAGCTAATCTTTTAAACTCATTTTAGTATTAATGATTTTCAATCAATATATGGATTATTCTTGTTTAGCTATCACAATATTATGTTATATTCTAAAAATATGGATATTGTGGTGATAATTAACTTCATTGGAAAGCGCTTCAAATAACTTGACACATTTGAACACAATCAGTTGCGACCTTTATTTATCTTAGGTTAAGAATTAAACGATCAGCGCTGCGTGTGTAGTTTGCATGAATATCCGCATTTATTGTTAGAATCATTTTATTTTTTTTGAACCTCTTTACTATTTGTAGATTATTTAACAATTTTTCAACACGATGGTTTGATGAAGTGGGCACAGATCCTTAACTGCGTTTTGTAAAAAGATAACTAATTTTGGGTTATAAGAAGGAGACAAATTGTAACTTGATTTGATTAAGGTTGTAACATGATTTGATTAAGGACCTTTTCCAAATGCGTTAATTAATGGTAATATTGACTTCTATCTTACATTCAAATCTGGCAGTACGTTCGGATACTTTACTTTTACTGTGGAAACTATTTTATTATGAATAAAATAACTATATACGTATATTTCAATTTGGATACAATAAACTTTGGTAAAGCTGAAAACCAGTAAAATAACATATTTTTTAAAAAAAACTCTTGAAAATATATTTGTAATAATATCAAAGTATAAAATTTTTATTACTACTGTTTCGGTCGCGAATGGAAGGAAAAACACTTATATTTGATTAAAAACTTAATATTTTAACCCCAGTATTTAATTAAATTAAAAATTTAATTTTTAGCACATTTTCAAAAAATTTTGTATATAGCTTCACTCTGTCCGTCCGTCCGTATGTTTACAAAATTTTTCACTAGAGTTCTGTTAGGTGTATTTATACCCGTATGACTATGTAGTCAAAGGGTATAATAAATTTGCCGTTACGTTTGTGATGCAGAGAAGGAGAGGGGGCAGATATAGACTCAAGTGTATGGATCGGATCAGAATCGAAAAATAAATCGATTTAGCTATGTAGGTCCGTCCGGCCGCACGATAACTCAAAAACTTAAGGAGCTAGGATCTTGAAATTTTCGCAATAGCCGTCATCGATATTTAAATCCAGAAATTTTGGTCCATGGGTTCGGGTAGCTGCCATACAACTTCTTTTTTATATAGTCATTAATCTGTACCTATTACAGCTGCGTGTTTGAAATTTTGCCAAAAGGAGTTTAGTTTTGTGGCCAAAGTTCCTGCAAAGTTTTGTTGGTCTGCTGCAGTGAATTCAAGTAGCTGCCATACAACTCCTTCTTTTATATGAGCACTACACTACACCCAATGAAGCAGGGTGTCTGAAATTTTACCAAAAACAGTTTAGTGTAATGGCAAAAGTTTCCGGAAAATTTTGGTTGGTCTGCTGCAGAGGGTTCGAGTAGCTGCCATACAACTCCTCCTTCACCTAATGAAGCTGGCAGTCTGAAATTTTGCCAATAATAGTTTAGTGTAATGGCTAAAGTTTCTGCGAAATTTTGTTGGTCTACTGCAAAGGGTTCGAGTAGCTGCCGTACAACTCCTTCTTTTATATGAGCATTACACTACACCCAATGAAGTTGAGTATCTGAAATTTTGTCAAAAATAGTTTAGTGTAATGGCCAAAGTTACAGCAAAATTTGGTTGGTCTACTGCAAAGGGTTCGAGTAGCTGCCGTACAACTCCTTCTTTTATATGAGCATTACTCTACACCTAATAAAGCTGAATGTTTGAAATTTTGCTAAAAGTAATTAACCGGATGATATAATGTTTATGTTACGGTCATACGGGTATCCCAGAGTTGACATAGTCTACTCTTCCACACTCTTCCTCGTTTTAATCTGAAAACGGCAAAAGATAGCTGATTTTATAAAGTTTATAAATTTTTAAAAGAAAAATGTATAGGGTTGCCATACGGTACTAAAATTAACCATTATGCAGAAATCAATTTTTACAAAATTTTTGGTCACACATATCTTCTAAACGGTTCAAGATAGGGTCTTGAAATTTTGGGAAAAGTTAGATTCTTAAAAAATTAGTAAGAGTCGGTTATCAAAATTTTTTTGTCAAGCCCCCTGTTTAGGAGCTACAGGGGCTCGAAAATTGAAATTTTGCTATTTTTAAACACCTGTAACTTGAATACCTGTTCAAATTTTTTTTTTACAAATATACAAAATTTAACATATGTTAAAGGCAAATTTTGAAAGGGGTTCTTTAAATTTAAGAAATTGCCTCTTAGTTTTAACCATTTTTGCTTAGATAATAAAATTAGATGTGAAATTACAAATTATGGTGGAGCTCACAATTGATTTCCTAGAACTTTTATGTTTTTGTAAAACAGTAACTTATTCACCAGTGTATGTTTTCCAAAATTAAACGTTGTTGGAGGTTAAACATTATATTTCGCACTTGTTAATAGGTTTTCTTGAGTGCATTCTAATTATTGATTTCACTATTATTCATAATTAATAAATTGATGAAATAACGAAATTATAATGTTATCCTTTAAAAACCTTTGGTTTTTTTCATCACTTGTTTTATTTTAATTATTGTAAAGTAGGAAAGTGATATTTAAATATGATGAATGTATAGAACTTTAGTTGTACTTTATAAAAAGGCTGCCATAAAACTATCTTATTTAAAAAAAATTTATATTTTATTTTTATGCAAGATTTTTAATTAGAATATAATAATAATTAATATATAATAAAAAAGAATAGGCAAGTTTTTCAATACTTTTTATTTTAAAAAAGAAGATTCTAAATGTTCAATATACCAAAACAATTTCTTAACTATAAAAGTTTTGGTGATTTAATAACTAAAACTTTTAATAGAAATAAATCATTTACAAAAGAAATTGAGCTTCCAAAAACAGCTGAAGTTGTAGTAATTGGCGGAGGCTCAGCAGGATGTCATGCCCTTTATCATTTAGCAAAACATGGAGCTAAACCTGTTCTATTAGAAAGAGCTAGCTTGACTTCCGGAACAACATGGCATACTGCTGGATTAATATGGAGATTAAGACCGAATGATGTTGACATTCAAATACTTGCTAGCTCTAGAAATTTATTAAAATCCTTGGAAGATGAAACTTCTTTAGATCCAGGTTGGATACAAAATGGAGGAATTTTCATAGCACATTCGAAAGTAAGGGACTTAGCTGTTAAAAATTTATATTAAATTTATTAAAAGTCTATATTCTCTTAATTTTTAGTTCTTCGTTTTTTATAAATTTTGAAAAAAATATGTTTATTAATTTCACTCTGTCCCTTCATATGTTTACAAAATTTTTTAACACCATTTGAAATAGAGAAACGAAATTTCAACAACGGGTAGTTATTGCAAAAAAAATATTTTCATGGAAGAACTTTTTTCTGTAGTCCTACTTGTTACAGAGCAGCAGCCCCCCAAAGTTGGAAAAAACCCTATATTCAAATTGTTATTTTCGGTATATTTTCAAAGTAAAAGAGAGCTGATTTATAAGCTTTATAAATTTTTGAAAAACAAAAATTGTGGAAAATGACATTTCCATATTACCATTATGCAAAACTCAATTTTTGCTAAATTTTTGGCCACACGTATTTTCTGAACGGTTCAAGTTAAATTTTTTACCCGAACATGACTTGTATAAATTTTTTTTAACGCTCAACCGGGTAATATCTAATTTACATTTAAGTATTATGTTACATTTATGACTATATATTTTTTATTTTTATTTTATTTTATTTGACCAATTGAAGTAGTAGGTCGGAATCCATCCACACATTTCTGAAGACCTTAAAGCATATCGTTGAAACGAACGGTACACGTGCTTATTTTTGAAATCTGTCTGAAAATTTTTTCTCTATTGCCATTATAGTACTAGTAATTGGTAAGAAACAATATGGATTTCTTTATAAATTTATAAAATACTAGTATCGCCCTGTGCTCGAAATTCGAGCTTTTGTGCTTTTAAATTTACATAAAAAATCCGTTTTGTGCAATTTAAATTAGACTAATATTACACGAAACTTATTTTTTTTTTCCTATACATAATCAAATTTATGGCAACAATGTTGTCAACAATTCTTGCGTTTGAAATTTGCTTAAAAAAAAAAATTTATAATTTATTACACAAAAAATGCGATTTACATTCTAAATATAAATAGTGTTCTAATATATAATGTTTTGAAAATTTGATGATTTTTCTAAACATATACATATGTATACATATTTACTGAAATCAAGTAGCCAAAATTCGAGTTAATGCTGCCCTACATATAGAAAACTGTACTTTTTTCTAAACATTTTAGTACGATTTGGATTATTATGTATGTATTCTGTATCCTAATTAAAAAGCTTATTTAGTACTTAGTATTATATTATATTGAAGCTGCCAGAAGTACAAAATAATAGTTAAGTTGACAGAAGTCGAAATTTTTTTTAAAATCACATTTTTAAGAATTATAACATATCTACAAATATATAAAAAAAAAAAAAAAACTGATCAATTAAAAAATTGATAAATTTTTCCTCGCCTTATTCCATTTTTAAATTTAGTAGCTACTTAGGCAAATAAGTACTACATTTCAATAATAAATTCTGAAATTTTTACTACAAATGTAGGTATGTACATATACAAAAAATGGTTCTGAATTCTTTAGTTTACTTTATATTATACCTATTTGTCTAGTTTATTTATTTTTTCTATATATGATCATGAGTTATGACTCATAAGTTTCTTTAAACAAAAAATGTTATTACTTGCGTTCCTATATGAGGAGAAAACTACTCTTTTTTACTCCCGCCTACTGCCAGCTACACCACACCGCCTCTTGAAAAGGAGTAGATGAATGGAGTAGATAATTAAATAATTTTCGGCGGACAGCTTTAAATAAATTTTTATAATAGATGATTTTTCTCTTGAATAGGTTATGTTAAATCATATTTTTTATTTGATTACCAATAAGCTCTTAACTCTCCCATTTTAGATAGTCTTTATATATTTCAGCAATAAAACTTAATTTTTTCACTTATTTTTCATTATCTAAATATATTAAATATTATTAACTTTACAAATGACAGATAGTTTCAAAATGTCAAATATTATGTAGGATAGTTAATCTGACAATTATATACTCCTGAAACAAAAATTAGCTTTCCATTTACAAACCACTTCTACCTATTCTTCATCAACAATTTTTGGTAAAGGAACGCATGTATTATATAAAAGTAAAACTAAATTTCAAAGTAAAACTAAAAAGAGTAGAGTATACATGTCCAAATTTTTTTTAACGCTCAGCCGGGTAATATCTAATTTACATTTAAGTATTATGTTACATTTATGACTATATATTTTTTATTTTTATTTTATTTTATTTGACCAATTGAAGTAGTAGGTCAGAATCCATCCACACATTTCTGAAGACCTTAAAGCATATCGTTGAAATTATTTTAAAAAAAATAGCTTAAAATTAATATAGAAAGTTCCAATTGTGTACAAGGGTTCTCTATTATTGAATGAACGGCGAGGACTGCATATGGGAGAAATCCGACCATCAATTCGAATCCTGGAACTTTTTCATCGAATTTACGCCAAACGAGCATGATTCCGAATTCAAAGAACTTAGAACCTTCAAATTCGGTATCTGGTGTCCCTTTCTATTCCCTTAGTGTCCTCGAAAATTGGAACCAATTGAAATAGTGGGGCGGGGACCATTCACATAATTTCAAAGACCTTAAAGCATATTTTTGAAAATAATAGAGATAGTAACTTCAAAACATTGTAGAAGCTTAAAATTTGGCACAAGGCTTTTGTTTAAAATAGTAACTTAAAATTTATATGGAATGTTCCAATTGTCTACAAGAGTTAACTAGTATTGAAATTATGGTTAGGAAGCATATGGGCGAAATCGTAACATGGTTTCGGGTTCTGGAACCTTTGAAAAGTTCAAAAGCTAACGAACGTATATCTTAAAAACACAAAAACTCAGAAACTAATTACGCAATTTTGATGAAATTTATATTCTAGGTTACTAGTAATGAAAGTACCATGGAATTGGTTCTTGTCAGGTTCAGATTCTAGAAGCTGTTGATTGAATTGAAGTCAAACTTGTATAATTTCCAAACTAAAGAAGATAGAACATTATATTTCGGGCACATGTGTTTCTTCTTATTTGTTTAGTGTACGTGAAATTTTGGATGAATTGGAATAGCGATTTGCGTACCACCCCCACTACTCCCAAGATCTAAAAGCATAATTTATTCGAAATTAATAAAGATAAAAAAATCTAATTTGTTACACTATTTCCTATTCCGTTCTTATTTAACACTTTTATATTTTTAAAAGGCTAAGAGTTTTACTATTAAACATATTATGTATTATATTTTATAAATTAAAAACTAAATATTTTTTTAATAAACGGCGAAATTTTTTTTGTTTTTTAATTTTTATTATTTTATATCTATATTTTATTGAATTATTACCAAAGGTAATATATAATTAAGAAATTGTGTAGAAACTGATACTTAAGTTGTAAAATTTATTTTTGTATTAAAATTAATTATATGAAAAATTTATCATTGTATTTTACAATTATTATTATATTTTGTGATAAAAAGCTAATGAAAGCATTAATGGTTTTAACTAACATTAAAAAACATGAAATTATATAAACTTTTATATTTATATTATTACAAATTAATATTTCTTCTGAATAACTTGGAGTTTAATTATATAGAATATTAATAAATAAGTAAATTAAGAGAATAAATTTAAAAATTATTGAAAATTGAAATAATTAACCAAGAGTACTACATCATTCAACAGTAAATGCACTGCAGCTAAAAATCCTGAAAAGGAGTAATTGCTGTATGTGTGTTAAATTTTATTGAATTGGATAAAAGTTTTAAATATATATCTCAACTTTTTTTGTTGTTTAATATTTTTAAATAGATAAATTAGTAAGAATTGCTAATATTTTTGAATTGATAAAATAATTAGAAAAGGTTTTTAGTATTATAAAGTAAATTTGGTTAGCCATGTCTTACGATCAAACTAATAAAAGCTTTTATGGTTTTAAAATGACTTATGGACTTCCCATTAAAGTTGAACCAAATAGGTGTAGGGTATTTCTGGGTCGGTTGCACCGACTGACTGTTTCTTTACTTGTTTTAAATTACTTTAAAGGTATTTTCGGTTTGCTTCTGCTTTCAGTTTTTCATTATTATTAAGTGACCATTCGGTAAATTTATCCGTAAGGAGATTTTTGATTTCTAGTTCAGGTAACTTAACGTTTCCGAATAAATAATTAAAAGGTTTTATCTCTACCCTTTATTCAATTAAAATTTTATTTATTATTTAAAAATTTTGGCACTACATATAATATGATTTTCAAATTAGTTCTATTTAAATAAAGACAATTTTTTGGTAAATTTACAGAACGGTCTATTAACAATAATGGAAAACAGAACCAAAACGAAAATACCTTTAAAATAATTTAAAAAAAAATCAATTTCTTTTATATTTCACTTTCAAAAAGTTTCAATTATTTGCGAAGAAATTAGTAAATATATACGAACGGTACACGTGCTTATTTTTGAAATCTGTCTGAAAATTTTTTCTCTATTGCCATTATAGTACTAGTAATTGGTAAGAAACAATATGGATTTCTTTATAAATTTATAAAATACTAGTATCGCCCTGTGCTCGAAATTCGAGCTTTTGTGCTTTTAAATTTACATAAAAAATCCGTTTTGTGCAATTTATATTAGACTAATATTACACGAAACTTATTTTTTTTTCCTATACATAATCAAATTTATGGCAACAATGTTGTCAACAATTCTTGCGTTTGAAATTTGCTTAAAAAAAAAAATTTATAATTTTTTCAATTATAAAAACTTTTTTAAGTATTTTTAAATTTTATTCCTGTAGCTTAACGCGCTATAAAGAGAGTAAAATTTTGTACAGTTATTACACAAAAAATGCGATTTACATTCTAAATATAAATAGTGTTCTAATATATAATGTTTTGAAAATTTGATGATTTTTCTAAACATATACATATGTATACATATTTACTGAAATCAAGTAGCCAAAATTCGAGTTAATGCTGCCCTACATATAGAAAACTGTACTTTTTTCTAAACATTTTAGTACGATTTGGATTATTATGTATGTATTCTGTATCCTAATTAAAAAGCTTATTTAGTACTTAGTATTATATTATATTGAAGCTGCCAGAAGTACAAAATAATAGTTAAGTTGACAGAAGTCGAAATTTTTTTTAAAATCACATTTTTAAGAATTATAACATATCTACAAATATATAAAAAAAAAAAAAAAACTGATCAATTAAAAAATTGATAAATTTTTCCTCGCCTTATTCCATTTTTAAATTTAGTAGCTACTTAGGCAAATAAGTACTACATTTCAATAATAAATTCTGAAATTTTTACTACAAATGTAGGTATGTACATATACAAAAAATGGTTCTGAATTCTTTAGTTTACTTTATATTATACCTATTTGTCTAGTTTATTTATTTTTTCTATATATGATCATGAGTTATGACTCATAAGTTTCTTTAAACAAAAAATGTTATTACTTGCGTTCCTATATGAGGAAAAAACTACTCTTTTTTACTCCCGCCTACTGCCAGCTACACCACACCGCCTCTTGAAAAGGAGTAGATGAATGGAGTAGATAATTAAATAATTTTCGGCGGACAGCTTTAAATAAATTTTTATAATAGATGATTTTTCTCTTGAATAGGTTATGTTAAATCATATTTTTTATTTGATTACCAATAAGCTCTTAACTCTCCCATTTTAGATAGTCTTTATATATTTCAGCAATAAAACTTAATTTTTTCACTTATTTTTCATTATCTAAATATATTAAATATTATTAACTTTACAAATGACAGATAGTTTCAAAATGTCAAATATTATGTAGGATAGTTAATCTGACAATTATATACTCCTGAAACAAAAATTAGCTTTCCATTTACAAACCACTTCTACCTATTCTTCATCAACAATTTTTGGTAAAGGAACGCATGTATTATATAAAAGTAAAACTAAATTTCAAAGTAAAACTAAAAAGAGTTTTTTATTATAAAAAAAACATATGTTTAAAATGTATGATAAACTTTTCATTTAATAGTACGTCAATATGTCTATCTACATACCCGTAAATCGATAAGCGCGTACACACAAAAATATTTATTTGAATTTTTTAATTTAGTACCTACAAAAAATTTTTATAATTTCATATAATAGGTATATTTTGAATTTTTTTCAATACATATAAGATATTTTTGAAAACATAATCTTAGAAATATAAGAAAAACCAAAAACAATATTTTTATACATTAGTCAATTTGTAAATTTAAAAAATCCGAGTTATAGTACATCGCGTTACGCCTATTTTGGTTGCTCTTATGTAATTTCATGTATGTACCTATTTATTTGTAAATTTTTTGACAGAAATTATACGCCGTACGGTTCTATTTAAGTTGAACAATATTTTTTAGTTTTTTTATGCATAATAGGTATTTTCAATTATTTTGAATTTATTTTTTTTTTAAAAAACAATATTATTTTAAAATATTTTATTTTGAAAACTTAATCGAGGAACATAAGAAAAAACAATTACAAATATTTTTATACGCTTTGTCAAATTTTAAAATTTAAAATTCCGAAGTATAGTTCATAACATACTTACTTATTTCAAAATTTTTTGACAGAAACTGAATGACGTACATGCTGATTTTGGCTGATCCATAAAAAACAAATCAATTTTCTTACGAAGTTTCTGCATATTTCAGAAGTCGGTTTTTAATTTTACAAAAAACTTAACAAAAAGCAACAACAATTTACGATTTACAAAAAAAATTTTAAAAAAAATTTAAATCTCCTTGTTCATTGAATATTTGAACTAAACAAAAAAAAAGAAAGATATACATAAGTCGGCGCCTATAATCTTTTGATTTAGATTTAGCTGCGAGTTACAACCGAAAATGAATTACATTTACACAGAAAGTCGGCGCATAATATTAGAGTCATAAGCCTCAACTTTTAAATTCAAAATTACGTTAAATTAAAGACAGGTTTTCACCTGAAAAAACGCAGTATTCTTAAAAAAAATATCATTGTCCTATGAAAAAAAAAAAACCTTTCTTTTAGTTGTTGTTTCATTAAAATTGGTCTTATAGTTTGCCCGGAAAAAGGATGTTTATATTTGTATGGGAAACAATAAGCCGATTAAATATTATGATATGAAAATTTAAAAATTGTACCCTGTACCGTTTGAATGTATTGACTAGTTCTTTCGCCAATCATTATTTTAAAATTTAAATATAAATTGTTTTTTTTTTGTTGAGTTGATGAAGAGTGCAGACTGCAGTTTAAGAGAAAATACCATAGAAAAGTGTTTTTTTTTTAAATTTGTTACCTAAAAAATTTAAAAAAAATTTATTTTGCAAATCATTTACTAAATTTTTTATATTTATCGAATTTACTAAACATTTTAATACATTTTAATCTAAAACGAAAAATTAATTAAGATGAATTGAAACTTGAAAAATACGTAAATACGCTATTACGTAAATTTTAATTTATAAAAGACTCTGAAATATTCAATATGTTTAATTTTCTACCTGAATGGCTGTATATGCATGTATAAAAGAAAAATCATTAAAATGTTTTAAAATTGAATTTATTATAAATGTGCGACACAAAAATTTTTATGTTTATTATCAAATTGTTTTACAAGTTGGTTGAAATTTTTGATTAAAAAATATATTCTTATTCTAATGTACATTTTCATAAAATAATTATCATATTTATCACAACACATATAATTGAAATCATTTTTCAAAAATTCTCTTCTAATATTTTTAATATATTCATAAACAGTCATCGGCTTACCTTCGTAGCGATCAGACGTGAAAAAATATAGTGATTTTTCTTTTCTCTACTTGTTTTCTCCAAATTTTTTTTTCTCATTCTATCCTTTTCTAATCATATGAATTTCCTTTAATTAAAATAATCTAAAAAATAATAACCAAAAAAATTATTAAAATTTTTTCTCTTTTTTAATCAAGTAAATTAATAAACAAATATACGTAAAATATCAAAGTGCATTACTTAGTAAAAATAATGCGGGTGAGTGCAAAATGGTAGGGTACGGATGGATCCCTTCGGGGAATCGGTTTTTAGAACTACCGGAGGATGACACTGGTCAACCAAATCCAAAAATTAAAGAAAAATCTAGAGGAAAAAATATAACAGTCGAAATATTTCCAACCTTACCTCAGGTAAATAAGCAGGAAGAATGTGCTAAATTCGTTATAATCGAATCAACGGACAAAACTAAACCCCTATCAAGTTTTAGTGTTTTCGCTAAAAAAAAGGCACTGGTTCTCCAATATCTGCCCAAAATATCTAGAACAAAAAGATATATTGAAAATTAAAACACATAATAAGCGTAGCTTTGCCGAAGGTGGCAGAATTTACAGCAAAAATATAACTCCAATAAGTAACCCACAAAGTTTTGTATCTATATTAAAAAATACTACACCACAAAAAAATATTGATAAACTACCAAAACAAATTCTAAATAAAATTAATCAAACACTTTCAAACACTATTAATCACAATAATAATCCCAACGAACAAAACATAAAAAACCTCACTCAAACAAAAAATCAAAATAACAAACTAATTGAACAAAATAATAATCTAATTGGATAAAATAATAATCTAATTAAACAAAATAATAAAATAATAACCCAACTTTTTATATAATTATAATATAACTGGCAGATTTACCCGGCGTTGCCCGGGAGCGTGCAAACTGTAAAAAAGCAAGTTTCAGCCAACTTTTTGAAATACCTATTTTTTTTTTTTTTTTATTATATATAATTATATGTTATGAAATTACAATTATTATTTTACAATGTACTGGACTTAGACAATAACTTAAAATTGGTATAAAAGTCTTAGCAATTATAATAAGTACATATATTTACATTTATATAGAAAATAAATACAAACATTATATATATTACTATTATTATTATAGCCTAATTTATAATTTTACTTATAACTCTAACAATCTTTTTAGAAGATGTCAATTTCAACGTGAAGCTACTTATATTACTACATTTCTTTAGTTTCTCAGGAAGACAGTTGTTAATTCTTATTGAAGAACAAAAATTACAGTTTTTAGCTAATTCAGTTCGAGTTTTTTCATGACATAACTTATCCATATTTTTTTTGTTGTAGTTGTGAATATTCCTTCTCTTTTGTAAAAACGTTTTAGTTTTAGTGACACCATATTCTATTTTATGAATAATTTTAGCTTTTTCTAAAATTATTAATTCTTCTAACTTAAGGAATCCCATTCTTTTGTATAACTCATCAGTCGGAGTACGCTAATTTAGCCTGTAGAGTATCTTGATTGCTTTGTTTATTAAAGTGCTTACTTTCTTTTTTAATATATTTGAACAATACGACCACGTCACCACATTGTATCTTATATGTGACATAATGTGCGCATGGAATAACAACTTAGCTGATTTATCATCTAACATAATGCCGCTTTTCCTAATAGAACATAGTAATGGCTTTATCTTTTTTTAAATGTAATTAACATGATCATTCCAGCTTAATTTATCATCTATTATTATACCGAGATATTTATAATTCTGTTCTCTTATAATTTCCCTGCTATCAATACAAATTTTAGGGTTGATATCAGGCTTGTTTAGTCGTTTGAAAATCATATACTTGGTTTTTTCAATGTTAATTGTTAATTTATTTAGCTATTTCATATATCTTTCCAAACCCTCATTGACCAATTCTTCTAATATCTCAGCATTTTTTGCTGTATAGATTACCAACGTATCATCAGCAAATATTTTATAGTTAGCTGTAATATTTGCAAATTGCATATTATTTACATACAGTATGACCCAGAACTGACACTTGTGGCACTCCTATAGTTCTGACACGTTCATTGCTACAAACACCCTTAACTTTGGTTTTGATATATCTGTTGTCCAATTAAGCTTTTAGCAGTTCATGGGGCAGACCTCTTATTCCAATTTCGTGTATTCTGCTCAACAGTATTTAATGGTCCACTGTGTCAAATGCCTTGCTCAGATCAACAAAGACAGAGCAGACATAGTTCCCTTTATCAAGATTTCCAATAATAGCTCTTATTGAATCATTGATTGCTACATCAGTGCCAAGCGATTTTTGAAAGCCAAATTGGTTGATGCCAAACCCACATGAACATTTAATAAAGTCACAAATTCTTTTATTAATTATTTTTTCGACTCGTACAGCTGGTTATAACAATAAGCCGATAATTAGATGTATCCAAAGGAGAGCCACTTTTGTATATTGGAATCACAGTACTACATTTTAATGAATAAGGATAATTTCCTGTGCGAAAACTATCACTAACAAAGTTACTAATTATCGGAGATATTATATTAGCTACAGCTTTTAAATCTTTTGCTGCAATGTCATCAGAACCAGGTGAATTGTCTTTCAGATCCATTATAACATTATATACTTCTTTTTCTTTAGTATGTACCAGTAACATGGAGGTTACATTTATTCGATTTTTTACAATATTTTCTTCTTCAATTTGCATTTGTCAGCTAATTTTTTTTCAACATTACTAAAATACTCATTAAAACTACTCATTGGCTATGTTTTTGCTATTATTTAACAGTTCATCTCTACATCGTATTTCCTTAATTATTTTGATACAACCCGATTTATGGTTTACTATCTGAGAATTCAAAACATGCTTGCAATTTTCTATTAAATAACTTTGTTTTACTTTCTTTATCTCTGGATTCACCTTGTTTTCTGCATTATAATTTCTCTTATACTCCACACTATTAGGATACTGCTTATGTTTCTTATATAAATTATATATATAGTTACGTCACCACACACTTCCACACCGAAAATCATACAACAAGATTGCCCGCAAATAACTAAATTGCCTTTCTATTAAACTCTAAAATAAAATCTACTTTTACTTTTCTTTTTAAATTCAAATTCACTTTAAAATCATAATTAGCTTATCTTGCAATTCTTAGTATGTCACAATCAATTTTATTACCTAATTCTAAATAACCCAATTTTGAGAAAAAAAATAATAAATTGTTCAATGCACTTTTGCATTCAACAATTTAATTAACAACAACAAATTCATGAACTGAAATATGCCACATTTTTGTTTACGTAGTATAAAATGTTCGATGCACTTATTCTTTGAACATTTTAATTAATAAAAAAGATACAATCACCCGAAATATTATCATTAAATTATAATATTATCAACAAATAATAATCAAAAAAAAAAAAAATTTTATTTTAAGTTTGAAAAGTTAAAAATAAATAAAAAGGATAATAATAAATAAGTTATAAAATAAATTTTTTAACATAACGTTTATTTTAAATCAACAAATTGAAATCTAACAGTTTTACAGTTAAAATAAAATAAAACAGTTTTACAGTTAAAATAAAATAAACAGTTTTACAGTTAAAATAAAATAAAACAGTTTTACAGTTAAAATAAAATAAACAGTTTTACAGTTAAAATAAAATAAACAGTTTTACAGTTAAAATAAAATAAAACAGTTTTACAGTTAAAATAAAATAAACAGTTTTACAGTTAAAATAAAATAAAACAGTTTTACAGTTAAAATAAAATAAAACAGTTTTACAGTCAAAAAAAAAATAAAACAGTTTTACAGCTAAAATAAAAGTTAAATAACACCAATTATAAACTTAACAACAAATAACAAAATTAATTAATTAATAAAAACAAATTTTTAATCAAAAAAAAAATGGAATCTAACGGGATCATTTCTCCAAGCGTGCTACAAGCAGCGTTCAACAGTCAACAACAAACAACACTAAACGTTAAACCACAAGTAGTGTCCAACAACCAGGAAACAACAACAACCACATCAGCAGAGTTATGTTTAACATTGGACCCACTGAGATAATATAAGTGATCTTCCAGAATTTAGTGGAAAAGGTGAGGAATTATATAAATTTCTAGAATTAGTAGAATGTATCATACCTCTAGCTTTAAAATATAATTCAAATAGTCAAACCATATTATTAAAAAAAATTAAATCTAATTTAATCGGTAAAGCTAGGGAAATAACAGAAATTAATAATCACATTAATACTTGTTCGGAAATTAAAAATCTCTTAATAAATAATTTTGGTGAAAGAAGGTCCGCTTTTGAAATATTTGAAGAATTACAAAGTGTTACCTTGCGTTCTACTCCCGACCTATATAATCAAATCAAAGCAATTCTTAGAAAACTAAACAATAAAATTAAAAACGAAGCTAATTCTTCATTATTAATTGAATCTAATATTTTAACCGCGTTGCGAATTTTCAAAGATAAACTTCCGGAACCAATACGTTCCATTTTATTCAGTAGAAATCCAACATCCCTAGAAAATGCAAAGGATATTTTGTATGAAGGTAATTACGCCGAATACAATCCATCCAAACATCAAAATAAAAATGATATTTTTAGTAAAAATCTCAATAGAAATAAAAATGGTGCTTTTAAGAATAACAATTATAACAATAAAAGTAATAATAATTTTTCAAACAACCATCACGATAACAACAGTGGTAACAATAATCACAGTAACAATAACAATTTTAGGTCAGATTTCAAACCGCGTAATTTTGATAATAATAATTACGCATATAATAGTCATAACCACCCTCGTAAAACCCAACAAAATTGTAATACGCGATATTCCCAACAAAATTCTAACAATTTTAGAAATCACCAAAGAAACTACGAAACAATGGAAGTTGATCCAACTACCATAAATCGTAGAATTAATACTCTCGAAACACAAACTCAGGGTAACTATGAAAATTCAAATCGCGAAATCAAAAATTTTCACTCAGTAGCCTCGGAGCAAAACAGGAACTTCCTTATATAAAGATACAATCAAAAGGAAGACCTTTAAAATTTATTATAGATTCAGGTGCTACTATGAGCATAATAAATAGTGGAATTTGTAATTCAATTTACAAATCCAAAATTGAACCTATTAATATTAAAACATTACGCAATATATATACATGTGATACGAAAATCATAATTGATCCTTTTCTTGAATTTGACTCTAAGGAAAAATTCGAATTTTTAGAAATAAACTTCCATGACAGATTTGACGGTTTAATAGATAACAACATTCTCAAACCGTTACAATCTTAAAGTGACTATGAAAACAATTGTTTAAAAATAAATACTGGCAATAGTATTCCTCTCTATTTTAATGAAAAAGATGAAAAATTATATAATATCCCAGTACCAATGAAAGAATTAAAAATCTTTCAAAACGAAATTTTCGTAGGTGAAAACAATATTAGATGTGAACATTTAGATCATACAATTAAAAGTGAACTGAAAATTTTAACAATTAAAGAAACAGTCCGTCGGTGCAACCGACTTAGAAATACCCTACACCTATTTGGTTCAAATTTAAGGACATATCCATAAGTCATTTTAACACCATAAAAGCTGTTATTAATTAGATCGTAACACATAGGTAACAATATCTATTAAAAAATATTACAAATTCTTACTTCCGCCCTTACTAATTTATCTATTTAAAAATATTAAAAAACAAAAAAACTTTAAATAAATGAAAATATATTTATTCCAATTCAATCACAAAATGAAAAAATTCTAATTATTAAATTTTGTGGTAAAAAGATAATCAAAGCATAATATATTTAATAATCCAAATTTTTCAAAATTGCAATTATTTTAAATGGTTAGTTTATATACCTAATAGAAAAGCTTATAAACGCAAAATATGCAATAAATGTATTTCTAAAATAAAATTACAAATTTAGACCTGAAATAGGAAATATATTCTTTGGCTTCGAAATTAAACTCGACCAGAACCAATTCCCATGGTACTTTCCTTACTAGTAACCTAGAGTTTAAATTTCATCAAAATAGCGGCATTATTTGTTGAGTTATGGTGTTTTTAAGATATATGTTTGTTAGCCCTTGAACTTTTCAAAGGTTCCAGGACCCGAAACCATTGTACGATTTCGCCCATAAGCAGTCCCTGTCATACTTTCAATACTAGTTAACCCTTTTACACAATTGGAACGTTCTATCTTAATTTTAAGTTACTAGTTTTATTAATTTCGATGATAAGCTTTTACACATTGGGGGGTCTAAGAGAGGTACTGAACCACCACTTCAATTGGTCCAAAATTAGATGGACACGCAGGAAATAGTAAAGAACACCCATGTGCCAAATTTGCAGCTTCTACATTTGTTTCAAGTTACTATCTTTATTAATTTCTAAAATATGCTTTAAGGGCCTTCGGAACTGAGTGACTGGTCCCTGACCCACTACTCCAAAGGGGCCCAAATTTCCAAGACACTTAGGAAATAGGAAGGACACCTTGATACCAAATTTGGAGGTTCTATCTTCATTTGTTTTGGAATTGTGCTCGTTTGGCCTAAATTCGATCAAAAAGTTCTAGGTTCCGAACCCATGTTCCAATCCCGAACTTGCGCAATCCCCAAAGTAGGTTCATTACTAGTAACCTACAGCACAAATTTGATGAAGATAGCGTCATTAGTTGTTGAGTTATCGTGAGTTTTTATATATGTTCGTTAGCCCATATACAATCCTCACCGTACTTTTAGTCCTTGTAACCTACAGTTAAAATTTCATCAGGATAGCTCCATTATTTTTTGAGGGTTCGTGCCTACGGACTGCAGGACGGACATGGCTATATAGACTCATGAGGTCACGCTGATCACAAATATATATACTTTTCCATATCTAGCTCGCTTCCTTTAGGTGGTTAAAAACACCATACCAAAGTTAATATACCCCTTTACCTATTCTATAGGTGCAGGGTATAAAAATGGCGTATTGTCATTGATTACAGAAAACTGAATAACGTCACTATAGACGACAAGTACCCAATCCCGAATATTGATGAAATCCTTGACAAACTTGGTCGTGCAATGTATTTCACTACTCTCGATTTGGCTAAAGGCTTATAAAATGATATAAAAAAAACGGCTTTTTGCACAAACAATGGTCATTATGAGTTCTTGCGATTTCCATTCGGGCTTAAAAATGCCCCGACAACCTTTCAACGCTTAATTAACTCTGTAATAAAAGAATTTATAGGCAAATATTGCTACGTGTATATGGACGATATTATCATATTTAGTACTAGCAAAGAAGGGCACAAAAGATTCTTAAGAGACTTGAAGACGCAAACTTTAAAATTCAACTCGATAAAAGCGAGTTTATGAAACATGAGGCAGAATTTTTGGGTCATATAATAACGACAAGGGGAATAAAACCGAACCCCAATGAAATTGAAGCTATTAATAAATTTCCGATACCCAAAACCCCTAAGCAAATAAATAGTTTCTTAGGTTTAGTGGGTTACTATAGAAAATTTAATAAAGATTTCGCAAAAATTGCTAAACCAATTACACTTTGTTCAAAAAAAGGGAAATCGTATTGATGTTAGTAACACTGATTATAAGGAAGCTTTTAGTAAACTAAAAATGCTTATTACAACGGACCCGATTCTTGTGTATCCTAATATCTCAAAAACTTTCGTCTTGACTACGGATGCAAGCAATTTCGCTATAGGTGCTGTGTTATCACAAGATAACCAACCTATATGTTACGCTTCTCGTACCATGGATGAACATGAATGCAAATACTCTACCATCGAAAAGGAGTTACTCGCAATAGTCTGGGCAACTAAATATTTCTGTCCATACCTTTTTGGATGTAAATTCACTATTAGAACCGACCACAAACCACTCCAATGGCTTCATAACTTAAAGGAACCTAATTCCAAGTTGCAAAGATGGAAAATCAAGTTTGAAGAATTTAATTTCGACATAGAATATTTAAGTGGACGAGAATAATTCAAATGACATGGAAATTGACGAAATAAAATCAACTGATGCTACAATGCATTCAGCTGATGAAGACAATTCCGAATATATTCATATATCAGAATCACCAATTAATTTCTACAAAACACAAATCATCATAAACAAGTGATGAAAAAAAACCAAGGGTTTTTAAAAAAGCACATTTTCAAAATTATATTGTATTACATACTGAGTTTAACTTTGGAAATATTTACTTGGAAATAGTTACTACTGACTTATAAAATTTACTGCTAACAGTAAATTTTTTATTTAAAAGTTGTTATAGCCCTTTAATGGGGAAGGTTGCCAAATTTCTCAAGAATCTAACTTCAACTCGCCCCCCCCCCCCTCATCCTCTAATTTTTTAGGTTCTAGGAATTAAATTGTGAATTACACAAAAATTTGGAATTTTACTTAGAATTTTATTATCTAAGCAAAAATGGGTAAAACTGAGAGACACTTTCTTCAATTTAAGGAACCCCTTTTGAATTTAAGGAAAACCTTTAACATATGTTAAAATATAATGTTGGACCTTTAAATTTTGTATATTAATAAAAAAAAAATTGGACAGGTATTCAAGTTACAGGTGCTTAAAAATAGCATAATTTCAATTTTCGGGCCCTTATAGCTCCTAAACAGGGGGCTTGAAAAAAAAATTTTGTTAAATGACTCGTACTAATTTTTGAGTATCTAACTTCTCCCAAAATTTCAAGACCCTAGCTCGAACCGTTTAGAAGATATGTGGGGCCAAAAATTTTGCAAAAATTGAGTTTTATATAATGCTAAATTTTAGTACCGGATGGCAACCCTATACATTTAAGTGACATATTTTTGTAAATTCTATAAAAGCAGCTCTCTAATACCGTTTTTCGATTGAAAATAAACCTAACAGAACTCTTGTTATATCAATTTAAATATAGGGCTTTTTTGGAATTTGCAGGGGCTGTAACTTCGTCACCCTTCAAAATTAAGAAAAACCTTTAACACATGTTGAAATATAATTATAGGGCTTTGAATTTTGTCTATCACTAAAAAAAAATTTGGACAGGTATTAAAGTTACAGGTGTTTAAAAATAGCAAAATTTCAATTTTCGAGCCCTTATAGCTCCGAAATAGGGGGCTTAACAAAAAAAATTTGTTAACCGACTCCTACTAATTTTTAAGGATCTAACTTCTCCCAAAATTTCAAGACCCTAGGTTGAACCGTTCAGAAGATATGTGTGCCCAAAAATTTTGCGAAAATTGAGTTTTGCGTAATGTTAAATTTTAGTACCGTATGGCAACCCTAAACATTTGCCTTGTAAAAATTTATAAAGTTTATGAAACCAGCTATCATTTGCCGTTTTCAGATTGAAAATATATGTAACCGAACTCTTGTTATAACAATTTAAATATAGGGCTTTTTCCAACTTTGGGGGGCTGTAGCCCCGTAACAGGTGGGGCTACAGAAAAAAATTCTTCCACGAAATTATTTTTTTTGCAAAAACTATCCATGGTTAAAATTTCTTTTCTCTATTTCAAACGGTGTAAAAGTTTTTGTAAACATACGGACGGACGGACGGACGGACGGACGGACGGACGGACGGACGGACGGACGGACAGAGTGAAGCTATATAGGCACATTTTTACAAAATTTTTTGAAAATGTGCTAAAAAGGGTCCACAGGAACAATTGAAATTATTTAAAATCCATCGTAGAACAAGAAAAATTTTCATACATCCTAATCCTAACGAAGATTTTTTTATCGAAGTTTTTAAAAATCATATTCCTAGTAAAGGAATAATAGGAATTATGATTGAAGATATTAATATTTACAGTTCTTTTCAAAATACATACCTAAAATATTTTTTAAAAAATAAACTAATAAAATTAAACAAATGCTCACTTTTACTTACTGACATTTTATATCGTCTCGAAATAAAGGAACTTATTCTTGACCAACACATAAAAACAAATCATAGAGGTATCAATGATGTCTACTTAAACTTAAAGAAAAGCTACTATTTTCCTAAATTGAAAAATGAAACTCAAAATGTTATCAATAATTGTCACATTTGCAACATTTCGAAGTATGAAAGACGTCCTTTAAATCTACCCTTAAAAATTACGGAAACTCCCGAAAAACCATTACAAATAGTCCATATGGACATATGGTTTCACACATAAGGAAATCCGTACTTGACAATTATTGACAAGTTTTCAAATCACGCCCAAATTATCCGCTTAAAATCTAGGAATTGGGTGGATTTGAAAAATGAATTTATGCAATATATAGCATCTTTCGGTAAACCTGTTAAAGTTGTAACCGATCAAGAGAAGGGCTTTAACAGCCTCAATTTCAAAAATTATTTAGAAACAGAAGGAATTGATGTTCATTTTACTACTACAAATAACAATAGTAGTAATGCGAAAGATTCAATAATACATTAAATGAACACCTGCGAATTTTGAAAACGATCGAAAAGGAAGAAGGTCAAATTACGGACGAAGATCCCATTATCAAATGCTTTTAAGTTTACAACGAAACTATTCACACTTCAACTGGCAAAAAGCCAATTGATTTTCTAAACGGTACTATCTCTTCCGATCAATATCCTTCCATCAAGAAATTAAATACAAAAATTAAAGAAAAAACAATTGAGAAACGTAATAAAGGTTAAACCAATGGTAAGCCTTCAAATTATCTTAAACTAAATAGAATTACGAAACTACAATCTTATCACAAGAAAATTCAAATAACCGATTCAAATAACGATCATTTCAAAATTAACAAAGAAAATATTCCACGTTACATTAATCAATTTAAAAGAAAATTCACATACCAAAACTAATTCCTTGTATTTTATTCTAGGATTAATTCTCCTTGTCCTCTTACTGGTTTTTCCAATTGTCCTGTCTCGCTCATCCATAGATGTTAACTAAATACCACCTGGAAATGGTTACATTCTCTTCGAGGAATCTGAGCTTAAAATAATACAAAGTTACAGAAGAATATTGCATGTTGTCGAACTAACTCAATACGAAACAATTATTAACAAAATAGAATCAAACATATTACAACTTCAAAACGAAACTGATATTCCTTCGGTTTTGTTCCATAAATTAAAACACCTAAAGGAAGATTACAATAGTATTATTCCACACCACGTAAGTAAAAGATCACTGTTTAATCTTCGTGGAAAATTCTTCGCTTTGCTGTTGGTGTAATAGAGACGACGACGATAGAAAAGAAATAGAGGAACACTTAAAGGTAATAGAACAAAATAACAGTAAATTAATTAATTATGTTAACAATCAAGTATTAATAAACATTACCGATCATATTAACCTAGCTCAAAATGAAATAAAAAATGTAATTAATAATTTCCGAAATAATATTGATAAAATAAAGAAAAAATTAGAGTACTTTATGATTCTAACAGAAATAATTGAAAACATTGATTTATTAACAAGACAAATTTTAAATATTAAGGAAAAAATCTTAGCTATTAAGTTAGAAATACTGTCAAAAGATATTTTAACACAAACAGAAATTAAAGATTATAATATCACTGTAGAAATACTACTTTTCATTAAAAATTGAGTTCTGTTCCGTAACAGTTCTATAATATTTGTTTTATCTATACCAATTTTCAAAAATGAAAAATGTTTTGTAACTATTTTAGAAAAAATTCCAAATAAAAATGTAAACTTAGAACTAGATACTAATACAATTATTACATGTAAACAAAGTATTTTTAAATTTATTGATAAGAAAAATGTTATCTAAAAAGATCTAATACCTTTTGATGATAATTGTATAAAAAATTTATTAAATAACAATCACATGAAATGTAATTTCCGAATTAATCTTTCTGCTAATATAATAAAAATATCGGACACTGTAGTTGTTACAATTAACTTAAACAAAACAATTTTTTATAATAATTGTGGTCAACCGGATATGATCCACATAAAAGGTACCTAGTAATGTTGTAAAATTTACAAACTGTAAAATTTCACTTGATTCATTTCAACAAGAAAATATTGAGAAGGAATATAACAATAATATCTTGCCATACTTCGAACGTAATATAAGCATTGAGCAAATGGTCAATGCTATACAATTGACAGAATTACATGCCTCCAATATTAACAATACAAAAATACTAGAG
Organism: Dolichopus griseipennis; assembly: GCA_963082915.1. Classification (NCBI taxonomy): domain Eukaryota; kingdom Metazoa; phylum Arthropoda; class Insecta; order Diptera; family Dolichopodidae; genus Dolichopus; species Dolichopus griseipennis. The sequence goes on along the minus strand of OY720441.1, from coordinate 218,378,810 downwards.
GAAATTAAATATAACAGTTCTTGGAAGTGGCACGCAAATATTTTAGCAAACTCATTTATTTGCGTCATTCTTGTATTATCACTGTTTATTGGCTTTTATTGCCTAAAACAATTTAAAGCAAAAAGTTCGAAAATAAATATCGAATAAAAGAAATTCGCACGGAGTCGAATCTTAAAGGGGGAGGAGTTTCGTCATCACACTCTTCCTCACCACAAATCATACAACAAGATTGCCCGCAAATAACTAAATTGCCTTTTCATAAAACTCTAAAATAAAATCTACTTTTGCTTTTCTTTTTAAATTCAAATTCACTTTAAAATCATAATTAGCTTATCTTGCAATTCTTAGTATGTCACAATCAATTTTATTACATAATTCTAAATAACCCAATTTTGAGAAAAAAAAATAATAAATTTCTTCAATGCACTTATGCATTCAACAATTTAATTAACAACAACAAATTCATGAACTGAAATATGACACATTTTTGTTTACGTAGTATAAAATGTTAAATGCACTTATTCTTTGAACATTTTAATTAATAAAGAAGATACAAAGCAATGACCCGAAATATGATACGGTTTTTTGTACATTGCGTTTAGGTTATGTTGTAACAATTTCATGCATTTTGATATAACAGCAATTCGATAAAGTAATAACATTTACTAATTGTAATTTATCGAATTGCTGATAAGAAATTTTAGGAATAAGTTTTTAAATAATTTAAAGTTAAGTACGACTGTAAGAAAATTAAATTATTATTATTAATTTGGTGTGAAATATGGAAAGAACTCTAAAACAAATTTCTGAGTTTCATTTTTTATAAGATTTGTGGTAACAAGCTTTTGTCGAATAAGTAAGTATATATTTTTATGTTTTATTAGTTTTAATATTTCTTTCGACATCCAGTGATTTTTTTTTCTAATTCTTATGTTTTTAACACTTGTACATACGCCTTTGAAATAATTTATTGCTTCTACCATTTCATCAATATTTACGCAATTATGTCCACGCAAGTGATTTTCAAGCAGGTATGAGTATTTAGCATAGTTTGTACTCGTTATTTGTTTGTACACCATCGCTTCTAGTCTTCTAAATACTGCTTTAATTTCAACACAGATTGCTTTATGAACTAAGTTTGGAATATCATGCATAGTGATATCAAATCCAAATCGATCACTTTTAAGGTCTGAAAGAACATGGTCTATCAGTGTCGCTGAGTTTGATGTAATTCTAGTAGCATCACTTATATTTTTAATATTAACCATGTTAACATCCATTATATCCATATGTATTCTGTTTACATCCGTTTGAGAGAAATCAATGTTAGTATCATCAACGGCTATTATTTTTTCTTGTACTTATTAAACAGCTGATCTCGGTGTTCTATAAATGTCTTATTGTTTTCAGAAGGACTTTTGTAGCACACTGCCATATTAATAGTAGGCTTTGTATCTTCCATAGAAATCACAATAGTATTGAAAGATTTAGATGTTTCCTAGGTTTCCTAGATGCTGTATACCTAGGAATATGGAAGTATGTTTCTTCATCTGAGTATAACCAAGTTTCTCCAACCATGATTATATCAAAATCAGTTTTAATTTTTGTAAATGCTTCTATTTCATTTAGATTTTTCCTCAAGCCTCTAGCATTAAAATGCACCATTTTCATATTCAATAGTTTATTCAGCGTCATGGGTTTCCAATCAAATAGTTTTGCCATGATTCTCTAATTCCCTGCAGATGCTCCCTGTATTTATTTTGCACATGTCTCCTAAAATAAGCTAGATCCTGTAGCACTTCCTTTCTTGATATTCCTGTGGTTTCATGATAACTAGAGTACAAGTTTGAAAGTTAATGATAGTTATTTGGCAGTTCTTCCTGGTGTATAAGTACTTTTAGACTAGTTTGTGTCATTCCCAATGTATCATAATTGTCATGAAAATATGCCAGAAATAATCTAACATTGTTGTATATTCCGTGTAAGTCGAGATGTAGCATAAATATTGTCCCCAGATGTAATAGCATTCTTGTTAATCTGACAATCGGTGGAGCTAGTGGATTAATAAAGCTTTTGCTATTAGACTTCACAATATCACTACTGGCTACGTTTATTGTTTCATCTTTAATCCAATTAGCATGGTTAGCTGTTCGCCCTTCAAGTTGGCTTCCATCCTTAGCTATATTTTTAATAATCTTCGTATTTATTGTATTATCATTATGATTATTAGCATTATTATTATCAACAATATTGTTTTTATTGATAGTATTATTATTTTGAATCTGATAATCTTTCTTATCGGAATCTGTTAATATAAGGAACTCTTTTTTAGAGTTACATATATTATTTTTGCTGTTATTATTAACTTGAATTGTGCCAGAATTATTATTGGCACTTTCTTTCTTTTCGAAAGTTAATAATTTGGGTATAACAGTGCTTTTTTTCCGTAGATAGATTTCTTTATAGATTCCCCTGTTTTCGATTCAACTTTTTATTACCATACCCAGTTTATGTTCCTTATTGTTATTATTATAAACACTGTTATTGTTAGAATTATATGTATTATTATTATTATTATTGTTATTATTATTATTATTATTATTATTATTATTATTATTATTATTATTATTATTATTATTATTATTATTATTATTATTATTATTATTATTATTATTATTATTGTTATTATTGTTATTATTATTATTATTAGTATTATTTTTTTTTTATTTATTTATTTATTTATTTATTGTTTAAATTTACTTAGTGATATACATATTTTTTTTACATTTTTTTTTTCCCCCCTTAAAAGTACAGCATTTATTTTTGTAATTTTATTTTTTGTTTTATTTCATAACTTTGATATAAACAAAACTTATAGTTTTGGTATAAAACATCGCAGTTACTTACTAATATTATTAACAAAGTAAATTTAAAATTAACTCTGAAGTAACTTCAGATACCCGTGCGCTTAAAAATTTCGTTTGTTGGAATAAGCCAATCGTACTTATGTAAGCATTTTATGGCTTTGTTTATTAAAACACAAATTTTATCTTTCAACCGTAATGAACAGCTGGACCAATTACATAAATTGTATCTGATGTGCGAGATAATATTATGAGAATAATAAAGCTTATCTGCAGTTTGTTTATTCAACATAATTCCACTTCTTTTGAAGGCACCAAGCAGAGGCAACATTTTTTTTACTAATCTATTAATATGATCTTCCCATCAATTTTATTTTATTTTTTATTTTATATACTATATATTTTGTTTTTTCCGCATTAATAGTTAATTTATTACCTTTAAGCCAACTTTCATATATCCCCAAATCAGTATTTACAAGACTTTCAAGTTCTTCACAGGTTCTGGCATTATAAATAAGTAGAGTATCATCAGCAAAGATCTTATAGTCAGCCCTCAAATTCGTATACTGGATATTATGAATATAAAGTAAGTACAGTGTGGGACCAAGTACTGATCCTTAAGGAACACCAATATTTATAATATTTTCATTACTGAAAACTCCATTAATTTTTGTCATAGTTTTTCTATTATTAAGATATGAGGAAAGTAAATTATTAGCACTACCCCTTATTCCGATTTCGTGCAATCTTTCAAGTAAAATATTGTGGTTCACTGAATCAAAGGCTTTCTTTAGATCAACGAATACCGAACATACATTATTTCCCTGATCCAGTTTATTTATAATTGAGTTGGTGGATTCTAGGACTGCAGAGTCAGTTCCAAATTTCTTTTGAAAACCAAATTGATTTATATCAAATCCTACAACTTTTTGCACAAACTCCTGTATTCTAGAGTTAATTACCTTTTCAAATACTTTTCCAATACAGCTTAAAAGAGTAATCGACCTATAATTTGATACATCTGAGGTTGATCCCAATTTAAATATAGGTACAACAATACTTGATTTTAGACACTCGGGATATATACCAGTATTTAGAAACCTATTTATCCAGCATACAATTGTAGGTGTTATTAAAGTTGCAAAATGTTTTAAATCTGAAGCTGAAATATTATCACCTCCTGGAGAACTATTTTTTAACTGCATGATAATGTTATGTATTTCCATTTCATCTCTTGGTTTAAGAAAAATAGACTGTTCAGTGAATCTATTTTTTATTATGAATTTTTCAGCATCAACAATTTTATCAGCTAGTTTGTTTCCGATAGAACTGAAGTAAGAATTGAATGAATTTGTAAGAATTGAGTAAATTTTTCCATTTTACGTAATTCCGCTTGTTGTTCCATTTTAATTTCTTCTAATCTTTTCATATAATTTGATTCGATAGCTCTTAGCAGATTAATAATTTCTGATTCATTCTTTTTTATTGCTTCTTCTAATTCGTTTTTATATTCCCTTAAATGTTGATTCAAAAGATATTTTAACACAAACAGAAATTAAAGATTATAATATCACTGTAGAAATACTACCTTTCATTAAAAATTGCGTTCTGTTCCGTAACAATTCTATAATATTTGTTTTATCTATACCAATTTTCAAAAATGAAAAATGTTTTGTAACTATTTTAGAAAAAATTCCAAATAAAAATGTAAACTTAGAACTAGATACTAATACAATTATTACATTTTTCATTTCATTCATTTCATTTCATTTATTTGGTTAATATTCCATTTACATAATATAATTCAGTTTCTTAAAATTTATATATATAGTTAGTTATTTACATCTAATTAAAAATTAATTTTTACATATTCTGTAACCTTTTTTTTAAATCTATTAATATTGTTTATATTTTTAATTTCGATTGGCAATTCATTAAACATTTTTAGCCCATTATACATTAATAAATTCTTAGTTCTTTCATCCCTAAAAAATTCTAATCTAAAATTTTGTGCATTTCTTAAATTATAATTATGAATATCATTACAATATGTTAATCTACTACATAAATAATTTGGATATGAATTATTTTTCATTTTATATACTATTACTAATACATTCAATATAATTCTTTGTTTAACACTTAACCATTTTAAAGTTCTCAACATGTAATTAATTGATGTGTATCTATTTACTTTATATTATTCTCATAGCTTTATTTTGTAATTTCTGTAACCTATCTTTATCTGCATTTTTTGACATAAATATTACTGTTGAGCAATACTCAAAATGAGGTTTAATTATAGTATTATAAATATGAATTGCAATTTGAAACTTTAATTGATTTCGAATTTGCGATAAAAAATAGATTTTTTTAGCTAGCTTTTTACAAATATAGTTTATATGTTGTTTAAATTCTAATTTCCTGTCTATAATTATGCCTAAATATTTAATTTCATGTATTTTCTCTACTATTTGATTACCAATTTTAACATTATCATTTGTTTCACAGTTAATAAACATACATTTAGTTTTTTCTACATTTAGTTTTAACTTATTCATATCAAACCAATCATTAAGTTTATTTAAATCAAAATTTATACTTTCTATGCATTCTTCCACCGAACTTCCAACCACATATAATAATGCATCATCAGCGAAAAGAAGAAGCTTACATAAAGTTACCCACATTTCCATGTCGTTAATATATATTATAAAAAGTAAAACGCCCAGCACCGAGCCTTGTGGAACACCCAGTGTTACATTTATTGATTCAGAGACTACCCTATTAACTTTAGTCCTTTGATATCTGTTTGTAAGATATGATGAAAACCATTTTAATTCATTACCCCTTACACCATAACGCTGAAGTTTGGAGAGTAAAATATTCCTACTAATTGTTTCAAATGCCCTTCTCAAATCAAGAAAAACAGCAACTATTACCTTACCGGTCTAAACTCATTAGCTTTTTTTGTTCCACTTATTTTTTCAATGGGTACAACTATAGTTTCTTTCCAGTTATCAGGAAATACTCCCATTTCTAATGAGCTGTTTATTATTGATAATAAATTTTGTCCAACTAATTCAAAAATGTCAACAATCATTTGAGGACTTATCAAAAAATTATCTTTTTTATTTTTCATATTCATAATTAATTTTTTAAGTTCATTTTTTGAAATTTTTTTAAAATTAAACCTATTGTTATTGTTTGGTATTGTATCTATAAAAGTTCTCGTATTTATACTATTATTTATTTCATTAATACTATTAACAAAATATTCGTTAAGTTTATTAGCTATTTTATAAGGATCGTCTATTAAAACATTATCAAATATCACTTCATTTATTTCATTATATTGTTTTTTTAATATATATTTTTTAATCTTTTTCCACATGTCTTTTTGATCTACAGCACTTTCAATGTTATTTATAACATATTGATTTTTTGCATAGCTTATTTGATTTTTATATAAGTTTCTAACACTTTTATAATTATTCCAATCATTAACATCATTTGTGTACTTGGCTTTTTCATACATATTTATTTTTTGCATTTTTAATCTATTTAAGTCACTATTGTACCATTTATTTTCAGTTCCATTTATATTTATTTCATATACAAATTCATTAATAATATTGTGTAAACTGTTACTAAATTTATTTGCTTTTGCATTACAATCTATATAGTATGTTGTACAAATGTCATTACGAACAACTTTATTTATAAACCTTTCTTTATTGTATTTCATTATTTTTATTTTTTTATTAATAACTTTTAGATTTTTATTAATTTTTATTCGAACATCTAGAGTTTCATGATCAGATATTTTATACTGATTATTAACTTTAGTTTCAATATTGTTGTATGTATTCGTAATTATCCAATCAATTAAAGTTTTAGACTCAGTAGTAATTCTTGTATAATCAGTCACTATTTGTTTATACGCATTATCATTTATTATTTCAATCATCTTATTACTACAATTATTACTACTTAACCAATTAATATTAAAGTCTCCCATTATTATTACATTGTCTTTTTCACATAGATCTTCAATTATATTATTAAAATAAATAAAAAAATTTGACTCCATATTTAGATGTCTTGAAGGCGATCTATAAAGACCAGTAAGATAAAATATTTTATCACTATATGATACTCTTAAACCTAATATCCATAATTCATACTCTAACGCAACCCGACCAATTATATCAACATTCCAATAATTTCTAATATAAAATGCAACTCCACCAGTGTGTTTTGAATTGCTATCCACTCGAAACAAAGTATATCCTTCAATTTGAATTAAAGAATCTTTATTACAGCTTATTAAATGAGTTTCACTTAAACATACAAAATCTATATTACTATTTGTTATAATTATTTCAAGTTCATTAAAATTATTGATTAAGCCTTGAATATTAAGATATATGCACTGTATTTCATTTAATTGCTAATAATTAATTCTGTTTTCTTCTTGCTTAAGTTTTCTTTGAAATACATTGCATTTGTGGCTTAATGGTAAATGCAATGTATTGCACTCAGCTTCTTGTAGGTTTAATTTTTGTTTTATCTTTACACAGTTTACACAATGTATTTCACTTTCATCTTTTGTGCAGTCATTTTTTTTATGGCCTTCCTCACCACATCTATGACAAAGGCTTTTTTCGTTTTTACATTTATCAGCTGTATGATTAAAGCCTAAGCATTTATAACACCTTAACACACTAATTTTTTCATAAACAGGACAAATATTCCAACCTAATCTAATTTTTTTTAATTCCATTATTTTTTTAAAAGATTCTGCATCAACTTCAATTATAGCATTATATAACTCCTTATTATTATACGAACTATAAATTTTTAAACACCTAATTTTTTTGCAAACTATATTATTTTGATTTTTTATTGCACTAATAATTTTCTCATCACTATATTTTTCATCCATCACACTTATTAATATTTTTGGATCATGTACTTTAGGTACTAATACATCATAATTGCTACCCATTTTTGCTTTTATCTCACTCTCAATTGTTTTTACTGATTCATTATTTGAGCAAGTAATAGACACTGTACCGTTATCTCTCTCACGCATATTGTTTATTTTTACTGGCAAATTACACACATCAATGTTTTTTTTATACCCGTGCATACATATATGACATCGGGTATATTAGATTTGCTCCTCCGTTTGTAACGCATCGATCTAGACGAGCTAGATATAGTGTCAAGGGTACGTATCGGCTCAGAATCGAAAAATTAGTCGATCTAGCTATGTGTGTCTGTCCGTCCGTCCGTCCGTCCGTCCGTCCGTCCGTCAGTCCGTCCGTCCGTCCGTGTGTCAGCACGATAACTCAAAAACTAAAAGGGCTAGAGTCTTGCAATTCACACAAAGTGATTTTTAGACAAATTCTAGGTTCCCTATTGTTTTTGGTTAAAATCGGACCAAGGCTTCGGGGAGCTGCCATACAACTTTTTTGCGCCAATATGAATTTCTTCAAAACTAATTATACTACGGGGATGAAAATTACACATGGTTAGTTTTATAATGACTCCGGCACTTATATGAAGTTTCAAAATGTTAGGGTCCCATTTTCGGGGGGCTGCCATACAACTTCCTTGCACCAATATGAATTTCTTCAACACTAATTATACTACGAGGCTGAAAATTACACACGGTTAGTTATATAATGAATCGAGCACTTATATGAAGTTTCAAAATGTTAGGGCCCCATTTACGGGGGGCTGCCATACAAAGTTTTCAATTCAATAACTGTGAATCTAATGAAGCTACAAGGTTAAAATTAAAATTGGGCAGGTAAATTAATAGGGCAAGTTACTTGGCAAAATTGGACATCACTCGGACCATCGGACTTTTAGGGTGGGCCAATTTTTTTTTTTTTTGTTTTTTTTTTTTTATTTTATTTTTTTTTTTTTTTAAGCTAAAGTTATGGGACAATGAATGAAAATTTTGTTTTCTGTTTTGTGTATTTTTTTTTTTTTTTTTACGTCAAAATTATGGGGTAATGAGTTAAATGTATAAGGGAAGTAAATTACGGTTTATTTTATACACCATAGTGGGTATGCACGGGTATCTAAAAGTTGACAAGGGCAACTATAATCTTCCTCGTTTAAATCAGTTCTAGTTCTTTTACTTTCTTGCACATTATTTTTTGGTTTAACTATAATTGCTAATTTTAATTTGTCTGCGTAGGAGACTTCAGAGATTAATTTTGATTTATTAATCTCTTTAAAATTTTCAACTACATTTGTTATTTTTTTTCATTTCAACACTGCAAGTATTTTTTATTTCTGATATACTATTTTCACATACTTTTTCGGTAATTTTCATATGTTTTAATCTTTCAATATATCTATTTTCAATTGCTTCTAATAAGTTTTTTATTTCATTTTCACTTTTTTTTTAAACATGCTTGAAAGTCATTTTTGTATTCTTCTAATTGAACATTGTTTTTATTTACATTTTCTTGCATGTCTTTTAATACCATATTGTTTTTAATTACACTATCTTGCACTTCTTTTAGTACCATATCAACATCTTGTATGTATGTAATACAATCATCACACATAAATTTTAGCATACACTTATTAGTGTCAACCAGATTACTAACACTCTGATCCAAACCACTACATTTAATCGCAGAGTGAAATATTTTTCCACATACTCCCGCGCACTTTCTTCCAGTCTCTCCACTAATTGCAATTTTACATTTATTGCACACTTCAGTATTTGGCATTTTAAAACATTTGTTTTAAAACAAACTCACAATTTATATATAATCAAAGATTAAAATTATAAAGATTTATATATTATAATTTAATTTTTTATATTTTTATGTAATAACTTTTATTAAAACTTTTTAAAATTAATTAACAAAATCAGCGCATTTACACACGTGCCAACCCGCCGACCCTCTCTCTCATTGTGTAACATGTTGTGTAACATGTAAACAAAGTATTTTTAAATTTATTGATAAGAAAAATGTTATCGAAAAAGATCTAATTTATTAAATAACAATCACATGAAATGTAATTTCCGAATTAATCTTTCTGCTAATATAATAAAAATATCGGACACTGTAGTTGTTACAATTAACTTAAACAAAACAATTTTTATACCCTACACCTATAGAATAGGTAAAGGGGTATATTAACTTTGTTATGGTGTTTGTAACCACCTAAAGGAAGCGAGCTAGATATGGAAAAGTATATATATTTGTGATCAGCGTGACCGCCTGAATCGATATAGCCATGTCCGTCCGTCCGTCCGTCCGTCCGTAGGCACGATAACTCAAAAAATAATGGAGCTATCTTGATGAAATTTTAACTGTAGGTTACTAGGACTGAAAATACGGCGGGGATTGCATATGGGCGAAATCGGCCCATGGGTTCGGATTCTGGACCTTTTAATTGGTTTCAGGGCTAACGAACATATATAAAAAATCACGATAACTCAACAACTAATGACGCTATCTTCATCAAATTTGTGCTGTAGGTTACTAGCAATGAAACTACTTCGGGAATTGCGTAAGGTCGGGATTGGAAGATGGGTTCGGAACCTAGAACTTTTTGATCGAATTTAGGCCAAACGAGCATAATTCCGAAACCAATGAAGATAGAACCTCCAAATTTAGTACCAGGGTGTCCCTTCCTATTTCCTAAGTGTCTTGTGAATTTGGGTCCCATTGGAGTAGTGGGTCGGGGACCAGCCACACATTTCCGAAGACCGTAAAGCATATCTTTAAAATTAATAAAGATAACAACTTGAAAAAATGTAGCAGCTTCCAATTTGCCACAAGGAAGTTCTTAACTATCTCTTGCGTGTTCCCCTAATATGGGATCAATTGTAGTGGTGGTTCAGTACCCCTCTCAGACCGCCCAAGTTTTAAAGGCTTATAATCGAAATTACTAAAAATAGTTACCTAAAATTAAGATAGACCGTTCAAATTGTGTACAAGGGTTAACTAGTACTATAAGTACAGCGCGGACTCTATAAGGGCGACATCAGCCCAACGGTTCGGATTCCGGACCTTTTACGAACCTTTAACGAACATATATAAAAAATCACGATAACTCAACAACTAATGAGGCTATCTTCATGAAATTTGTGCTGTAGGTTATTGGTAATGAAACTACGGCGGTGATTACGTATGGTGAGGATTGGACAATGGGTTCGGAACTTAGAACTTTTTGATCGAATTTAGGCCAAACGAGCATAATTCCGAAACCAATGAAGATAGAACCTCCAAATTTAGTACCAGGGTGTCCCTTCCTATTTCCTAAGTGTCTTGTGAATTTGGGTCCCATTGGAGTAGTGGGTCGGGGACCAGCCACACATTTCCGAAGGCCGTAAAGCATATCTTTAAAATTAATAAAGATAAAAACTTGACAAAATGTAGCAGCTTCCAATTTGCCACAAGGAAGTTTTTAACTATCTCTTGCGTGTTCCCCTAATATGGGATCAATTGTAGTGGTGGTTCAGTACCCCTCTCAGACCGCCCAAGTTTTAAAGGCTTATAATCGAAATTACTAAAAATAGTTCCTTAAAATTAAGATAGACCGTTCAAATTGTGTACAAGGGTTAACTAGTACTATAAGTACAGCGCGGACTCTATAAGGGCGAAATCAGCCCAACGGTTCGGATTCCGGACTTTTTACGAACCTTTAACGAACATATATAAAAAATCACGATAACTTAACAACTAATGAGGCTATCTTCATGAAATTTGTGCTGTAGGTTATTGGTAATGAAACTACGGCGGTGATTACGTATGGTGAGGATTGGACAATGGGTTCGGAACTTGGAACTTTTTGATCGAATTTAGGCCAAACTAGCATAATTCCGAAACCAATGAAGATAGAACCTCCAAATTTGGTATCAGGGTGTCCCTTCCTATTTCGTAAGTGTCCTGGAAATTTGGGCCCCATTGGAGTAGTGAGTCGGGACCAGCGACCCAGTTCCGAGGATATTAAAGCATATTTTCGAAATTAATAATGATAGTAACTTGAAACAAATGTAGAAGCTTCAAATTTGGCCCGGGGTGTTCTTTACTATTTCTAGCGTGCCCCCTTATTTGGGATCAAACGAAGTGATGGTTCAGTACCTCTCTTAGACCCCCCAATGTGTACAAGCTTATCATCGAAATTAATAAAACTAGTAACTTAAAATTAAGATATAACGTTCTAATTGTGTACAAGGGTTAACTGGTATTGAAAGTATAAAAGGACTGCATATGGGCGAAATCGTACCATGGTTTCAGGTTCTGGAACCCTTGAAAAGTTCAAGGACTAACAAACATATATCTTAAAAACACCATAACTCAAAAAATAATGCCGGTATTTTTATGAAATTTAAACTCTAGGTTACTTGTAATGAAAGTACCGTGCGAATTGGTTGTGGTCGACTTTAATTTTGAAGCCAAAGAATATATTTCCTATGTCCTATGTGTCTCCTAAATCTAGACTTAATTGTAGTGGTTCAGCTATGTTCAAAGGTACTTGCTGCATTTATGTAAAATTTCTTTTTATATTTAAATGAATTATATGAAAAGGTCTAAATTTGTAATTGTACTTTAGAAATACATTTATTGCATATTTTGCGTTTATAAGCTTTTCTATTAGGTATATAAATTAACCATTTAAAATAATTACAATTTCTAAAAATTTTGATTATTAAATATATTATGCTTTGATTATCTTTTTATCACAAAACTTAATAATTAGAATTTTTTCGTTTTGTAATTTAATTGGAATATGTAAATATATTTTCATTTATTTCAAGTTTTTTTGTTTTTTTAATATTTTTAAATAGATAAATTAGTAATAATTTGTAATATTTTTTAATAGATAGTGTAATTAGAAAATATTTTTAGTATTATAAAGTTAATTTTGTAAACTATGTCTTACGATCAAATTAATAACAACTTTTATGGTGTTAAAATGACTTATGGATATGTCCTTAAATTTGAACAAAATAGGTGTAGGGTATTTCTAAGTCGGTTGCACCGACTGACTATTTCTTTACTTGTTTATAATAATTGTGGTCAACCGGGTATGATCCACATAAAAGGTAGTAATGTTGTAAAATTTACAAACTGTAAAATTTCACTTGATTCATTTCAACAAGAAAATATTGAGAAGGAATATCACAATAATATCTTGTCATACTTCGAACGTAATATAAGCATTGAGCAAGTAGTCAATGCTATACAATTGACAGAATTACATGCCTCCAATATTAACAATACAAAAATAATAGAGGAAATTAAATATAACAGTTCTTGGAAGTGGCACGCAAATATTTTAGCAAACTCATTTATTTGCGTCATTCTTGTATTATCACTGTTTATTGGCTTTTATTGCCTAAAACAATTTAAAGCAAAAAGTTCGAAAATAAATATCGAATAAAAGAAATTCGCACGGAGTCGAATCTTAAAGGAGGAGGAGTTACGTCTAAATAACTAAACAAACTAAATAACTAAATTGCCTTTTCATAAAACTCTATAATAAAATCTACTTTTGCTTTTCTTTTTAAATTCAAATTCACTTTAAAATCATAATTAGCTTATCTTGCAATTCTTAGTATGTCACAATCAATTTTATTACCTAATTCTAAATAACCCAATTTTGAGAAAAAAAAATAATAAATTTCTTCAATGCACTTATGCATTCAATAATTTAATTAACAACAACAAATTCATGAACTGAAATATGACACATTTTTGTTTACGTAGTATAAAACGTTCAATGCACTTATTCTTTGAACATTTTAATTAATAAAGAAGATACAAAGCAATGACCCGAAATATGATACGGTTTTTTGTACATTGCGTTTAGGTTATATAACATTTACTAATTGTAATTTATCGAATTGCTGATAAGAAATTTTAGGAATAAGTTTTAAAATAATTTAAAGTTAAATACGACTGTAAGAAAATTAAATTATTATTATTAATTTGGTGTGAAATATAGAAAGAACTCTAAAACAAATTTCTGAGTTTCATTTTTTATAAGATTTGTGGTAACAACCTTTTGTCGAATAAGTAAGTATATATTTTTATGTTTTATTAGTTTTAATATTTCTTTCGACATCCAGTGATTTTTTTTTCTAATTCTTATGTTTTTAACACTTGTACATACGCCTTTGAAATAATTTATTGCTTCTACCAATTCATCAATATTTACGCAATTATGTCCACGCAAGTGATTTTCAAGCAGGTATGAGTATTTAGCATAGTTTGTACTTGTTATTTGTTTGTACACCAGTTTGATGTAATTCTAGTAGCATCACTTATATTTTTAATATTAACCATGTTAACATCCATTATATCCATATATATTCTGTTTACATCCGTTTGAGAGAAATCAATGTTAGTATCATCAACGGCTATTATTTTTTTTTGTACTTATTAAACGGCTGATCTAGGTGTTCTATAAATGTCTTATTGTTTTCAGAAGGACTTTTGTAGCACACTGCCATATTAATAGTAGGCTTTGTATCTTCCATAGAAATCACAATAGTATTGAAAGATTTAGATGTTTCCTAGGTTTCCTAGATGCTGTATACCTAGGAATATGGAAGTATGTTTCTTCATCTGAGTATAACCAAGTTTCTCCAACCATGATTATATCAAAATCAGTTTTAATTTTTGTAAATGCTTCTATTTCATTTAGATTTTTCCTCAAGCCTCTAGCATTAAAATGCACCATTTTCATATTCAATAGTTTATTCAGCGTCATGGGTTTCCAACCAAATAGTTTTGCCATGATTCTCTAATTCCCTGCAGATGCTCCCTGTATTTATTTTGCACATGTCTCCTAAAATAAGCTAGATCCTGTAGCACTTCCTTTCTTGATATTCCTGTGGTTTCATGATAACTAGAGTACAAGTTTGAAAGTTAATGATAGTTATTTGGCAGTCCTTCCTGGTGTATAAGTACTTTTAGACTAGTTTGTGTCATTCCCTCATAACATGTATCATCATTGTCATGAAAATATGCCAGAAATAATCTAACATTGTTGTATATTCCGTGTAAGTCGAGATGTAGCATAAATATTGTCCCCAGATGTAATAGCATTCTTGTTAATCTGACAATCGGTGGAGCTAGTGGATTAATAAAGCTTTTGCTATTAGACTTCACAATATCACTACTGGCTACGTTTATTGTTTCATCTTTAATCCAATTAGCATGGTTAGCTGTTCGCCCTTCAAGTTGGCTTCCATCCTTAGCTATATTTTTAATAATCTTCGTATTTATTGTATTATCATTATGATTATTAGCATTATTATTATCAACAATATTGTTTTTATTGATAGTATTATTATTTTGAATCTGATAATCTTTCTTATCGGAATCTGTTAATATAAGGAACTCTTTTTTAAAGTTACATATATTATTTTTGCTGTTATTATTAACTTGAATTGTGCCAGAATTATTATTGGCACTTTCTTTCTTTTCGAAAGTTAATAATTTGGGTATAACAGTGCTTTTTTTTTCGTAGATAGATTTCTTTATAGATTCCCCTGTTTTCGATTCAACTTTTTATTACCATACCCAGTTTATGTTCCTTATTGTTATTATTATAAATACTGTTATTGTTAGAATTATTTGTATTATTATTATTATTATTGTTATTATTATTATTATTACTATTATTATTATTATTATTGTTATTATTGTTATTATTATTATTATTATTATTATTATTATTATTATTATTAGTATTATTTTTTTTATTTATTTATTTATTCATTTATTTATTGTTTAAATTTACTTAGTGGTATACATATTTTTTTTACATTTTTTTTTCCCCCCTTAAATGTACAGCATTTATTTTTGTAATTTTATTTTTTGTTTTATTTCATAACTTTGATATAAACAAAACTTATAGTTTTGGTATAAAACATCGCAGTTACTTACTAATATTATTAACAAAGTAAATTTAAAATTAACTCTGAAGTAACTTCAGATACCCGTGCGCTTAAAAATTTCGTTTGTTGGAATAAGCCAATCGTACTTATGTTTTATGGCTTTGTTTATTAAAACACAAATTTTATCTTTCAACCGTAATGAACAGCTGGACCAATTACATAAATTGTATCTGATGTGCGAGATAATATTATGAGAATAATAAAGCTTATCTGCAGTTTGTTTATTCAACATAATTCCACTTCTTTTGAAGGCACCAAGCAGAGGCAACATTTTTTTTACTAATCTATTAATATGATCTTCCCATCAATTTTATTTTATTTTTTATTTTATATACTATATATTTTGTTTTTTCCACATTAATAGTTAATTTATTACCTTTAAGCCAACTTTCATATATCCCCAAATCAGTATTTACAAGACTTTCAAGTTCTTCACAGGTTCTGGCATTATAAATAAGTAGAGTATCATCAGCAAAGATCTTATAGTCAGCCCTCAAATTCGTATACTGGATATTATGAATATAAAGTAAGTACAGTGTGGGACCAACTACTGATCCTTGAGGAACACCAATATTTTTAATATTTTCATTACTGAAAACTCCATTAATTTTTGTCATAGTTTTTCTATTATTAAGATATGAGGAAAGTAAATTATTAGCACTACCCCTTATTCCGATTTCGTGCAATCTTTCAAGTAAAATATTATGGTTCACTGAATCAAAGGCTTTCTTTAGATCAACGAATACCGAACATACATTATTTCCCTGATCCAGTTTATTTATAATTGAGTTGGTGGATTCAAGGACTGCAGAGTCAGTTCCAAATTTCTTTTGAAATCCAAATTGATTTATATCAAATCCTACAACTTTTTGCACAAACTCCTGTATTCTAGAGTTAATTACCTTTTCAAATACTTTTCCAATACAGCTTAAAAGAGTAATCGATCTATAATTTGATACATCTGAGGTTGATCCCAATTTAAATATAGGTACAACAATACTTGATTTTAGACACTCGGGATATATACCAGTATTTAGACACCTATTTATCCAGCATACAATTGTAGGTGTTATTAAAGTTGCAAAATGTTTTAAATCTGAAGCTGAAATATTATCACCTCCTGGAGAACTATTTTTTAACTGCATGATAATGTTATGTATTTCCATTTCATCTCTTGGTTTAAGAAAAATAGACTGTTCAGTGAATCTATTTTTTATTATGTATTTTTCAGCATCAACAATTTTATCAGCTAGTTTGTTTCCGATAGAACTGAAGTAAAAATTGAATGAATTTGTAAGAATTGAGTAAATTTTTCCATTTTACGTAATTCCGCTTGTTGTTCCATTTTAATTTCTTCTAATCTTTTCATATAATTTGATTCGATAGCTCTTAGCAGATTAATAATTTCTGATTCATTCTTTTTTATTGCTTCTTCAAATTCGTTTTTATATTTCCTTAAATGTTGATTATTTTTTCTTACTGCACTCTCCATATTTTGTAGAACTAGATCTACGTTTTGAATATATAATACACAGTCTTCACATATGAATTTTACATTTTTATTTGTGTACACAATATTAATGGTTGACTGATCCAACCCAGAACATTTTAGTTGTTCGTGAAATATTTTTTTACATACTCCCGCACATATTATACCCGTTTCACCTTTTTTTTTACTTTTGCATTTATGGCACGACGCCATTGCACGTTCGTTTATTTAATTAAATTTAAAAGTTTTTATTTTTTTTTTTTTTTAATCTTGTTTTCTTTTATTTTTTTTTATTGTTTTTTTTTATTAATTTTAACCGATAATAATTATTAATAAAAATATACATCCGCACTGTTTAACATTTCAATTAGAACTCCTGACATTAATATTATTATCATTAGTATTAGAATGTTCACTACTAATATCCAAAGCAATTGAGATTTTGTTTTCTTTCTCAACTATCATTGATTGCTAATATCCAATTTTTTGTTTTAGATTGCTAAGCTTTCTCTGGTAAACTGGGCACGTTACAATGAAAGTCTTGTAATCAACGTTTAAACCAAGCTTAATTGTTTCATTAACTTTTAAACAATTAATACATTTGTTAACTTCTTCTTTATTACAATCTTTACTTTTGTGATTTTGATGGCATTTGCTGCACGTTTCCTCTTTGGTACAATTTACAGCTTTGTGATTAAACCCCTTGCATTTGTAGCATCGTAGAACTGTCAAAGCATCGAAAACTTTACAACGCTCCCATCCTATTGAAACCTTTTCATTTTCAATCACTTTTCGGAAAGACTCTTTATCAATTTCTATTATAGCACTTAGTTCTTAGATATAGTATTTTTAAGATTGGCATTCATATTTGCACTCTCCGATTTGAAAGTTTCCGTAAGTTAACACATTTTACCAATTTCACTTTTTTGTTCTATTTTTATTTACTCTCTAAATATTTTCCTTCGATGGCTTTTGGTAATTGAATAACCTCTTGTTCATTTTTCTTCAACGCACGTTGAAATTCAGCCTTGTATACTTTTAAATAATCACTATTTTTTTTGACTGAGCAATCTATGTTTTGAACCACTATATCAACATTTTGGATGTATTAAACACACTCATCACATATAAATTTGATATTGGGATTCACATTTTGTACTCCAATTGAAGATTGACCTAGTCCCTAGCATTTAATTTGACTGTGATATACCTTGTAATATACCCCAGCACACCTTACACCTGTTTCAACTCTAATTTTCAGCTTATATTTAGTACAATCCATTGCTAAATGGAGTTCCGTTAACCCATTGTGGCCCAACAGCTTTTTAAAGGTTTTTTCGTTGCTTTGCTATAAATTAGAAATTAATTAACCGATTGACTAAAAATTTTGTATATGTGTTCCTCTTTGAGAATGGAGTTCACTCTATTAACAGACTTGGAATTTGTTAACCACTACCGCCCGACAATTTTCCAAAAAAAAATTTTGGAAGGATATTACGTGTATTGCGAAATTTTGCTTGGTCAAATTCTCAAAAACAGGCTTGTGGAGTTCCCTTAACCCATTGCGGCACAGCAGCTTTTAAAGCTTTTTTTTTTAGTTTGCTATAAATTAGAAATGTGTTCTTCTTTGAGAATGGATTTCACTCTATTAACAGACTTGGAATTTGTTAACCACTACCGCCCGACAATTTTCCAAAAAAAAATTTTGGAAGGATATTACGTGTATTGCGAAATTTTGCTTGGTCAAAGTCTCAAAAACAGACTTGTGGCAGGCCCTTAACCCATTGCGGCACAGCAGCTTTTATAGCTTTTTTTGTTAGTTTGCTATAAATTAGAAATGTGTTCTTCTTTGAGAATGGATTTAACTCTATTAACAGACTTGGAATTTGTTAACCACTACCGCCCGACAATATTCCAAAAAAAAATTTTGGAAGGATATTACGTGTATTGCGAAATTTTGCTTGGTCAAAGTCTCAAAAACAAGCTTGTGGAGTTCCCTTAACCCATTGCGGCACAGCAGCTTTTTACAGATATTTTCGCTACTTTACTCTTGAGCAGAAACGGTTTGACAAATTGACTTTAAATTTTGTATGCGTACATTTATATACTTGTCATTCCTACGATTGGTGGAAAAAAAATTTTATAAGTATGTTACGTCCAATTTTTGAAAGTAGGTAGGACTTCTTTGAACTAGGGGAATGTTTAAAAAAAATGTTGTCGTGTTATTTTGACCGATTGCGAAACAGAAACTTAAAAACACAGTTTGCAAAACAGTTTGAACGATTATCTCTAATTTTTCTATACATGGTGCTTCTTGAGAATTTGGTGCTCCTTGACGATAGAGTTGAGGATGTTAGGTTCCCGGCGAATAATGTTAACTGAATTAAAATTACTATTGGTCAAATGGGGATACTAAGTTTGCCATTATGTCATTATACTATGTCAATAGTAGTTATCTTGATTTAAAAATTTGCTTTTCAACTTATATTTTGTTTAGTACTCACCTGAAAGTTGTAATACGCTCTTCCTCGTTTTTTTATGATTTGATGAGAGAAATGTAGGCTTATTTTTTGGAAAAACTGTTTTAAAATACTATGTTTTTAAGTATTATATATAAGAAATTGAATTTTTTGATTTTTAGATTTCATTTGAAGAAAACTGAAAATTTCATTGAATCTTTGTTCAAAACGCACAAACAGGTCAAAACCAAATTAACCATGTGGGTTTTAATTAAAATGCTGGTACAAAATTTTCAATAAAATACTTTTAATCGTATAAGAAAATAAAATTTATAGAAAACTTCATGGCGTCGTCGTGGAAAACGGGTTAATCGAATTAACTAAAACTTTTTGCAGCCTCTCTTTAGACTGCAAAATCAACCTGTAAAATTGGACACAAATCGAAAACACAAAATTTTTTGAAAGTCCGCCAGGCCGAAATGGGTTAAATTATTCGAACCAAATTTATACAACTAATTTCGGTTGCTAAGAGGAACATTTGTGCAAAATTTCAAGTCAATTTGTCAAACGGTTTTGACTCGAAATCAAAAACATTGAAAAAGCTTCTTTGCGCCCTCGTGCCCAAACGGGTTAACCGAACTCAACAAAAATTTGTGCCAGACTCTATTGTCGACTGCGAAACCACCTTGTAAAATTGGAAACAAATCGGAAATACAAAATTTTTTGGAAGCCCGCCAAAAGAACAAAATAGGTGTAGGGTATTTCTAAGTCGGTTGCACCGACTGACTGTTTCTTTACTTGTTAAAAAATAGTTTGTCATTAAATTTTGATTTTTGGAATTTTTTTTTTTGGAATTACTGTTTTTGGAATTTTTTTTTTTGGAATTATTTTTTTTTCTTTCTTTGGAATTTTGTAAATTTGGAATTTTTTTTTTGGAATGATGACACCATCCCAACAAAAAGGCAAAATAAATTTATGAGAAATAAAGTATGAGAATGTATTTTTTAATAAAATTGTTGTGTCAGTTTTTCATTCATGTTCTCTGGTGGGGCTGTTTGTCAACATATACCATACATATTATATACCGTTGGAAAGAGTGTCAAAAGACCTTTCTAACAGTATAATAAAAAATACAGGGTGTTTTTGAAAATTTCATAGTTATAGTGGTTTTTTTGAAAGTTCAAAATTTTTTTTTTTTTTTGTTTTAAAATTCCACTTGAAATTGCAATGTCTCCAAAACGGCAGCACCTATTGTCATCAAATAAACGTTAAAATATTCTGCAGACCATCATCTTAACTAATAGCTGTGGTTGAATCTATATATATTGAACAGATTGCTAGTTATAACGGTTTTTGTAAAATATACTAAAATAACAAGGATACTTTTAAATGTCCTTTTCGTCCTTAAAGGATAATATGCGCCATTAAAGCTATATATTTTTTGAAAGCTGACAACACCAGTTATCTTCTATATAAAGTCATTTGGTCCTACGTGGATACTACTTAAACCTTAGAATCCCCTAAAAGTTATTGTATACATATGGATAAACGGAAGGAAATTTTTTGAAAATGTGCTAAGAAATTGTTATTTTGCGTCTATTTAAAAAGTTCCACACGTTTCTTTCTTTTATATATTTTTAACACCAAAATTTCTACTTAACATTAAAATTTTTTTAAGAGTTTTTAAAACAAAATTTTTGTTGATTATTGATTATTAATTATGATTACAAATGATACTAGTAAAATTATGAACAAAGACTATCCATTAGCATTTAATAACGTAAGAGAAGTGTCAAACTGTCTTGACGTGAAATTTCTAAGCGTAAAAAACAATTAAAAAAGTAAAAAATCTAATAGAATTTTTAAAATTTAATATTTAAAATTTAATATTAAACTTATACAAAATACGAAATAAAAATATCTAAACCAAAAACGAATTAAAAACGAGGAAGATTATAGTTGCCCTTGTCAACTTTTAGATACCCGTGCATACCCACTATGGTGTATAAAATAAACCGTAATTTACTTCTCTTATACATTTAACTCATTACCCCATAATTTTGACGTAAAAAAAAAAAAAAAAATTAACAAAAAAAAAAAAAAAGTCACAAAACAAAAAACAAAATTTTCATTCATTGTCCCATAACTTTAGCTTAAAAAAAAAAAAAAAAATTAACAAAAAAAAAAAAAAATCACAAAAAAAAAAAAAAAAGTTTTCATTCATTGTCCCATAACTTAAGCTTAAAAAAAAAAAAAAAAAAAATAAAAAAAAAAAAAAACAACAAAGAAAAAAAAAACAAAAAAAAAAAATTGGCCCACCCTAAAAGTCCGATGGTCCGAGTGATGTCCAACTTTGCCAAGTAACTTGCCCTATTAATTTACCTGCCCAATTTTAATTTTAACCTTGTAGCTTTATTAGATTCACAGTTATTGAATCGAAAACTTTGTATGGCAGCCCTCCGAAAATGGGGCCCTAACATTTTGAAACTTCATATAAGTGCTCGATTCATTATATAACTAACCGTGTGTAGTTTTCAGCCTCGTAGTATAATTAGTTTTGAAGAAATTCATATTGGTGCAAGGAAGTTGTATGGCAGCCCCCCATAAATGGAGCCCTAACATTTTGAAACTTCATATAAGTGCTTGATTCATTATATAACTAACCGTGTGTAATTTTCATCCGCGTAGTATAATTAGTTTTGAAGAAATTCATATTGGTGCAAGGAAGTTGTATGGCAGCCCCCCGAAAATGGGGCCCTAACATTTTGAAACTTCATATAAGTGCCGGAGTCAATATAAAACTAACCGTGTGTAATTTTCATCCCCGTAGTATAAATAGTTTTGAAGAAATTCATATTGGTACAAAAAAGTTGTATGGCAGCTCCCCGAAGCCTTGGTCCGATTTTAACCAAAAACAATAGGGAACCTAGAAATTGTCTAAAAATGACTTTGTGTGAATTTCAAGACACTAGCCCTTTTAGTTTTTGAGTTATCGTGATGACACACGGACGGACGGACGGACAGACACACATAGCTAGATCGACTAATTTTTCGATTCTGAGCCGATACGTACCCTTGACACTATATCTAGCTCGTCTAGATCGATGCGTTACAAACGGAGGAGCAAATCTAATATACCCGATGTTCATATATATATGCACGGGTATAAATATACAAAAAAAACAAAAAAGGGTTTTTAAACTTTGGCGCTCAAATTTATACAAATAAAATCTTGGATTATTTAATAATTAGAGGAATATAAATATTATATAAAGTATAATATTTTAAATAAATAAAATAAAACAATAAATAAAAATGTCTCAACTGTGTGTTGTATGTAAAAATCATGTTGATGGAAGAGCAAGGGCCAAAGCAGTTCAGTGCCATATATGCTCTTCCACTTTTCATTTAAAATGTATTAATATATCTGAGGATCTATTCCAAAGTATGAAACCAGGTCGTGTCATGTGGAAGTGTTTCAATTGCCCGTCAGCATCTAATGAATCACAGGTGATAGAAATTACAAATGAAGAAGAGGATACAACTGAATTGGATACAATGGAAGGAAACGCTACTCTAAAAAAATTAGTTAAAAATAATTGTACTCTTCTTAGCTTGCAGGAGGAGTTTAGTTCTTTTAATGTTGCCGAATGTTCTGACAATAAGATGACATTACTCTATTCTTAAAAAAAATGGGCAATGTTATATTAGAAATTCTCAAGGGGCAAACATTTCTATCTGAGCAAGTAGAAGAGTCACTAAATGAAAATAGAGTGCTACGAAATGAAAATATAACGTTAAGAAAAAGAGTAGATAGTTGTGAGGGAAGTATTACCACATTAGAAAAAAAAGTAAACAATTTAGAATACTTACTTGATAAGCCAATACAAAATACCTTAAAAAAAAATGTTGTAATAGCCGGGCTTCCAAATCTAGAAAATCCGAAAAATACCATAATGGATGTAGCCAAAAAAATTAATGCTAAAATTAAGGAAGACGACATATTGGATGTTGAAATAATAAAACAAAAAAAGATTAGTGAGAGTGTTTCCCAGGATAGTTTATATGTTATTAAATTTAAATCTGAGACTGCAAAAAAAGAGTTGATGGAAAAAAAAAGAAATTACCCTCACTTACTCACAGCTGAATTAAATTTGCCAAAGAGTAATAGAAACAAGGAGATTTACTTTCGTCAGCATCTTTCATCATTACAGTCTAGCTTATATTATGAAGCCAAAAATAACAAACTTGTAAATCAATTTAAATTTCTTTGGATTAAAGATAGCACAATTTGCTTGCGAAAAAGTGAAACTAGCATGGTCCATAAGTTTACATCGAGAAACGACATTAATCGTTTATACAAAATTCTATGTTAAGAGCTTTGGGAAAAGTGACTACAGAACCATACATTCACAAGAGCTTGAGGTAAACTTATATACAGAGCACTTACTTATTATTGTAATGTTTTTGATATTTTTCCTAAAAATTTTACTAAAATATTTTTTTATTATATTTATTAAATTTTACTAAATATTATATATTATATACTTTTAATTGAACTTGCCTGTGTCTATGGCTTTATTTTTCATTCTGTCAGTTAGTGATACATTTATATTAGAAATCTGACCATAAATTTATAAGAATTGTATGGTTCAGTTGTTAGTAAAGTGGCTGACGGTGTAAATAGGCCTGAGTTCGATCCTCCTTCAAAGATAAAAAGTTTTTTGTTTTTTTTTTTTAATTTACTATATATTTTACACTAATTCCAAAACAACATGCAATCATATATATAATTTTTTATTCTTTAATTTACAATATATTTCACAATAATTTCACATCACATCATATATGTTTTTTTTGTACATTTTTAATTTAAAATTTGAACTTATATACAAACATAAACACATATATGCATATCAATCATGCCGCGTGCTTAAATTGATAAATAAATATAAGAGGTTAAAGATTAATATAAGATTAAAAATAATGAAAGAAAATTTTAAGATTCCTTTAACAACTACACTATTCTTGAAATATAATTTAGAGTATTACTTATATATTTATTTGAATGCACATAAAAATCATATTAATATAATTCTTTATTTTTTAATTTACAATATATTTTACACTAATTATAATACAAAAATAAGTAAAACAATAACTCGTGTGATACTAACTAAAACTGAGTTCAGAATCATATACTTTTTCTAATTGCTGTTGAATGTACTCGTATATTTCCAACAGCTGATTACTACCGGATTGTCATCTTTCTTATTAATTATAATGGAATAACAAATTTTTTGTGTTTTGATAATGAGCAATGATATAGATAATATAAGTAATAACTTGAAAGTTGAGCACTATACGAAGGTTGATCAAAATGAATTAGAAAAAAATTAAAAAAAAAATTTAAATATAATATATTTTAACATTCAAAGTCTTCGAAACAAATTGTATAATATTGAAGAATTTATTGGTAGTTATGGATGTGAAGTACATGTTATCGTTTTAACAGAAATTTGGTTAAGAGAATCTGAAAACAGTTTTTTTAACTTACCTGGATTTATAGGTTATTTTTCAAATAGAGAAAATGCGTATGGGGGAGTTGGTATCTATGTGAGGGAATAGTTAAGTAGTTCAATACTTTTTGAAGAAGAATATCACATGTCAAATTTTTTAGGAATTAAACTAGATAAAGAGAACATTAATATTTTTTCAATATATAAATCACAAAAAACAAAGATGGATGAATTTATGAGTAAATTAGATGACATTACTAAAAATTTTAAACAATCTTTAGTTATAGGAGATTTTAATCTAAACTTATTAAATAAAAACAATAATGATATCATCAATTACTCTAATATGCTTTTGACTAATGGATTCATAATCTATAATAAAGTTACTGAGGAATTTGCCACTAGAATTGGCAATACTTCAAAAACGGTTATAGATCACTTTTTTACAGATATGTTAAAAAAACAATACTTTTTTCATGTAGTTTATACGTTTATGTCCGACCATCAAATGTTTTTAATAAACCGTATAAAGAGAAAATAAACCAAATTAAAACAGTAGTTGAGTTTGATAAAATTGCCATTGATCAATTTTGGCCCACTATTAATGTGTACAATAGCTTTGATTTCTTTGTAAGTAAATTAACCGCTTTAATAAAAAAGTACACTAAAACAATTCCTATTAAAAACACAAGAAAGAAAAAAGAGTGGATAATAGATAATATAATTAATGAAATAAAAATTAGGGACTCTTATCTAAAATTTAGAAAAAAATATCCAAATGATAAGCATATAGAAGATCTTTATCGCGAACACAAAAACAAAGTATCTAAATTAATACTTGAGGCCAAAAAATAATATTTTTCTAATAAAATAGCTGCGGATTCAAACAATAGCAGAAAACTATGGGATATTTACAAATTAATAATGTATAATAAACATATTTCCCCTACTAACATTAGGGAAATCAAACATGATAATGAAAATATTAATAATAAGCAAGAAATTGCAAATATCATGAATGATTTCTTTATTAATGTTACTACTGAAATAGATATTTCAGAAGACCCAATTGATCGTGTATATATTAGCAGTTTTGTTAGAAATACATATGAGCAATTTCAGTTAACCTCAACAAATAATGAGGAAATCAAAAATGTGATAGATATGCTGAGACCTCCGGCTGCTACCGAATATGATTGTATTTCGACAAAGTTTATCAAAAAATTTGTCAATTATTTAACTTCGGTGGTAGTCAAATTTATTAATAGAATGTTTCAAACTTGTGTCTTCCCAACCTCACTGAAAAATGCTATTGTAGCACCAATTTTTAAAATTGGAAACCACATAGACCGAAATAACTATCGACCTATATCCATACTTAGCGCTTTTTCAAAAATTTTTGAAACTATAATTAAGGCACGATTAGATCGATTTATAATAAATAACAACATATTACATGCAGAACAATATGGATTTGAAAAAAAAATCTACAACTTCAGCCTGTGTAAGCCTGACAGATTTCATTTCTAGAGAAATGAACAATAAAATGTATGTTTGTTGTGTATTTCTCGATTTGAAAAAAGCTTTTGATTGTGTTGATCATGATATTCTTCTGTTCTCTCTAACATGCAGTACATCTCTAGTCACATAGCTTTCTTTAAATCTTATCTCAAGAATAGGATACGAAAAGTGCGTATAGGGGACGTTGTAAGCATTTCTAAGTTAACAAGTAAAGGAGTTCCTCAGGGGTCAATTTTCCTTAACTATTTAAAATATATATTGATGACATATCTCGCTTAAACTTAAGAGGAGCCATACAACTATATGCAGATGACGCTGTATTAAGATACGCCGAAACCAGTGAGGAAGAGATGAAAAATGCTATTTATTATGATCTTAATATCATAGATGAGTGGCTCATTAAAAATCGGCTTGCCCTAAATATTAAAAAAACTAAAGTTATGCTATTTCAAAACAAAAAATTTAATGAATAATGTTATAGAAACTGTAGTATCTTTTAATTATCTTGGTCTTTTATTTGATAACAAATTAAATAGGCACGATCACATTTATTTTATAATCAAAAAAATCTCTCCATATATTTTTATTTTAAAACGTTTACAAAAATTTTTAAATAAAGAAAGCATGTATCAAATTTAATGCTCATATATAAAGTCTCACTTTATATATTTGACTCCCATTTGGAGCGGAGCATCGCAAACTTATATAAATAAATTAGATATACTTAACAAAAAGGTGATTAAAATTATTCATAATTGTTTAAAAAGGAATCCTACTAATTTGTAATATGTTAACCTTTATATTAGCTTTAATAATTTATGTCAACGTGAACTGTATTTAATAGCATTTAAAATAGTTTTTAATGAAATCAAACATAATTTAATCCTGAATAGAAATTTCGATATACATAATAGAAACACTCGAAACCAATCTAATTTTTATCTTGCTTTATTCAGAACCGAAAAACAAAAAAAAAATTGTTTTTATATTAGCTTAAAAAAGTATAATGAATTACCACCTGAATTAAAACTTATTGACAAATTACATATATTTAAAAAGAAAATAATTGAGCATATTTTGCTCTCACAATTAGAGTAGAAGAAGTTTCTTTCATAGTATTGCATTAACATAGGTCAATTTATTTAATTTTATGTACATATATATACATATAATGGATTTTTATATGTAGGTAGTTAAAATAAAAGTTGAAATTTAAATATAATATTTAAAATTAAAATTACTAATTATAAACGTTAAAATTAAATACAAATTTGAAATATTATAAGACCAACAGCTTAGGCTAGGTCATAATTGAATCTTACTAGTTTATATAAACAGTGTGTAATCTAGTTTAGTTAAATAATAAGTAAATTAATACAATGGAATAATAATTATAATAATTTAAAACCAAGAATTTGTAAAATGTAAATCACACAATTGTATATTATGTATATTATATTACTAATAAAGAAAAAAAATAAAAAAAAAATATTCTTCGATTGTGGAAGTATAAGAATTTCAGCTATTTTGTACCTGACGGATAATTTGGACCACTTCATTATATTCAAAACTAAATGCTGCAAAAAAAATTGTGTTTGAAAGTCCAGTCATAGTGCGACTTTCCTAGCAGAAAGTATTTTAGCAAAAAATTCGTAAAACTAAAAAAATTTTTTTTTGCATTTTGATTTGTTTACTTTTTACAGTTAAAAATTCAGTAAAAAAAACTAATGTTAAACAAGGTATTTTCAATAGTTCTGGATTAAAGAATTTTGTGCGTATTGATTTTCAATAATGTTGTTTTTATTTTTTGCATAATTTAAACATTTCGGATTATATGGACCACCTTAATGCGGCTTTTTTCGACCCGTGGTTCAAATACCCGCATTTATTTGATTTTTAATTTTTAATATTTAGAAAATGCCAAAAGAAGAAAAAAAATTCAGAAAATATGATTTTGAAAATCTTAGAAAAGCCTCAGAAGAAATTCAGAAGGAAAATAAGGGCTTTCTAAAAGCTTGAAAATTATTTGGCGTTCCCAAAACAACTTTAAGACGCTATCAATATGCAAATCTTAAGGACTACAATTGGAAACCAAAACCTTTAGGAAAAAATCCAGTCTTTTCTAAGGAAATGGAAGATGAATTGGTGAACTATATGCTTGAAATGAAAAGTTTTATTTTGGCTTATCAATTAGCCACAAGAAATGAAATTCGAAACACTTTTTCTCAAATTAATAGCAGTGCCGGAAAAGACTGATTGTATGGATTTCCAAAGAGGCATAACGATAAAATTAGTTTTAGAAGCCAACAGGAGCTTCGTTGGATAGGATCAAAGGTTTTAATAAAGAAAGCTGAAATAAATTTTATGATCTGCTGATCCAATTGTTTGAAAAAACTTCATACTTAACCAGCCGCATTTTTAATGTAGATGAGACAAGTATATGTCCAGTACAGAGTCAACAACGTGCAATAATGGCAAAAAGGAGTAAACCACAAATTGGTGTTATAACTTCTGTTGAACGTGGGTCTCTTATAACAATTATATTATGGGGTGAATCCAAGGACATATATTTACAGATTGGTTTATGCATTCTGTAAAGTTTAGTAAGCCATCAAAAGATAACCCAATTTCTAATATTAGATGGCCACTATTCGCATACCATAAATATCGAATTTATTTATCTGGCTGGGGCAAATGGGGTACCAATTCTTTCTTTACCACCCCATTCACCCCATAAGATGCAATCGCTAGATTGTAGTCTATGAGACAATTAAAAACTTATTATAGCGAAGAAGTGAGACAATTTATGCGGGTAACAGGAAGAAAAGTAACATTGTATGATGTGGCAGAGCTTTTTAATAAAGCTTGCATAAAAGTTCAGAATTTTCGTTGTTTCTTTCTGTTTTATTATTAAATATTACTGTACTTTCGAGGTCCAAGTTGGTCATGTATACCTTGGGACATTTCGCCAGTTCCAGGAATTAATAGAACAACAAAGAGAAAAACTGAATCCAAAATTTTAACAGAATCGCCCTATCAACTAGAGTTATAAAGCCAAAAAGAAAGGATATTGCAGGCAGAGCTAAAAGAAAAGTTAAAAAGAACTTGCAAATTACTAAAATTAAAAAAGAAAAAACTTCCTCGTAAAAAGCTAATTATAAGCTCAAAAAAGTAAAAAAAACAACGAAAAAAGACGAATCCCCAACCAGTTCAAATACTTCCAGTCAAAGTGTCAAAGACTTCACCAACTTTACCAAATACAATATGTGAAATTTGTTCAAAAGCGTGGAAAGATGATATTATTACAGTCGAATGGACACCTTGCCTTCAATGCGAATGTAATAGGGCCCATTTAGGTTCTGCTAAAAATTGTCTTATAATGTGCCACTTATGCAAATAACTTGATATTTTATTACGTAATATTTATATTTTTATTTTATTAATTTTTATTTTATAATATTTATATTATCCTTATTGAAGTCTGAAAGTTAAGTTTCTGTTTTGTTTTGTTTTATGTTTTTATTTATCCAATATTTATACTCTTCCAATATTTAAAATTTAAAATTCTGACTTTGACCACTTTTTAGCACATTTTCAAAAAATTTTATAAAAATGTGCCTATTTAGATTCACTCTGTCCGCCTGCTCGTATTTTACCAAAAACTTTTACATCGTTTGAAATAGAGGAAAGAAATTTTAACCACGGGTAAGTATTGTAAAAAAAATAATTTCGGAGAAGAACTTTTTTCTGTAGCCCCAACCGTTACGGAGCTACAGCCCCCCAAAGTTGGGAAAACCACTATTTTTAAAGGTTTTTCTTAATTTTGAAGAGTGACGAAGATACAGCCCTCAAAAATTCCAAAAAGCCCTATATTTAAATTAGTACAACAAGAGTTCTGTGAAATGTAATTTCAATCAAAAAAATGTAAAAGAGAGCTGCTTTTATACGTTTCACAAAAATATAAGGCCAAAATTATAGAGTTGTCATACGATACTAAAATTTACCATTATGCAAAACTCAAGTTTTGCAAAATTTTTGGCCCCACATATGGTATAAATGGTTTAAGCTAGGGTCTTGAAATGTTCAGAGAAGTTAGATCCCTAGAAATTCGGAGAGGTCACTTAACAAAATTTTTTTGTCACGTCCCCTATACTTATAAGC
The DNA here is from genome assembly GCA_963082915.1 of Dolichopus griseipennis. Classification (NCBI taxonomy): domain Eukaryota; kingdom Metazoa; phylum Arthropoda; class Insecta; order Diptera; family Dolichopodidae; genus Dolichopus; species Dolichopus griseipennis. Next base: position 218,347,842 of record OY720441.1, on the reverse strand, counting down.
CATAAGGGTTCGAAAATTGAAATTTTGCTAATTTTAAACACCTGTAATTTGAATATTCAAATTTTTTTTTTACAAATATAAAAAATTTAAAGTTGCAGCATTATTTTTCAACATATTTTAAAGGTTTTTCTTAAATTTGAGAGGGTTTCTTTAAATTGAAGAAATTGTCTCTTAGTTTTAACCATTTTTGCTTAGAATATAAAATTCTAGGTAAAACTCCAAATTTTAGTGAAGTTCACAATTGATTTTCTAGAACTTAAAAAAATGGAAAAGTGGGAACAGGAGGGAGTGGGCAGATCCATCATAAGTTTGCTAAGCAAAAATTGGGAACCTTATCATTGAAGGGCTACAGGATCTTGAAAATTAAAACTTTTATATTTTTATAAAACGGTAACTTATTCAGCAATGCATGTTTTTCCAAAATTAAGCGTTAACATTGAAACTCCAACATTATATTTCCCACTTGTTAACAGGTTTCTTGAGTGCATTGGGATTATATTCTAAGTATTGATTTCACTATTAGTCATAATTAATAAATCGATTAGATAACTAAATTATAATATTCTCATTTATTTTTCTATATATTTTTATCAGTAAGAAACCCTATATTTAACTCAGTAAGAAACCCCTTTATAATGTGCTATTTAAAAACCTTTGGTTTTTTTCATTACTTGTTTCATTATAATTTAAAAAGTAAGAGGTTAAAGTATATTTGCATTTGAATAAAGTTAACGAATTGAATTTACTTACATTTCGTAGGTTTTGCAAAAACAGAGCATGGTAACTAAAGGAAATATGGCAAAAAAAATAAAAAGGTGGTCCACAATACTCGTACTTGCTCTACGTTCTTTCGCTTCTACACATATACATATGATAAAAAAATGAATCAATTTGAACCGTATACTTAAATTTGGGATGGCCTTATCTTATAATGTAAGTCATGTATCGCGTATATTTATTATTATTTTTTTAGTAAAGTGTGTATATAATATTACTAGCAGATTTACCCGGTGTTGCCCGGGGGCGGCGCAAATTGTAAAAAAGCAAGTTTCGGCCAATTCATCGATATACTGCTTTGGTTAAAAAGGAAGCCTCAAATAATATTTGCGGAGTTCCGTTAACCCATTGTGGACCAACAGCTTTTTATAGGTTTTTTCGCTACTTTGCTATAAATTAGAAATGATTTAACCGATTGACTTCAAATTTTGTATATGTGTTCCTCAAGTGTTCCTTTGTATATGTGTTTTTTATTATATAAAAAATAATTTCGTAGAATAATTTTTTTATGTAGCTCCACCTTTTACGGCCCACAGCCCCCCAAAGTTGGAAAAAGGCCTATAATTAAATTGTTATAACAAGAGTTGCTTTATATATATTTTCAATCTGAAAACGACAAACGATAGCTGGTCTTATAAACTTAAAAAATTTTTAAAAGGCAAATGTTTAGACTTGCTCTACGGTACTAAAATTAAATATTACGCAAAACTCAATTTTTTCAAAATTTTTAGCCACACATATCTTCTAAACGGTACTAGCTAGGGTCTTATAATAAGTTAGGTCCTCCAAAATCAGTAGGAGTCCGTTAACAAAATTTTTTAGTCGGGCTCGAAAATTGAAATTTTGCTATTTCTAAACACCTGTAACTTGAATACAAGTCCAAATTTTTTTTTAATAATATACAAAGTTTAAAGGTCCAACATTTATTAAAGGTTTTTCGTAAATTTAAAAGAGTTCCTTAAATTGAAGAAAGTATCTCTCAGTTTTACCCATTTTTGCTTAGATAGCAAATTTTGCAAATTGCAAATTTTTGTGGAATTCACAATTTAATTCCTAGAACCTGGAGAGGTGGGGGGGGGGGGGGGTTTAGATGAATTAAGGTATTTGAGAAATTTGGCAACCTTTCACATTGAAGGGCTATTAGAACTTTAAAATAAAAAATTTGCTGTAAGCAGTAAATTTTATAAGTAAGAAGCAAAAAAACGAAAAAGCTTAAAACAGATCTAGAGCCGCAACCTCTTGACTTATAAAAATGTGTTATAGCCTATGTCCCCCGTTTTTAGAATTATTCCTTTAAAATTTTTTGACAATCGGGCCAGTGGTTTTCACGTTAATCCGGGACAAAGAAACAAACAAACAAATTTTCTTGTTTATATATTAGACCAGCAGATTTACTCGGCGTTGCCCGGGAGCATGCCAATTGTAAAAAAGCTAGTTTCAGCCAATTTTTTTAAGTATTACTTAGGTTAAAAAAAAGCCTAAAAAATTTGTGGATTTCCGTTAACCCATTGTGGCCCAAAATCTTTTTATAGGTTTTTTTCGTTACTTTGCTACAAATTAGAAATGGTTTAACCGATTGACTTCAAAATTTGTATATTGTTCCTCTTTGAGGATGGAGTTCACTCTATTAAGAGACTTGGAATTTGTTACCCTTTGCCGCCCGAAAATTTTTTAAAAAAAATTTGAGAAGGATATTACGTCCAATTTTGCGAAATATTGCTTGGTCAAAATTTCAAAAACAGGTTTGTTGAGTTCCCTTAAAACAAAACTTTAAAAACAGTTTGCAAAACAGTTTGAACTATTATCTTTAATTTTTCTATTCGTCGTGCTTCTTGACATATTGGTGCTCCTTGGATGGTGGGCTTTCGGCGAATAATGTTAACTAAATTAAAATTTTAATTTTTATTATTATTTAATAATTATGAAAAGTTTTAAATGAAATTTAGTAAATTTGTTAAAAACTTGCAAGAATAATTCTAAAAAAAAGTGTTTTAAAAAAATCTCTTTATTAGATTTTAAAATTAACATGTACACCATCTGTAATTTTTGTGTTAACTTTGTTCAATAACATGAATTTAAATTAAAACTCCATTGAGTGCCGAGGCAACGTCCGCCGATAATAGCTAGTTAACATATAAGTATTTATATACCCGTATTACTTTAGGTCAAAAGGGTATACTAAATTTGCCATTATGTCATTATACTATGTCAATAGTAGTTTTCTTGAATTGCCAACGTTTGAATAAAATGTGGTCGATGGTTTAGAAAAGGTTTAAAAATCTGCGTTTCAACTTATATTTTGTTTTGTACTTACCTGCAAGTTCTACTATGCTCTTTTCGTTTTTTATGGTTTTATAAGAGAAATTAGGCTTCTTTTTTGGAAATATGTTTTTTAAAATACTACGTATTTAATCATAATATATGCGAAATTGATTTTTTTTGATATTTAGATTTTATTTGAAGAAAACTGCAATTTTACACTGAAATCTGTTTTTAAAAAACAACAACTGCAAAGTAGATAAAAAACAAAGTCTTACGAAAAAATTTAGAGAAGGAAAATGTTTATTATTTAAATACAAAGATATTTATATTCGGATTCTTTATTAGCTTTATTTTTATTATTATTAATATTATCTCATTTAGCTTTTGCACTATTTGAAACTATTTAAGAAGAGCAAAAAAATTAGTCTTATTAAATAAGTGAGCTTTTGCGATAAAGGTTAACTTGCGTTAATACCAAAAATTTGAAAATTTCATTGAAATTTTGTTCGTAAACAGGCCTAAACCAAATTAGCACTATGAGTTTTTATAACTAAAATGCTGGGACAAAATTTTTAATAACATTCTTTTAATCGCTTAAGCAAATTAAATTGATAGAAAAATTCATGGCTTCGTCGTGGACAACGTGTTAATCGAACTTAACTAAAACTTTTTGCAGCCGCTATTTAGACTGCAAAATCAACCTGTAAAATTGAACACAAATCGGAATGACAAAATTTTTTGGAAGCCTGCCAGGCCGAAATGGATTAATTCATTCCAACTAAATTGCTAAGAGGAACATTTGTGCAAAATTTCAAGCCAATCGGTCAAAGCAGTTTGACTCGATATTAAAAACATTGAAAAAGCCTCATTGCGCCCTCGTGCCCAAACGGGTTAACCGAACTCAACAAAAATTTGTGTCAGCCTCTTTTTTCGACTGCAAAATCCCCCTGTAAAATTGGACACAAATCGGAAACACAAAATTTTTTGGAATCCCACCAGGCCGAAATAAGTTAATTTATTCCAACCAAATTTATATAATTAATTCCGGTTGCTAAGAGGAACATTTGTACAAAATTTCAAGTCAATCGATCAAACCGTTTTGACTCGACATCAATAAAACGAAAAATCTTAAAACGGCTATAGAGCCGCAACCTGTTGACTTATAAAAATGTGACATAGCCTATGTCACCCCCCGGCCTCTCTGAATTATTCCTTTAACTCGATCAAAGGCTCAAAAACAGGTTTTTTCGTTACTTTACTCTTAGCACAAACGGTTTGCAAAATTGACTTTAAATTTTGTATATCGTGTTCTTTTAACCAATTGCGAAAAAAAAACTTTAAAAAAAAGTTTGCAAAACAGTTTAAACAATTATCTATAATTTTTCTATTCGTGGTGCTTCTTGACAAATTGGTGCTCCTTGACGATAGAGTTGAGGATGGTAGGTTTCCGGCAAATAACGTTAACTGAATTAAAATTTTTATTTTTATTACTGTTTAATAATTATGAAAAGTTTCAAGTGAAATTTGATAAAGTTTGTCGAAAAAATGCAAGAATAATTCTAATAAAAGCGTTTTAAAGAAATCTTTTTATTACATTTTAAAATTAACATGTACACCATCTGTAATTTTTGTGTTAACGTTTTTCAATAACATCAACCTCAATTAAAACTCCATTGAGTGGTGGGACAACGTGCGCCTGTAATAGCTAGTTTACATATAAGTATTATTATATCCATTTGACTAAAGGTCAAAAGGGTATACTAAATTGGCCATTATGCCATTATACAATTTTAATAGTAGTTGTCTTGAATTGCCAACGTTTGAATAAAATATAGTCGATCGTTTAGAAAAGGTTAAAAATCTGCTTTTCAACTTATATTTTGTACTTACTTGCAAGTTCTACTACGCACTTCCTTGTTTTTTATGTTTTTATGAGAGAAATGTAGGCTTCTTTTTTGCTGTTTTGCTGTTAAAATTCTAGATATTTAAGCATAATATATAGAAAGTTATTTTTTAATTTTTATATTTTATTTGAAGAAAACTGCAATTTTACACTGAAATCTATTTTTAAAAAAACAAAGGCTTACGAAAAAAATGTAGCGAAGGAAAATGTTTTGTTATCTAAATTTAAAGATATTATTATTCGCATTCGTTATTAGCTTTATTTTTATTATTGTTAATATTATCTCATTTAGCTTTTGCACTATTTGAGACCATTTAAAAAGAGCATAAAAATTAGTCTTATTAATTAAGTGAGCTTTTGCAATAAAGGTTAACTTACGTTAATACCAAAATTTTTAAAATTTCATTGAATCTTTGTTCAAAACGCGTAAACAGGTCAAAACCAAATTAACCCTGTTGGTTTTTATAATTAAAATGCTGGTACAAAATTTTCAATAAAATTCTTTTAATCGTTTAAGCAAATAAAATAAATAAAATAAAATAAAATAAAATTTACAGAAAGCTTCATGGCGCCGTCGTGGAAAATGGGTTAATTAAAACTAAAACTTAACCAAAACTTTTTGCAGCCTCTCTTTTAGACTGTAAAATCAACCTTTAAAATTGGACACAAATCGAAAACACAAAATTTTTTATAAGCCCGCCAGGCTGAAATGCGTTAATTCATTCCATCGAAATTTAAACAACTAATTCTGGTTGCTAACAGGAACATTTATGCATAATTTCAAGTCAATCGGCCAAACCGTTTTGACTCGACATCAAAAACAATGAAAAAGCTTCTTTGCGCCCTCGTGCCCAAATAGGTTAACCGAACTCAACAAAAATTTGTGTCAGCCTCCTTTTTCGACAGCAAAATTACGCTTTAAAATTGGACACAAGTCGGAAACACAAAATTTTTTGGAAGCCCACGAGGCCGAAAAGGGTTATATTATTCCAACCAAATTCATACAACTACTTCCTCTTGCTAAGGGGAACATTTCTACAAAATTACAAGTCTATCGGTCAAACTGTTTTGACTAGACATCAAAAATATTGAAAAAGCTTCATTATACGCTCGTGCACAAGCGGGTTATCCTCAACAAAAATTTGTGTTAGCCTCTCTTTTTGACTGCGAAACCACCCTGTAAATTTCGGTTGCTATGAGAAACATTTGTGCAAAATTGCAAGTCAATCGGTAACAACAGACTTGGAATTTGTTAACGCTTGCCGCCAGACAATTTTCCAAAAAAAAATTTTGGAAGGATTTTACGTCCAATTTTGCGAAATATTGCTTGGTCAAAGTCTCAAAAACAGGTTTGCTTAGTTTCGTTAGCCCATTGCGGTACAGCAGGCTTTTACAGATTTTTCCGTTACTTTACTCTTTAGCTGAAACGGTTTGACAAATTGACTTTAAATTTCTTATGGGTACATTTATATACTTGCCATTCCTACGATTGGTGAAAAAGAAAATTTTATAAGTCAATGCTTAAAAAATGTTGTGTCGAGTTCTTTTAACCAATTGCGAAAAAAAAACTTTGAAAAAAGTTTGAACGATTATCTCTAATTTTTATATACGTGGTGCTTCTTGACAATTTGGAGCTCCTTGACGATAGAGTTGAGGATAGTGGGCTTCCGGTGAATAATGTTAATGGAATTACAATTTTTTTTTTATTATTAATAAAATGGGTAATATCCAGTTTACATATAATATTATGTGTCAAAAGGTTATACTAAATTTGCCATTATTGTCAATAACGCCACATATTTGCCACTATGTCAATAGTAGTTTACTTGAATTGGCAACATTTGACTAAAATATAGTCGATAGTTTAGAAAAGGTTTAAAAATTTGCTTTTCAACTTATATTTTGTTTGTACTTTCCTGAAAGTTCTACTACGCTCTTTCTCGATTGTTTATGAATTTATGAGAAAAATGAAGGCTTCTTTCTTGGAAAAACTGTTTCAAAATACTATGAATTTAAGCATAATATATATGAAATTGAATTTTTTCAATTTTTAGATTTTATTTGAAGAAAACTGCAATTTTGCATTATTTGCACTGAAATCTTTTTATAAAAAAACAAAAAAGCAAAGTAGATAAAAAAACAAGTAAAGAAACAGTCAGTCGGTGCAACCGACTTAGAAATATCCTACACATATTTGGTTCAAATTTAATGACATATCCATAAGTCATTTTAACACCATAAAAGCTGTTATTAATTTGATTGTAAGACATAGGTAACCCAATTAACTTTATAATACTAAAAGCATTTTCTAATTACACTATCTCTTAAAAAATATTACAAATTCTTACTAATTTATTTATTTAAAAATATTAAAAAACAAAACAACATGTTATAAATGAAAATATATTTATTCCAATTCAATTACAAAATGAAAAAATTCTAATTATTAAATTTTGTGATAAAAAGCTAAGTAAAGCATAATATATTTAATAATCCAAATTTTTCAAAATAGCAATTATTTTAAATGGTTATGTAACAAAATATGCAATAAATGTATTTCTAAAATACAATTACAAATTTAGACCTTTTCATATAATTCATTTAAATATAAATATAAATTTTACATAAATGCAGCAAGTACCTTTGAACATAGCTGAACCACTGCAATTAAGTCTAAATTTCGGGGACACATAGGAAATAGGAAATATATTCTTTGGCTTCGAAATTAAACTCGACCAGAACCAATTCCCATGGTACTTTCCTTACTAGTAACCTAGAGTTTAAATTTCATCAAAATAGCTGCATTATTTTTTGAGTTATGGTGTTTTTTAGATATATGTTTGTTAGCCTTTGAACTTTTCAAGGGTTCCAGAACCCGAAACCATGGTACGATTTCGCCCATATGCAGTCCCCGTCATACTTTCAATACTAGTTAACCCTTGTACACAATTGGAACGTTCTATCTTAATTTTAAGTTACTAGTTTTATTAATTTCGATGATAAGCTTTTACACATTGGGAGGTCTAAGAGAGGTGCTGAACCACCACTCCAATTGATCCAAAATAAGATGGACACGCAGGAAATAGTAAAGAACACCCATGTGCCAAATTTGCAGCTTCTACATTTGTTTCAATTTACTATCTTTATCAATTTCGAAAATATGCTTAAAGGTCCTCCGAACTGAGTGGCTGGTCCCCACCCACTACTCCAATTGGGCTCAAATTTCAAGAAGACTAAGGGAATCGAAAGCAACACCCTGATACTAAATTTGGAGATTCTATCTTCATTGGTTTCGGAATTATGCTAGTTTGGCCTAAATTTGATCAAAAAGTTCTAAGTTCCGAACCCATTGTCCACTCCTCACCGTACGCAATCGCCGCCGTAGTTTCATTACCAATAACCTACAGGACAAAATTTCATGAAGATAGCGTCATTAGTTGTTGAGCTATCGTGATTTTAAATATATGTTCGTTAGCCCTGAAACCGACTAAAAGGTTCAGAATCCGAACCCTTGGTCTGATTTCGCCCTTATACAGTCCACGCTGTACTTATAGTACTAGTTAACTCTTGTACACAAATTGAACGTTCTATCTTAATTTTAATTTACTATTTTTAGTAATTTCGATTATAAGCTTTTAAAACTTGGGAGGTCTAAGAGGGGTACTGAACCACCACTCCAATTGATCCAAAATTAGGGAGACACGCGAGAGATAGTAAAGAACACCCTTGTGTCAAATTTGAAGCTTCTAAATTTTTTTTAAGTTGCTATCTTTATTAATTTTAAAGATATGCTTTAAGGTCTTCGGAAATGTGTAGCTGGTCCCCGACCCACTACTCCAATAGGGCCCAAAATTTCCAAGACACTTAGGAAATAGGAGGGGACACCTTGATCTCAAATTTGGACGTTCTATCTTCATTTCTTTCGGAATTATGCTCGTTTGGCCTGAATTCGATCAAAAAGTTCTAGGTTCCGAACCCATTGGCCAATCCCGACCTTACGCAATCCCCGAAGTAGTTTCATTACTAGTAACTTACAGCACAAACTTGATGAAGATAGCTTCATTAGTTGTTGAGTTATCGTGATTTTTTATATATGTTCGTTAGTCCTTCGATCGATTAAAAGGTCCAGAATCCGAACCCATGGGCCGATTTCGCCCATATGCATTACCCGCTGTACTTTCAGTACTAGTAACCTACAGTTAAAATTTCATCAAGATAGCTGCATTATTTTTTGAGTTATCGTGCCTACGGACGGACAGACGTACATGGCTATATCGACTCAGGCGGTCACGCTGATCACAAATATATATACTTTTCCATATCTAGCTCGCTTCCTTTAGGTGGTTACAAACACCATACCAAAGTTAATATTCCCCTTTACCTATTCTATAGGTGTAGGGTATAAACTACTAGACCACCACGAAATATGGAAAGAAGTATAAATAAAATCACAAAGAATAAAACACACACAAAAATAGATAACATAAGAATATAAATAGTATTAATATTTAGACTAAGTTTTCTTAAGCTAGCAACCGGCCCTAACAAAATGAATAAATATGTATTTATACATTTTATTTGTAAGAATAAATAATTAAATATTCATAAAATCTTGAGGTGCTTTAATTAGAGAAGCATTATTATATTTTTAAATGTTTCATATTTTAAGCAATAATTTACCTTTTATACTATTTTCACAAAATCTAATATATTTGAAAATATTCACTTTAATAAACTTAAACCTATGAAATAGGAAAAGGGTATATTAACTTTGGAATGGTGCTTGTAACCACCTAAAAGAAGCGAGTTAGATAAGGAAAAGTATATATACTTGTGATCAGCGTGAACTCTTGATTCGATATAGGCATATCCGTCCGTCCGTAAGCACGATAACTCAAAAAATAATGGAGCTATATTGATGAAATTTTAACTGTAGGTTACTAGGACTGAAAGTACGGCGGGGATTGTATATGTGTGAAATTGGCCCATGGGTTCGGATTCTGGACCTTTTAATCGTTCTAAGGGCTAACGAAGATATAAAAAAATTAGGATAATTCAACAACTAATGGCGCTTCCTTCATGAAATGCGTGCAGAAGGTTACTATTTAGGCCAAACAAGCTTAATTCCGAAAACAAAGAAGATAGAACCTTCAAATTTGGTATCAGTGTGCCACTTCCTATGTCTTTAGAGTCCTTAAAACTTAGGACCAGTTTAGGTCTGCATATAGGCGAAATCCCACCATGGGTTCGAAACCTAGAACTTTTCCAACGAATTTAGAGAAAACGAGCATGATTCGGAATATAAAGAAGAAATAACCTCCGAATTTGGTTTCAGGGTGTCCCTTCCTATTTCCTTAGTGTCCTTGAAAATAGAAATCAATTGGAGTAGCGGGCTGGGGACCATCCACATAGTTTCGAAGACCTTAAAGCATATCTTCGAAAATAATAAAGATAGCTTTAAACAAATGTAGAAGCTACAAATTGGACACAAGGGTGTTATTTACTATTTCCTATGTATTCCCTTAATTTATTATCAATTGGAGTAGTTGTTCAGGTAACTGTCTTTAACCTCCCGAGGTCTAAAGATTTATCATCGAAATTAATAAAAATAGTTACTTAAAATTAAGATAGAACATTCCAATTGTGTACAAGGGTTAACTAGTATTGAAAGTATGACGGGGACTGCATATGGGCCAAATGGTACTATGGTTTCGGGTTCTGGAACCTCTGAAAAGTTCAAAGGCTAACAAACATGTATCTTAGAAACACCATTACTCTAAAACTAATTACGCTATTTTGGTGAAATTTAAATTCTAGGTTACTAGTAATGAAAGTAACATGGGAATTGGCTCTGGTCGAGTTCGGCATCTAGAAGCTTTTGATCGAATTGAGACCAGACGAGTTTAATTTCGAAAGTAAAGAAGATAAAACCTTATATTTGGGCACAGGTGTTTTTTCTTATTTGTTTTGTGTACGTGAAATTTTGGACGAATTGGAATAGTGGTTTGAGTACCACCCCCACTACTCCCAAGACCTCAAAGCATATGCAGATGTTCGAAATTAATAAAATAGAAACTCCAAACTTTAAATAATGTGTCCTATTTCTGTTCTTATTTAACATTTTTATATTTTAAAAGGCTAAGAACTTTACTATAAAACATATTATGTATTATATTTTATAATTTAAAAACAAAATATTTTTTTAAATTAGTTAGAATTTTAAATATTTTTGAATTGATAAAATATTTAGACAATGTTCTTAGTATTATAAAGTTAATTTCGTTAGCTATGTCGTACGATCAAAATAATAAAAGCTTTTATTGTTTTAAAATACCTTAAGGACTTCCCATTAAATTTGAACCAAATATGTGTAAGGTATTGACAGTGAGTCGGAGCAAAGACGGTTGCTCCGTTTCTTTATTAGTCTCTTTATTAGATAAATTCAATATCTATTAAAGACTTTTTTAGATATTATCAAAATAGACTTTTTTGTTGTAGAAAAATGCATTAGGATTAGTAAAATGTGAATGTATTAGAGTGCTTCTACTTGCTACGAAGTAATCTATATACTTTGATTAATATCTACACCACCATATGTTTTGTTATTTGTTAACATAAATTACAAATTGCAATAGTAACTCTTATTTGTAGATTGGTGTGAACTTTTTTCTGCTATTGGAGTAAAGCGCGTTTTTTCTGTGCTTGATTACTGTTAATTTTATCTTCTCCATATGGTATAATTAAAGTATTATAATATATTTTTCGTTTTTAAGTAGGCAGGAGGAGATGAAGACATTCACAGTAATCAAGGATAACATCAACAAGCTAACTTCCATTGATACAGATAAAATGGGAGAAAAATCGATAATATGGTTGAAAAAGTAGCTAAATTGGAACCTTAAACAAATCAATTTTGTACTTTGATATATTAAAGAATACAATTGCCAACACTGAAGAGCAAAACAATGTAGAAAAAAAATCAAAGGTGCAAAATATAATTATAAAACAATTATTATATACGTTTTATAGGTTAAAGCAAAAATTAAACCATCGAGTCTAAAAATAAAAATTCAACTAATAAGAAAAACGAAAAAAGATGAGATCTTAATAATACCGGAAATATCATGGTAAAATAATAAAGAATGAACTACAAAAAGTTGTTGGTGATGATTACAGTATCGAAGGTACAAATTTAAAATAAAAAAGTATCGAAATAAACGAGGCCAAACGCACTTCAAAACAGATGAGGAAATGTTAAATGGATTAAGTTCTCAAAATAGCAGTATAAATAAGGAAGAGGATAATAAAACATTAATATAAACAAAGTAATATAAGGGCAATTATAACTGTGTTATTTAATGTGGACAAAGAATTTATCAAAAAACGATAAACAAATACATAAATATTGGTTGGAGAGATAGAGATAAAAATTTTGGACATTTTGGAGCGAAATGCGTCCTGTTACGTGCGGTAAATGTAGAGATGAACATAACACTAGAGTCTGCATCGACATCAAAGAAGTATATTTGCAACTGTAAAGCCCAAGATTTGCAATGGCAAGATCACACACCAATTAGTGCACACTACCCACTATACAGAAATCAGATTGAATTTGTTGAATAGGTCAAAAGTTTTATAGGATAAGCAATAGATTAACATAGCTAAAGTATACAACCTTAAGCACTCGCAGCATCGGAAACAAAATAGACGAACTTAATATCATAATAAAAACGAGGAAGAGTGTAGTAGAGTAGACTGTGTCAACTCTGGGATACCCGTATGACCGTTTATGACATTATATCATCCGGTTAATTACTTTTGGCAAAATTTCAAACATTCAGCTTTATTAGGTGTAGAGTAATGCTCATATAAAAGAAAGAGTTGTATGGCGGCTACTCGAACCCTCTGCAGTAAACCAACCAAATTTTTCTGTAACTTTGGTCATTACACTAAACTAATTTTGGCAAAATTTGAGACACCCAGCTTCATTAGGTGTGCCGTAATGCTCATTTAAAAGAAGAAGTTATATGGCAGCTACTCGAACCCTCTGCAGTAGACCAACCAAATTTTGCAGTAACTTTGGCCATTACACTAAACTATTTTTGGCAAAATTTCAGAAACCCAACTTCAATAGGTATAGAGTAATGCTCACATAAAATAAGAAGTTGTATGGCAGCTACTCGAACCCTCTGCAGTAGACCAACCAAATTTTGCAGAAACTTTGGCCATAACACTAAACTACTTTTGCCAAAATTTCAGACACGTAGCTGTAATAGGTACAGAGAAATACTCTTATAAAAAAAGAAGTTGTATGGCAGTCACCCGAACCCATGGACCAAAATGGCTGGATTTAAATAGCGATGACGGCTATTGCAAAAAAACGAATTTGCGAGAATTTCAAGGTCCTAGCTCCTTTAGTTTTTGAGTTATCGTGCGGACGGACAGACGGACGGACGGACATACATAGCTAAATCGATTTTTTTTTCGATTCTGATCCGATCCATACACTTGAGTCTATATCTACCCCCCCTCCTTCTCTGTGTCACAAACGTAATGGCAAATTTATTATACCCTTTGACTATATAGTCATACGGGTATAATTAATCCTAATATAGATATTCGTAGTACGTAGCGAAACATGGTTCTATGATAATGAAATTTAGTTCTACTACCAATAAGGCTACGATGCGGATTTTAAATGCAGGAACGATAACGTTGGAGGCAGTTCAGTTATTCTTAAAAAAGGGTTAAGAAAAGGTGAAATGACTTCAAAATTCTAGAGATTCAAAACAGAATTTTTAATAGATTATAATCAGAATAATTAGATTATTATAATCAGAATTATTATTAGCCAGGTGGTTAGAGTTATGGCAACAAGTCCCACTATTCCACATCCTTAGCAATTCAAATAAATAATTACAATATGAATATAAAATTAGAAAATTTAGAATCTCTGATCATAAAATGATAAAGATATTTATAAAACTAATAAAAATTGGTAACCGTGCATTTAGGAAAAGAAAATCATTAACCGTTTTCTTCTCTCCGGGTCATGAAAAAATAAAGGCCATAAAGATACTTTGTACAACTGCGTTAAACTTTTCAACGAGTTATTATGTGAGCCTCCCACGAACTTGAAATTATTCAAAAAACGGATAAAAAATTATTTTTAGTAGTTCATCTAAAGCTATACGTCACCACAGCTGACCCAAAAAACACACTGAACGTTATCCGCTCATACCACTATTGTGAGCCAGAGTTTTAGTGGCTGGGGATATGGTACTAAGCAAATCGTTAGTTGCATCAAATGTTATAATTATATTTTCTTTCCTTGTAGTTGTTAACATTTAATTTTTATCACACAATTTGTTGTTAAATTATTTATTTTTATTGAATTTTTATTGTAATTATAATTTTATATATATTATCCATTATGGACAAGTTAGATAAGGTACACAAAAAATCCATTAAACTGTTAAATTTCTACCCACCTACTCACCCAACAAATTTACTGTACACAGGAAAGTATATAAGCATAAAAAATTCTAATTCTAGTTATATTTTTTATGCTTATATACTTTCCTGTGTACAGTAAATTTGTTGGGTGAGTAGGTGGGTAGAAATTTAACAGTTTAATGGATTTTTTGTGTACCTTATCTAACTTGTCCATAATGGATTGGTTAGCATTGCCCCATATTGGAATTAGGTAAACTATGTTTGATTGAATATATGAAGTATAAATCTGATTAAGAGCTTCTTTCGGTAGGAATTTACGTAGTCTGCGTATCAGAAACAAGTACGGGGTGATTTTTTTAATTAGACGTTCAACATGGTCGTTCCATTTCAGCTTTCTATCGATTATTAGACCGAGGTAACTAAAATTTTCTACTGTTTCTAATACCGTTCCATTAAAAGTGACGGAAAAGTTGGTGTACTTTCTATTCCCCAGTAGCAGTAATTTTGTTTTTTTAGCGTTCAATAACAATCGGTGGTTTCTCAACCACTCCTCCAATATTTGCAGATCATTTTGAATGTCATCCTGAAGTTGGTCTTCACTGTTTGCGGCATATTTCAGGACAGCATCATCTGCATATAATTGTATTGAACCCGTTAAGTTTAAACTGCAGATGTCATTCAAATAGAGTTTGAAAAGATCCGGCCCTAAGATAGAACCTTGTGGAACACCTTTTTTAATAAAACCTTCAGAGCTAAGAACATTATCGATCCTAACCATCTGATTGCGACCAGTCAGATATGACTTTAAGAACGAGATTTGGTTCGTATTGAACCCCAAATTAGACACCTTTCTTAACAGTATGTCGTGGTCAACACAATCGAACGCTTTCTGCAAATCTAAGAAGATACATGACACATATTTACCGTTATCTAAGTTCTTTGTTATAAAATCTATTAAACTCAAACATGCCGATGTTGTGTTAGAAAATTTTTCAAACCCGTACTGCTCCTGATGTAATATATTATTGGTATGAATAAAATTTGATAACCTAATTTTAATAATTGTTTCAAAAACCTTTGAAATTGAATTAAGGACCGATATAGGACGGTAATTTGACTGATCCGTTGAGTTACCACTCTTAAAGGCGGGATTTACTATTGCTACCTTAAGTGAATCCGGGAACGTTCCTGATTGAAACGATAAATTAATGAGTTTTGCTAGCACTGGAGATAATTTAAGACAGAATCTCTTTATAAATTTCGTGGGAACTTTATCGAATTCAGTAGCAGCTGCGGGTTTTAGTTTACTAATGACCGCAGTAACTTCTTCGGAATTGGTGGGTTTTAACTCAAGGTTGTTATGAATCGTCCTTGAGAATGAATCAATATATTCAAAGTTAATAGGGCCCGTTAGGATGTTTAATTCTGCTGTTACATTATTAAAGTACGTATTCATTGTTTCCGAAATGAGATTTTCATCCATAATTGGTCCATTTTCTGTGTTTAAGACCTTAATACTACACCTTGAAGCATTCGAGTCCCTATTAAAGATAACTTTATGGTACAGAGCCCATAGTTTTCTGCTATTACCAGGATTTTGTAAAATAGTATCGGAACAGAATTTTTTTTTTGCTTCACGAATAAGAGTGATAACTTCCTTTCTATACTTCCTGTATAACTCATAAATTCTTTGATTACCCTTATATTTTTTTGAGTATTTATAATATGAGTCTCTTATTCTCATTTTGGTCATTATCTCGTCCGTCATCCATTCATGCTTTTTCTTATTATTTCTTACTGTAATAATCTTAGTATTATGTGTAATAATTTGCCTCAAGTCATTTAATAATTCGTCAAAGTTCATGTACGAATCTAACCTACTCCAAATATCCGCAGTTTCTAAGTTCTTATAATCTACTACAGTCTTATACGTCGGTTTACGTTCTACGATAGGTTCCCAGCACATACTTATAAAAAACATTCTATGATCGGAGAGTGTGGTGTCCATTAGATAAAAGTAATATTTGTATCGAAGTAGATCGGTAATAAAGTGGTCAATTATGGATACACTGGTGCTTCCTAGCCTAGTAGCGAAATTAGGGCAAATTTTGTTATAGATTATGTAGCCATTACTCTGCAACGTATTGATATAATTATTAATTTCCCGACTCTGAGTGTGTAAAAGATTTAGATTAAAGTCACCAAGTATTAAGGAGTTATTGTATTGTGAGGTTATTTCATCCAACCTATGTATAAATTCATTTACCCGTGTATCATGAGATCTATATACCGATATTATGTTAAAATTATTCTTTAACATTTTTATCACCAGAAAACTCGATTTATTAAACTCTTCTTCTAAAATTAAAGAACAGCTTATAGTATTCTTAACATATATAGCCGTTCCACCATATAAGGTTTTCCTATTCGAGAAGAAGGGAGTATAGCCAGGTATATTAAAGAATTGATTTTCTTGTGCACCTATCCAGATTTCAGTTAATACAATGATATGTACATCCCGATTATAAGATTCTATCAATAGTTCTAAGTTGTCTAATTTATTACGCAGACTTTGTATATTTAAATATATTATGTTGAAGTTATTTTTAATTTTAGAGTGGAAATTTGCATTATTTACTAGATCTGAAAAACATTCAACCTTTACACTTTTCTCAATATTTTCAACGTCATTTAACTCCATTAATTGTAAAATATATTATAATACTATGATAATAAATAAAATGAAAAAACAATGAATATAATGAGATTGAATGATTTCTCATTAATACAAAAAAAAGAAGAAAACAAAAATAAAAAAAAAGCAATTTATCTGCTTAATCAGATTAATATAATTATTACAAGTTAGAAAGTTCGAGTGTATATTAGAGAAAATAAGAATAGTATTTATATTGATATTGATGTTGATTATTTTGATTATTATACTAAATTGATTACGTACCCGCATATTGACGCGTGTAACATATAACAAAGACAAAACTTGTGTGAATATAAATAAGTTGGAGTTTTTTTGAATTATGATATTGATCTTCTCACCTATGATAACTACATAATTTAAAGAAAGATATAAAAACAAATTTAGTAAAAACAAATATTGATTAAAGTAAAAAATAATTATAATTAAGAAAAAGATTAAGAGAAAAATTAATTTGTAAATTATCCGGTTTAAAAAAGATTCAATTTGACAGAAGTGAGAGTTGAATGAACGCACTCTATAACGTACAATGTTGAGACAAAAAAAAATTGCAGTTATTAGAAATCAAAATAGAAATATTAGATATAATAATTATTATAAAATTTAATAACATTTTAAATATTGTATTTTTATTATTTAAATTCTGTAAATTAAAATGTTTGTTGTTTTTATTATTTATATAGTATTTAATTGTGTTTATATAATATAGAATTTGTGTTAAGAGAAAATTTTTTTTTTTGTTTAATTTAATTAACCTCACTTGTTGAAAATTAAATATATTAGTGGAATAAAAATAAAATGTAGGTATATAATAAAAGAAAAAATGAATTAGAATTAATAATTTTTAAGAACTTAATAAATATTTTTACTTTTGTAATAATTTGGAATTTATTGTTAATATCAAATTTTTTTATATGTTTGTTATCTTTAGAATTTGTAGTTAAAATCAAAATAATGTTTGTAATAATATTCATTAATAAAAATAAAATTGTTTCAATATTTGTGTTTTTATCTGATTTAGTTAATCTTAAATGTTCTAACTTGGAATAATTGCATTCATAAGTTTTACCATATCTAATGCAGGTGCTTAAAATTTGTTTGGATAAAAAAGAGTAAGGTATTAATAAATACTTTAAAAGTGATTTTAATTTTGTAAATGTTTGGAAATTATTCTTATTGTTAATGCGTAATATTTTGGTGTGATATTTAATATAGGTTAAACAATGCAAAAAACAGAATAGAATTATTGGCTATTCTACGGTTTAACTAGTATCCGCGTAGGACCAAATGACTATATATAAAACATAGCTGGTGTTGCCAGCTTTCAAAAAATATATAGCTTTAATGGCGCATATTATCCTTTAAGGACGAAAAGGACATTTAAAAGTATCCTTGTTATTTTAGTCTATTTTACAAAAACCGTTATATCTAGCAATCTGCTCAATATATATATATTCAATCAAAGCTATTAATTAAGACGACGGTCTGGAGAATATTCTAACGTTTATTCGATGACAATAGGTGGTGCCGTTTTGGAGATATTGCAATTTCAAATGGAAATTTAAAACAACAAAAAAAAAAATTTTGAACTTTCAAAAAAACCACTATACCTATGAAATTTTCAAAAACACCCTGTATTTTTTATTATACTGTTAGAAAGGTCTTTTGACACTCTTTCCAACGGTATATAATAAGTATGGTGTATGTTGACAAACAGCCCCACCAGAGAACATGAATGAAAAACTGACACAACAATTTTATTAAAAAATACATTTTCATACTTTATTTCTCATAAATTTATTTTGCCTTTTTGTTGGGATGGTGTCATAATTCTAAAAAAAAAATTCCAAATTTACAAAATTCCAAAGAAAGAAAAAAAATAATTCCAAAAAAAAAAATTCCAAAAAAAAAATTCCAAAAAAAAAATCCAAAAAATATTTCCATAGCTTTAGCGAGCA
The DNA here is from genome assembly GCA_963082915.1 of Dolichopus griseipennis. NCBI lineage: Eukaryota > Metazoa > Arthropoda > Insecta > Diptera > Dolichopodidae > Dolichopus > Dolichopus griseipennis. The sequence goes on along the minus strand of OY720441.1, from coordinate 218,328,773 downwards.
AGAATTTTAGAGTTTGCTACAAAATCAGGATTATACGCTTTTTCCAGAATATTTATATATTTGTATACGTAAGATTCTGAATTAGGAGGGATTTTAGAGTTGGATTCAAAATCAGGGTTTCAATAATTTGTTTAGCGGGGGTTTGGGGGCGGCAGCCCCCACTATTTTTAAATTTTTATTTGTTTAAATATGCATGTAAAAAATTACTGTTTTTATACCCTACACCTATAGACTAGGTAAAGGGGTATATTAACTTTGGTATGGTGTTTGCAACCACCTAAAGGAAGCGAGCTAGATATGGAAAAGTATATACATTTGTGATCAGCGTGACCGCCTTAGTCGATATAGCCATGTCCGTACGTCCGTCCGTCCGTCCGTAGGCACGATAACTCAAAAAATAATGGAGATATCTTGATGAAATTTTAACTGTAGGTTACTAGGACTCAAAGTACGGCGGGGATTGCATATGGGCGAAATCGGCCCATGGGTTCGGATTTTGGACCTTTTAATCGATCGAAGGGCTAAGAAACTTATACAAAAAATCACGATAACTCAACAACTAATGACGCTATCTTCATCAAATTTGTGCTGTAGGTTACTAGTAATGAATCTACTTCGGGGATTGCGTAAAGTCGGGATTGGACCATGGGTTCGGAACCTAGAACTTTTTGATCGAATTTAGGCCAAACGAGCATAATTCCGAAACCAATGAAGATAGAACCTCCAAATTTGGTATCAGAGTGTCCCTTCCTATTATCTAAGTGTCTTGGGAATTTGGGCTCCATTGGAGTAGTGGGTCGGGGACCAGCCACACATATCCGAAGACTTTAAAGCATATCTTTAAAATTAATAAAGATAACAACTTGAAAAAATGTAGAAGCTTCCAATTTGCCACAAGGGTGTTCTTTACTATCTTTTGCGTGTTCCCTTAATTTGGGATCAATTGGAGAGGTGGTTCAGTACCCCTCTCAGACCTCCCAAGTTTTAAAAGCTTATAATCGAAATTACTAAAAATAGTTACTTAAAATTAAGATAGACCGTTCAAATTGTGTACAAGGGTTAACTAGTACTATAAGTAAAGCGCGGGCTGTATAAGGGCGAAATCAGCCCATGGGTTCGGATTCTGGACCTTTTAGTCGGTGTCAGTGCTAACGAACATATATTTAAAATCACGATAGCTCAACAACTAATGACGCTATCTTCATGAAATTTGTGCTGTAGGTTATTGGTAATGAAACTACGGCGGTGATTACGTACGGTGAGAATTGGGCAATAGGTTCGGAACTGAGAACTTTTTGATCGAATTTAGGCCAAACTAGCGTAATTCCGTAACCAATGAAGATATAACCTCCAACTTTGGTATCAGGGTGTCCCTTCCTATTGCGTAAGTGTCTTTGAAATTCGGGCCCCATTGGACTAGTGGGTCGGGGACCAGCCACTCAGTTCCGAGGACCTTAAAGCATATTTTCGAAATTAATAAAGACAGTAACTTGAAACAAATGTAGAAGCTTCAAATTTGGCCCAGGGTGTTCTTTACTATTTCTTCCGTGCCCCCCTAATTTGGGATCATTTGGAGTGGTGGTTCAGGACCTCTCTTAGACCCCCAAATGTGTAAAAGCTTATCATCGAAATTAATAAAACTAGTAACTTAAAATTAAGATAGAACGTTCCAATTGTATACAAGGTTTAACTCGTATTGAAAGTATGACGGGACTGCATATGGGCGATATCGTACCATGGTTTCGGGTTCTCGAACCCTTGACAAGTTCAAGGACTAAAAAACATATATCTTAAAAACACCATAACTCAAAAAATAATGCCGGTATTTTGATGAAATTTAAACTCTAGGTTACTAGTAATGAAAGTACCATGCGAATTGGTTCTGGTCGAGTTTAATTTCAAAGCCAAAGAATATATTTCCTATGTCCTATGTATCTCTGAAATCTAGACTAAATTGTAGTGGTTCAGCTATGTTCAAAGGTACTTGCTGCATTTATGTAAAATTTATTTGAATATTTAAATGAATTATATGAAAAGGTCTAAATTTGTAATTGTATTTTAGAAATACATTTATTGCATATTTTGCGTTTATAAGCTTTTCTATTAGGTATATAAACTAACCATTTAAAATAATTGCAATTTTGAAAAATTTGGATTATTAAATATATTATGCTTTGATTATCTTTTTATCACAAAATTTAATAATTAGAATTTTTTAATTTTGTAATTGAGTTGGAATAAATATATTTTCATTTATTTCAAGTTTGTTTGTTTTTTAATATTTTTAAATAGATAAATTAGTAAGAATTTGTAATATTTTTTAATAGATAGTGTAATTAGAAAATGTTTTTAGTATTACAAAGTTAATTTGGTTAGCTATGTCTTACGATCAAATTAATAACAGCTTTTATGGTGTTAAAATGACTTATGGATATGTCCTTAAATTTGAACCAAATAGGGGTAGGGTATTTCTAAGTCGGTTGCATCGACTGACTGTTTCTTTACTTGTTAAAAAATAGTTTGTCATTAAATTTTGATTTTTGGAATTTTTTTTTTTGGAATTATTGTTTTTGGAATTTTTTTTTTTGGAATTATTTTTTTTTCTTTCTTTGGAATTTTGTAAATTTGGAATTTTTTTTTGGAAGGCAAAATAAATTTATGAGAAATAAAGTATGAGAATGTATTTTTTAATAAAATTGTTGTGTCAGTTTTTCATTCATGTTCTCTGGTGGGGCTGTTTGTCAACATATACCATACTTATTATATACCGTTGGGAAGAGTGTCAAAATACCTTTCTAATATTATAATAAAAAATACAGGGTGTTTTTGAAAACTTCATAGTTATAGTGGTTTTTTTGAAAGTTCAAAATTTTTTTTTTTTTTTTGTTTTAAAATTCCACTTGAAATTGCAATGTCTCCAAAACGGCAGCACCTATTGTCATCAAATAAACGTTAAAATATTCTCCAGACCATCATCTTAACTAATAGCTGTGGATGAATCTATATATATTGAACAGATTGCTAGTTATAACGGTTTTTGTAAAATATACTAAAATAACAAGGATACTTTTAAATGTCCTTTTCGTCCTTAAAAATACGCGCCATTAAAGCTATATATTTTTTGAAAGCTGGCAACACCAGCTATCTTCTATATAAAGTCATTTGGTCCTACGTGGATACTACTTAAACCTTAGAATCCCCTAAAAGTTATTGTATACATATGGATAAACGGAAGGAAATTTTTTGAAAATGTGCTAAGAAATTGTTATTTTGCGTCTATTTAAAAAGTTCCACACGTTTCTTTCTTTTATATATTTTTAACTCCAAAATTTCTACTTAACATTAAAATTTTTTTAAGAGTTTTTAAAACAAAATTTTTGTTGATTATTGATTATTAATTATGATTACAAATGATACTAGTAAAATTATGAACAAAGACTATCCATTAGCATTTAATAACGTAAGAGAAGTGTCAAACTGTCTTGACGTGAAATTTCTAAGCGTAAAAAAAAAATTAAAAAAGTAAAAAATCTAATAGAATTTTTAAAATTTAATATTTTAAAAAAAACAAAAAAAAATTTGGCGTTCAAACTTATACAAAATACGAAATAAAAATATCTAAACCAAAAACGAATTAAAAAATATACAAAAAAAACAAAAAAGGGTTTTTAAACTTTATCGCTCAAATTTATACAAATAAAACCTTGGATTATTTAATAATTAGAGGAATATAAATATTATATAAAGTATAATATTTTAAATAAATAAAATAAAACAATAAATAAAAATGTCTCAACTGTGTGTTGTATGTAAAAATCGTGTTGATGGAAGAGCAAGGGCCAAAGCAGTTCAGTGCCATATATGCTCTTCCACTTTTCATTTAAAATGTATTAATATATCTGAGGATCTATTCGAAAGTATGAAACCAAGTCGTGTCATGTGGAAGTGTTTCAATTGCCCGTCAGCATCTAATGAATCACAGGTGATAGAAATTACAAATGAAGAAGAGGATACAACTGAATTGGATACAATGGAAGGAAACGCTACTCTAAAAAAATTAGTTAAAAATAATTGTACTCTTCTTAGCTAGCAGGAGGAGTTTAGTTCTTTTAATGTTGCCGAATGTTCTGACAATAAGATGACATTACTCTATTCTTAAAAAAAATGGGCAATGTTATATTAGAAATTCTCAAGGGGCAAACATTTCTATCTGAGCAAGTAGAAGAGTCACTAAATGAAAATAGAGTGCTACGAAATGAAAATATAACGTTAAGAAAAAGAGTAGATAGTTGTGAGGGAAGTATTACCACATCAGAAAAAAAAGTAAACAATTTAGAATACTTACTTGATAAGCCAATACAAAATACCTTAAAAAACAATGTTGTAATAGCCGGGCTTCCAAATCTAGAAAATCCGAAAAATACCATAATGGATGTAGCCAAAAAAATTAATGCTAAAATTAAGGAAGACGACATATTGGATGTTGAAATAATAAAACAAAAAAAGATTAGTGAGAGTGCTTCCCAGGATAATTTATATGTTATTAAATTTAAATCTGAGACTGCAAAAAAAGAGTTGATGGAAAAAAAAAGAAATTACCCTCACTTACTCACAGCTGAATTAAATTTGCCAAAGAGTAATAGAAACAAGGAGATTTACTTTCGTCAGCATCTTTCATCATTACAGTCTAGCTTATATTATGAAGCCAAAAATAACAAACTTGTAAATCAATTTAAATTTCTTTGGATTAAAGATAGCACAATTTGCTTGCGAAAAAGTGAAACTAGCATGGTCCATAAGTTTACATCGAGAAACGACATTAATCGTTTATACAAAATTCTATGTTAAGAGCTTTGGGAAAAGTGACTACAGAACCATACATTCACAAGAGCTTGAGGTAAACTTATATACAGAGCACTTACTTATTATTGTAATGTTTTTGATATTTTTCCTAAAAATTTTACTAATATATTTTTTTATTATATTTATTAAATTTTACTAAATATTATATATTATATACTTTTAATTGAACTTGCCTGTGTCTATGGCTTTATTTTTCATTCTGTCAGTTAGTGATACATTTATATTAGAAATCTGACCATAAATTTATAAGAATTGTATGGTTCAGTGGTTAGTAAAGTGGCTGACGGTGTAAATAGGCCTGAGTTCGATCCTCCTTCAAAGATAAAAAGTTTTTTGTTTTTTTTTTTTTAATTTACTATATATTTTACACTAATTCCAAAACAACATGCAATCATATATATAATTTTTTATTCTTTAATTTACAATATATTTCACAATAATTTCACATCACATCATATATGTTTTTTTTGTACATTTTTAATTTAAAATTTGAACTTATATACAAACATAAACACATATATGCATATCAATCATGCCGCGTGCTTAAATTGATAAATAAATATAAGAGGTTAAAGATTAATATAAGATTAAAAATAATGAAAGAAAATTTTAAGATTCCTTTAACAACTACACTATTCTTGAAATATAATTTAGAGTATTACTTATATATTTATTTGAATGCACATAAAAATCATATTAATATAATTCTTTATTTTTTAATTTACAATATATTTTACACTAATTATAATACAAAAATAAGTAAAACAATAACTCGTGTGATACTAACTAAAACTGAGTTCAGAATCATATACTTTTTCTAATTGCTGTTGAATGTACTCGTATATTTCCAACAGCTGATTACTACCGGATTGTCATCTTTCTTATTAATTATAATGGAATAACAAATTTTTTGTGTTTTGATAATGAGCAATGATATAGATAATATAAGTAATAACTTGAAAGTTGAGCACTATACGAAGGTTGATCAAAATGAATTAGAAACAAATTAAAAAAAAAATTTAAATATAATATATTTTAACATTCAAAGTCTTCGAAACAAATTGTATAATATTGAAGAATTTATTGGTAGTTATGGATGTGAAGTACATGTTATCGTTTTAACAGAAATTTGGTTAAGAGAATCTGAAAACAGTTTTTTTAACTTACCTGGATTTATAGGTTATTTTTCAAATAGAGAAAATGCGTATGGGGGAGTTGGTATCTATGTGAGGGAATAGTTAAGTAGTTCAATACTTTTTGAAGAAGAATATCACATGTCAAATTTTTTAGGAATTAAACTAGATAAAGAGAACATTAATATTTTTTCAATATATAAATCACAAAAAACAAAGATGGATGAATTTATGAGTAAATTAGATGACATTACTAAAAATTTTAAACAATCTTTAGTTATAGGAGATTTTAATCTAAACTTATTAAATAAAAACAATAATGATATCATCAATTACTCTAATATGCTTTTGACTAATGGATTCATAATCTATAATAAAGTTACTGAGGAATTTGCCACTAGAATTGGCAATACTTCAAAAACGGTTATAGATCACTTTTTTACAGATATGTTAAAAAAACAATACTTTTTTCATGTAGTTTATACGTTTATGTCCGACCATCAAATGTTTTTAATAAACCGTATAAAGAGAAAATAAACCAAATTAAAACAGTAGTTGAGTTTGATAAAATTGCCATTGATCAATTTTGGCCCACTATTAATGTGTACAATAGCTTTGATTTCTTTGTAAGTAAATTAACCGCTTTAATAAAAAAGTACACTAAAACAATTCTTATTAAAAACACAAGAAAGAAAAAAGAGTGGATAATAGATAATATAATTAATGAAATAAAAATTAGGGACTCTTATCTAAAATTTAGAAAAAAATATCCAAATGATAAGCATATAGAAGATCTTTATCGCGAACACAAAAACAAAGTATCTAAATTAATACTTGAGGCCAAAAAATAATATTTTTCTAATAAAATAGCTGCGGATTCAAACAATAGCAGAAAACTATGGGATATTTACAAATTAATAATGTATAATAAACATATTTCCCCTACTAACATTAGGGAAATCAAACATGATAATGAAAATATTAATAATAAGCAAGAAATTGCAAATATCATGAATGATTTCTTTATTAATGTTACTACTGAAATAGATATTTCAGAAGACCCAATTGATCGTGTATATATTAGCAGTTTTGTTAGAAATACATATGAGCAATTTCAGTTAACCCCAACAAATAATGAGGAAATCAAAAATGTGATAAATATGCTGAGACCTCCGGCTGCTACCGAATATGATTGTATTTCGACAAAGTTTATCAAAAAATTTGTCAATTATTTAACTTCGGTGGTAGTCAAATTTATTAATAGAATGTTTCAAACTTGTGTCTTCCCAACCTCACTGAAAAATGCTATTGTAGCACCAATTTTTAAAATTGGAAACCACATAGACCGAAATAACTATCGACCTATATCCATACTTAGCGCTTTTTCAAAAATTTCCTCAGGGGTCAATTTTCCTTAACTATTTAAAATATATATTGATGACATATCTCGCTTAAACTTAAGAGGAGCCATACAACTATATGCAGATGACGCTGTATTAAGATACGCCGAAACCAGTGAGGAAGAGATGAAAAATGCTATTTATTATGATCTTAATATCATAGATGAGTGGCTCATTAAAAATCGGCTTGCCCTAAATATAAAAAAAACTAAAGTTATGCTATTTCAAAACAAAAAATTTAATGAATAATGTTATAGAAACTGTAGTATCTTTTAATTATCTTGATCTTATATTTGATAACAAATTAAATAGGCACGATCACATTTATTTTATAATCAAAAAAATCTCTCCATATATTTTTATTTTAAAACGTTTACAAAAATTTTTAAATAAAGAAAGCATGTATCAAATTTAATGCTCATATATAAAGTCTCACTTTATATATTTGACTGGGGGGGTGTATTAAGTCCATAGGTTTTAAGTCCATAAATTAAAATTATGGACTTATTTCCATTTGAAATGGAAATAAGTCCATAAAATGAAATATGGACTTATTTCTCTTTTACATTGAGAATTAAGTCCAGAATTTATTGAGTATTAACACCATAATTTATTTTTAATTTGAAAATATAGGCGCTATGAATTAAGTTAGATTTTGAATCCAACTTTAAAATCCCTCCTAATTCAGAATCCCACATATACACATATATAAATATTCTGGAAAAAGCGTAAAACCCTGCTTTTGAATCAAACTCTAAAATCCCTCCTAATTCAGAATCCCACATATACACATATATAAATATTCTGGAAAAAGCGTAAAACCCTGCTTTTGAATCCAACTCTAAATTCCCTCCATTTAAAGATTTTAGGGATTCCTTTTGAGGGATTTTAGAGTTGGATTCAAAATCAGGATTTCCGCTTTTTCTAGAATATTTATATATATGTATATGTAAGATTCTGAATTAGGAGGGATTTTAGATTTGGATTTAAAAGCAGAGTTTTACGCTTTTTCCAGAATATTTTCGCCAATTTTGTGCCCAGTTTGCAGGCAAATTGTAACCAATTTTATTGAAGTTTTTAACTAGTTATGTATATTTGTAAAAATACTTAATTAATTATGTATTATAATAATGCACATATATTTATGTAAAAAGAAATTTGTATTATAATTGTATTTATAATGAATATAAAATTTATTTTCTAACAAAAAATTAATTTTTTACAATATTAAAGAAAATTCTCAAAGTGAAATAATACCATATGGACTTAATTCCCAATGTAAAAGAGAAATAAGTCCATAATTCAATTTATGGACTTATTTCCATTTCAAATGGAAATAAGTCCATATTTTTGTATTCTGGACTTAATACCTATGGACTTAATACACCCCCCCTATTTGACTCCCATTTGGAGCGGAGCATCGCAAACTTATATAAATAAATTAGATATACTTAACAAAAAGGTGATTAAAATTATTCATAATTGTTCAAAAAGGAATCCTACTAATTTGTAATATGTTAACCCTTATATTAGCTTTAATAATTTATGTCAACGTGAACTGTATTTAATAGCATTTAAAATAGTTTTTAATGAAATCAAACATAATTTAATCCTGAATAGAAATTTCGATATACATAATAGAAACACTCGAAACCAATCTAATTTTTATCTTGCTTTATTCAGAATCGAAAAACAAAAAAAAAATTGTTTTTATATTAGCTTAAAAAAGTATAATGAATTACCACCTGAATTAAAACTTATTGACAAATTACATATATTTAAAAAGAAAATAATTGAGCATATTTTGCTCTCACAATTAGAGTAGAAGAAGTTTCTTTCATAGTATTGCATTAACATAGGTCAATTTATTTAATTTTATGTACATATATATACATATAATGGATTTTTATATGTAGGTAGTTAAAATAAAAGTTGAAATTTAAATATAATATTTAAAATTAAAATTACTAATTATAAACGTTAAAATTAAATTCAAATTTGAAATATTATAAGACCAACAGCTTAGGCTAGGTCATAATTGAATCTTACTAGTTTATATAAACAGTGTGTAATCTAGTTTAGTTAAATAATAAGTAAATTAATACAATGGAATAATAATTATAATAATTTAAAACCAAGAATTTGTAAAATGTAAATCACACAATTGTATATTATGTATATTATATTACTAATAAAGAAAAAAAAAAAAAAAAAAATATTAATAGCAGTGCCGGAAAAGACTTTTAACTCAGTAAGAAACCCCTTTATAATGTGCTATTTAAAAACCTTTGGTTTTTTTCATTACTTGTTTCATTATATTTTAAAAAGTAAGAGGTTAAAGTATATTTGCATTTGAATAAAGTTAACGAATTGAATTTACTTACATTTCGTAGGTTTTGCAAAAACAGAGCATGGTAACTAAAGGAAATATGGCAAAAAAAATAAAAAGGTGGTCCACAATACTCGTACTTGCTCTACGTTCTTTCGCTTCTACACATATACATATGATAAAAAAATGAATCAATTTGAACCGTATACTTAAATTTGGGATGGCCTTATCTTATAATGTAAGTCATGTATCGCGTATATTTATTATTATTTTTTTAGTAAAGTGTGTATATAATATTACTAGCAGATTTACCCGGTGTTGCCCGGGAGCGGCGCAAATTGTAAAAAAGCAAGTTTCGGCCAATTCATCGATATACTGCTTTGGTTAAAAAGGAAGCCTCAAATAATATTTGCGGAGTTCCGTTAACCCATTGTGGACCAACAGCTTTTTATAGGTTTTTTCGCTACTTTGCTATAAATTAGAAATGATTTAACCGATTGACTTCAAATTTTGTATATGTGTTCCTCAAGTGTTCCTTTGTATATGTGTTTTTTATTATATAAAAAATAATTTCGTAGAATAATTTTTTTATGTAGCTCCACCTTTTACGGCCCACAGCCCCCCAAAGTTGGAAAAAGGCCTATAATTAAATTGTTATAACAAGAGTTGCTTTATATATATTTTCAATCTGAAAACGACAAACGATAGCTGGTCTTATAAACTTTAAAAATCTTTAAAAGGCAAATGTTTAGACTTGCTCTACGGTACTAAAATTAAATATTACGCAAAACTCAATTTTTGCAAAATTTTTGGCCACACATATCTTCTAAACGGTACTAGCTAGGGTCTTAAAATAAGTTAGGTCCTCCAAAATCAGTAGGAGTCCGTTAACAAAATTTTTTAGTCGAGCCCTCTGTTTAGGAGCTATAAGGGCTCGAAAATTGAAATTTTGCTATTTCTAAACACCTGTAACTTGAATACAAGTCCAAATTTTTTTTTAATAATATACAAAGTTTAAAGGTCCAACATTTATTAAAGGTTTTTCGTAAATTTAAAAGAGTTCCTTAAATTGAAGAAAGTATCTCTCAGTTTTACCCATTTTTGCTTAGATAGCAAATTTTGCAAATTGCAAATTTTTGTGGAATTCACAATTTAATTCCTAGAACCTGGAGAGGTGGGGGGGGGGGGTAGATGAATTTAGGTATTTGAGAAATTTGGCAACCTTTCACATTGAAGGGCTATTAGAACTTTAAAATAAAAAATTTGCTGTAAGCAGTAAATTTTATAAGTAAGAAGCAAAAAAACGAAAAAGCTTAAAACAGATCTAGAGCCGCAACTTCTTGACTTATAAAAATGTGTTATAGCCTATGTCCCCCGTTTTTAGAATTATTCCTTTAAAATTTTTTGACAATCGGGCCAGTGGTTTTCACGTTAATCCGGGACAAAGAAACAAACAAACAAATTTTCTTGTTTATATATTAGACCAGCAGATTTACTCGGCGTTGCCCGGGAGCATGCCAATTGTAAAAAAGCTAGTTTCAGCCAATTTTTTTAAGTATTACTTAGGTTAAAAAAAAGCCTAAAAAATTTGTGGATTTCCGTTAACCCATTGTGGCCCAAAATCTTTTTATAGGTTTTTTTCGTTACTTTGCTACAAATTAGAAATGGTTTAACCGATTGACTTCAAAATTTGTATATTGTTCCTCTTTGAGGATGGAGTTCACTCTATTAAGAGACTTGGAATTTGTTACCCTTTGCCGCCCGAAAATTTTTTAAAAAAAAATTTGGGAAGGATATTACGTCCAATTTTGCGAAATATTGCTTGGTCAAAATTTCAAAAACAGGTTTGTTGAGTTCCCTTAAAACAAAACTTTAAAAACAGTTTGCAAAACAGTTTGAACTATTATCTCTAATTTTTCTATACGAAGTGCTTCTTGACAATTTGGTGCTCCTTGACGATAGATTTGATGATGGTGGGCTTCGGCGAATAATGTTAACTAAAGTAAAATATTTATTTTTATTACTATTTAATAATTATGAAAAGTTTTAAATGAAATTTGGTAAATTTGATGAAACCTTGCAAGAATAATTCTAAAAAAAATGTTTTAAAAAATCTCTTTATAAGATTTTAAAATTAATATGTACACCATGTGCAATTTTTGTGTTAACTTTTTTCACTAACATCAATTTATATTAAAACTCCATTGAGTAGCGGGGCAACGTGCACCGGGTAATAGCTAGTTTACATATAAGTATTATTATACCCGTTTGACTATAGGTCAAAAGGGTATACTAAATTTGCCATTATGTCTTTATACTATGTTAATAGTAGTTTACTTGAATTGCCAACGTTTGAATAAAATAAAGTCAATGGTTTAGAAAATGTTTAAAAATCTGCTTTTCAACTTATATTTTGTTTCGTACTTACCTGAAATTTCTACAACGCTCTTTCTTGTTTTTATGATTTTATGAGAGAAATGTAGGCTTCTTTTTTGAAACTGTTTTAAAATACTATGTACATAAGCATAATATATACTAAATTGAATTTTTTGATTTTTAGATTTTATTTGAAGAAAATTGCAATTTTACACTGAAATTTATTTTTAAAAAACAACATTTGCAGTTGTTGTTTCAGATAAAAAACAAAGACTTACGAAAAAATGTAGAGAAGGAAAATGTTATGTTATTTAAATTTTTTTTTTTTTTTTATTTATTTATTTATTTAGTGAATTCACTATTATATAAAAATTCATTTTTTCTTTTATTCTTACATACTCTAAAACAAAAAATATAAAACAAAAATATCTACAAATTATTTACATAAGTATAATAAAGTTTAAATTTGTATATTATTCAAAATGTGCTTTTATATGAATTAAGAGTTTCCTTTTAAAAATACTGATATTAATTTCATTCTTTAAATAAAGTGGTAATGCATTAAATAGTTTAAGTCCTTTATACATTAACATATTTCTCGTTCCTTCCCTTCTTATATTTGCCAATCTAAAATCATTTCTGTTTCTCAAATGGTGATGATGTACATCACTTACATAAATTAGTCTATCACATAAGTAGTTAGGTAATAGTTTATTTTTAATTTTGAAAACCATTACTATCACATTGTAGTATATTCTTTGATTACACTAGCCCACTTCAAGCAATCTAACATGAACTTAATGGAAGTATATCTGTTCACTTTTAATATTGTTCTCATTCCCTTATTCTGTATCTTTTGTAGCCTATTTTTGTCGTCTTTATTGGCTGTAAATAAGATTGATGAGCAATATTCGAAATGTGGTTTAACCATGGTGTTATAAATTTTTATAGATGTTGAAACGCTGAGTTTTTTTCTAATTTTGGAAAAGAAATAACTTTTTTTTGCTGCTTTTTTACATATATAATCTATATGAGCTTTGAATTTTAATTTATCGTCTATAATCACTCCTAAATATTTAATTTCTCTGACCGGTGTTATACATATATTATTGATTTTGACGCTGCTTTGTGTTTCATCATTTATTATCATGCAGTTTGTCTTAGAGATATTTAGTTTAAGCTTATTAATTTCAAACCATTCTTTTAGATTACCTAAATCTTCACTAATTTTTCGAATACATTCTTCAATGCTTCCATCAATGACGTAAATTAACGAGTCATCTGCAAAGAGTACTAATCTAGCCATCGAAACAGCTTTTTCCATATCATTTACATATATCAAAAATAGTAGCACTCCAAGAATTGATCCTTGCGGTACTCCTAACAGAATGTTAATTGCATCCGAAACAGCTTCGTTTACTCTCGTAACCTGCCTTCTATTACTTAGGTAAGATATAAACCAATTTAATTCATTCTCTTGAATACCATATTTATGTAGCTTGTTGATTAATATGTTCCTATCCACTGTTTCAAAAGCTCTTCTCAAGTCCAGAAAGACTGCCGCAATACATTTTTCCTCATTAACTGCTACTTTCCAATTTTTAATTACTAGATTAAGTAACGATTCACAATTATGACCCTTTCTAAAACCAGATTGGTACTCAGAAATTAAATTATTTTTTTTCAAAGTATGTTTCTTGTTGGTTATATACTATCTTTTCTAGAATTTTTGCTTCAATTGGTATCATGATTGGTCGAAATTCGCTGCATATGTTGGTATTTTTAACTTTATGTATGGGTATTACCATTGTTTCGTTCCATATGTCTGGGAAACTGCCGGAATTTTATGATATATTTATAATTGATAATAAATTCTCTGCTATAAGTTCAAACGCGTCTTTAACTGGAGTAATGCTAATTAAGTTCATATCTTTTTTATTATTTATTTCATTTACAATTTTTTTAAATCATTTATCGTGATTAATTTAAATTTAAATATAGTGGAAATATTATCGATGAAATTATTATATTGTTTTATAGGAATACTGCTGTTAATATCAACTATACTATCAACGAAATATTCATTGAACTTATTAGCAATTTCTATGTTATTTGTGTATATTTTATTATCGGTAAATTTCACTTGTTTAATTTTGTTTTTTGATTCATTTAACACTAATTTTTTTATTGTTTTCCACATATCTTTTTGATCTGTGCAATTCTCTACTTTATTTTTTACATATTTATTCTTTTCACTGCTAATTTTATTTTTAAATTCATTTCTTATACATTTATATTTATTCCATTCTTCTTCATTATTTAAAAATTTAGCAACTTTGTATTGTTTAATTTTTTTTATTTTTAATTCATGCAGTTCTAATGTGAACCATTATTATTATTACTTTGATTAAATGTTTTTATTTCAACAAATTCATTAAAAATATTTCTTAGGCCTTTACTAAAAATTTCTGCTTTTATATTGCAGTTAAAGTTATATACCGTTAAAATTTAATTTCCGTTTAACTTTCTTATAAATCTATTTTTACTATTTTTTAATATTTTAAAGCTGTTATTATTATCTTTTTTATCTTTTTTATTTAAATTGGTTTTTATGTTAATTTTAATTGTTTCATGATCGCTTATCTTCCAATTATCTTCAGTGAATGCTTTAATATTATTATTATCGTTTACTATCACATAATCAATTAATGTTTTACTGTTTTTAGATATTCTAGTATATTGATTAACGATTTGTTTGAATCCACTATCATTAATTATGTCTTTTATTTTATTTCTTTCAGTATTATCATTCAGCCAGTTAATATTAAAATCACCCATTATTAAAACTGTATGTGATATTTCGCTTAGTTCTTCCATTAACAAATTGAAATTACTGATAAAAGAATTCAAATTGGAGTAGTGGGGTGCCCTATAAACTGCTAGATAGAACACATTAGTCATATTGTATATTCTGATGATCAAAATCCAGAATTCAACATCTACGATGACTTTTTTGACTGACTCGAAATTCCAACAATTTTTCAGATAAAACATACATCCACCCGTATGACGTGAACTTGAATTAATTTTTATTAAACTGTACCCAGAAAGGTTTATTAAATTATCCTCGTCCATTTCACAAAGATGAGTTTCAGATAAGCAAATGAAATCAAAAGTATTATTAATTGTTAGTAATTCAAATTCATAAAAATTGTTTATAATACCCTGACAATTTAAATAAATTCCTACAATATCTTCTATTGATTGCTACTTAAAAATTTTCCATTTTTCAATATTTATTTTTCTTAACAATGATGGACAATTTTTATCAAAAACTTTATGTGAAATATCTAGTTGTAAATTCAGAGATTCATTCACCCTTTTACAGTTTATACAAACTTGATTATTCTGTATACATTCTTTAACTAGATGATTTCCTCCACATTTCAGACATACCTTTGATGATATAGTACATTTCTCACTTTTGTGCCCATACGCCAAACGTTTAAAACATCTACGAACATCATAATTTTCATATATTTTACAATTATCCCAACCAATCTTTATTTTCCCTACTTCCATTATAGATTTGAAATCTTCTGTGCTAAGTTCAACAATTCCATTATATTTCTCTTCACTTTTGCTACTTTTGTACATTATATTTTGCTTAATAATTCTTTCTACTAGCTCTTCTTTTTCATATTTTTCTGTCATACCTTATTAAAATTTTTGGTTTTATCTCTTTTAAGACAACGACATCATAATTTTCATTAATTTTATTTTTAATTTCATTTTCAATGTTACCTACAGTACTATTGTCCTCACAAAATATTGCTACTTTGCCATCTCTTCTTTCAGACAATCAACTTAATTTGTAGTTTATTGGGTTGATAACTTTTTTGACGGCTGTCTTTGTCACTTCTGACTTTTGGTTTTGTTTTGGTTTTATCAATACAACAGGGTTTTTTTTTACCATATCAGAATAGAAAGGAGTTAACTTTTTCTTTTGTACATTGCTACTTTTTGGTACTTCTTCAACAATATTTTTTACGTTTATCATTTCCAGTTTATCACAAATTTTCTCACCTTCAAGTTTGAAATCTGCCTCGTAAGTCTCACCTAAGCGTTGCTCTAGATCAGCAAGTTTATCATCAATTTTTTGTTCTAGGTTGGAAAATTTTTGATCAATAACATTCAATATATTATCTTCAAAACTTTCAAGACGTTCAATTAATTTGTTAAGCATTTCGGTAAGATAAACATTGCTACATGCATTAACATTCTTATTATAGACCTCTTTATTTTTACCCGTAACGGATGAAGGAGCAAATTTTGATGAAGAAATACTAGTACAAGTGGATTTTAATTTCATTTGCTTGTCCATATTAGATATATTTGTTATACTCGTATATTTATTATAATTTTAAATTAAACTAAAAATTTGGAAGTAGGAATATGAATCTACTTAAATACATATGTCGAATATTGTAAATCGAAATAATTTACAATGCGGTAATACTAATTTGGATCGTAACAAGTAAATTAGACATCTTATAAAAGAAATCTTATGCTGGCAGCACTTTACTTCGTAGTGATAATATTGACAAAACAAGTAGGGATGATATTTGGTCAGTTGACAGTTCTATGAATGATAACAAAAACAAAAGTTGTGCCGGTAAAAATCAAAATTAAATTGTTTAGTTTTAAATTGTTTTTTTATGTTAATTTAAGTTAAATATTAAAATATATTTTAATTATTGTTATTAATTTAGTCCAGTTTTAGTATTTAATTAAGATCAGTTGGACAAAAAGTAAAAATACATTCACACCGTTTGTGTTTAAATATGATTAGTTTCATAGAATTCAATCTAATAGTTATTTTTGATTTATTTTAATTATTAGTTTTAAGTGTTTATTTTAATGCACTCTTAATTATAAAATTAAATTAAGTTAAAAATTTGTAGTTACTGTATAGAATGTTAAATATTTAAAGCTTTGCATAGAAAAAAAATTATTATTAAAATTGTTTATTGTTGACCAAATATTTTTTTAACACAGCCATACAGTTTTCTTTATTACAGTTAAGTCAAGTGCACTATTACAATTAATTTAAGAAAAAGATAAAAGAAATATCTATATCCAATGTCTCATTAATGATGAAGATAATAAAATAATTCATAACTCGAGAAAAAAACACTCTTTTATTTTAATTAATTTTTTGTAATATAGAATTCAATATTTTAGTTTGAATTTTTTGTTTAAACAAATTCTGCGACCGAACCGTACCGATGAAAGCCTCGGACAGAAAACTTAAAGATATTATTATTATTCGGATTCTTTATTAGCTTTATTTTTATGTTTATTAATATTATCTGATTTAGCTTTTGCACTATTTGAGACTATTTAAGGAGAGCAAAAAAATTAAACAGGTAAATAGGTCAAAACCAAATTAACCCTGTGGGTTTCTACAATTAAAATGCTGGTACAAAATTTTCAGTAAAATTGTTTTAATCGTTTAAGCAATTAAAATTTACAGAAAACTTCATGGCGTCGTCGTGGAAAACGGGTTAATCGAACTTAGCTAAAACTTTTTGCAACCTCTCTTTTGGACTGCAAAATCAACCTGTAAAATTGGACACAAATCAGAAACACAAAATTTTTTGAAAGCCCGCGAGGCCGAAATTGGTGAAATCATACCAACCAAATTTATACAACTAATTCCGGTTGCTAAGAGGAACATTTGTGCAAAATTTCAAGTCAATCGGTCAAACCGTTTTGATTCGAAATCAAAAAACGAATAAGCTTAAAATGGCTCCGGAGCCACAACCTGTTGACTTATAAAAATGTGATATAGCCTGTGTCACCCAACGGGCTTTAAGAAATATTCCTCTTAAATTTTGTAACAATCAGACCAGTGGTTTTCACGTTAATCTTGGACAAACGAACAAACAAATTTTCTTCTTTAGATATTAGACTAGAAGATTTACTCGTCGTTTTCCGGGAGCATGCAAATTGTAAAAATGCTAGTTTTGGTCAATTGTTCGAAGTACTGCTTTGGTGAAAAAGAAAACCTCAAAAAAATATTTGTGGAGTTCCAATAACACATTGCGGCCCAACAGCTTTTAATAGGTTTGTTTTTTTACTTTGCTATAAATTAGAAACGGTTTAACCGATTTCACTTCAAATTTTGTATATGTGTTTCTCTTTGAGAATAGAGTTCACTCTATTAAAAGACTTGGATTTATAAACCAATGCAGACTTGACGATGGGCCAAAAAAAAATTTGGAAGAATATTACGTCCAATTTTGCGAAGTGTTGCTTGGTCCAAGTCTCAAAAACAGGGTAATTGAGTTCCGTTAACCCATTGCAACACAGCAGCTTTTAACAGATTTTTTGGCTACTTTACTCTTTAGCAGAAACGGTTTGGCCAATTGCGAAACAAAAAATTTTAAAAACATTTGCAAAACAATTTTAACGATTATCTTTAAATTTTATATACGTGTGCTTCTTTACAATTTGATGCTCCTTGATATACAGTTGAGGATGTTGGGTTTCCGGTGAATAATGTGAACGGAATTAAAATTTTTATTTTTATTATTCGTAATTAAAAAAAGTTTCAAGTGAAATTTGATAAATTTGTTGAAAAACTGTTAGAATAATCCTAAAAAAAATTGTGTTAAAAAAATTACTTTATTACATTTTAAAATTATGTACACCATGTGCAATTCTTGTGTTAACTGATTTCAATAACATCAACTTAAATTAAAACTCCATTAAGGGGCGAAACAAAGCACACCGGGTAATATCTAGTTTACATATAAGTTCTATTATATCCGTTTGACTATATGTTCCTTCCGTTTCTATATCTTCCGTTCCTATATGTTCCTATATTTCTCCCTCGTTTTTTTAAGATTTTATTAGGGAAATGTAGGCTTGTTTTTTGGAAAAAATATTTTAAAATACTATGTATTTAAGCATAATATATACGAAATTGAATTTTTTGATTTTTAAATTGCATTAGAAGAAAAACTGAAATTTTACACTGAAATCTATTTTTAGAGAACAACAACTGCAAAGTTGATAAAAAACAAGAAAATAAACAGTCAGTCGGTGCAACCGACTTAGAAATACCTAATAAATAATGGTTCAAATTTAAGGACATATCCATAAGTCATTTTAACACCATAAAAGCTGTTATTAAATTGATCGTAAGACATAGCTAACCAAATTAACTTATTATTATTATTAATATTATCTCATTTAGCTTTTGCACTATTTGAAAATTGCAAACAAATTTGTCTTATTAATTAAGTGAGCTTTTGGAATAAAGGTTAACTTGTGTTAATACCAAAAATTTGAAAATTTCATTGAATCTTTTTGCAAAAAGAGTAAACAGGTCAAAACCAAATCAACCCGGTAGGCTTTTATAATTAAAATTCTGGTACAAAATTTTCGATTAAAATTCAGTTAATCGTTTATTTAAATAAAATTTATAAAGAACTTCATGGCGTCGTTGTGGAAAACGGGTTAATTGTACTCAACAAAAATTTTTGTCAGCCTCTCTTTCCGACTGCAAAACCACCCTGTTAAATTGGACACAAATCGGAAACACATTTCATTCTAATTCATTTCATTCATTCTAACCAACTTTATACATCTAATTCCGGTTGCTAAGAGGAACATTTGTGCAAAATTTCTAGTCAATCGGTCAAGCCGTTTTAACTCGACATCAAAAAAACGAAAAAGCTTAAAACGGCTCTGAAGCTGCAACCTGTTGACTTATAAAAATTTGACATAGGCTATGTCCCCCCCCCCTGCTCTCATAATTATTCCTCTAAAATTTTGTGAAAAATATTTTATACTAAAAAAGTTTATATGAATTTGCCCCTCTTTCTATTATCTTTACTCTATGGTAGTACTATTCTTAGTATTATTAAAAAACTTTTTGTATGTTTAAAAACAATCAAATGAGAATGTAGGAAAACTTGATTTGGTATGACGAAATTTATCCATTTTTGAATGATATATATATTGCAACTGAAGCTACCTGCTATATATTTGAATATGAATGCATTACCAAACACATAAAATAATTCGACCTAATCGTTATTTGGTTTTCTTTGGAGAAGTAAATGAAGAGCAAATCATAAATAATCCTCAACGTACAAAACTAGCATTTTGTCAATTTAACTAGCATTTTGCCAGTTGAACCAGCAAGACATTTCTGCTAAAAATTTAGTGGATTTCAAACCTCTTACCGAAGTTTCGAAAATTAATATTTATAGCTAATGAATAGCTATTAATGGAAATGAATGGTTCGATTGTTTAAATGAAGTAAAAAAAGTCCATTTTAATTGTGACTGATATTTAGTTTCTTGAATTGAATTCTTGCAGTTGAATGAATTTAAATACGTACTTTACTTTTACTGACTAATAAATTGTAACGAAATCTCTCGAATTGTAGACAAAATTGTTGCGATAAATTTTTATTACGTATAGGAAAAGTAAAATAATTTTTCAAGTAATATTAAAGTAATATAAATTACACAAAATAAATTTGTTTTGGAAATGTTTTGGAGATCGAAACGTAACAATAGCTCGAATTTCGAGCACAGAGTGGTACTAATATTTATTATCACAAATTAATATTTCTTTCCAATAATTTTGAGTTAAATGAAAATTATTTTGTTTTTATTTGAACCAAAACAAGGTTTTTACAAAAAATTCTTTTAGCTAAAACTTAAAATTAACATGAATTTTAATTACAAAGCATAAATTTAAATACATTTTTATACCCGTGCATACATATATAACATCGGGTACATCAAAATTGCTCCTCCGTTTGTAACGCATCGATCTAAACGAGCTAGATATAGTGTCAAGGGTACGTATCAGCTCAGAATCGAAAAATGAGTCGACCTAGATATGTGTGTCTGTCCGTCCGTCCGTCTGTGTGTCAGCACGATAACTCAAAAACTAAAAGAGCTACAGTTTTGAAATTTTCACAAAATATTTTTCAATCAATTTCTAGGTTCCCTATTTTTTTTGGTTAAGATCGGACCAAAACTTCGGGTAGCTCTCGAACAACTAACTTATTTAACTCCAATATTTTCATATAAAAATTTGAAATTTTGCTATGCATCTTGTATTTAACATGAAATTATATGATTTTTGTTTTTTTTGTTTTGTCGTTTTTTTTTTCTTTTTTTGTAGATAACGATTTCGAGTTACGATTTCATATGATTTAAATGATGCGTAGTTTAAAAAAAATTTAAGATAAGCAAAAAAGAACACAAAATAAATGGCTTCATAAATAATTTATATGTATTCATATAATATGTACATATATGTGTAATATTTTGCATGCTTTGTATTTTGATATTGAGAGATCTAATCATTATGGATATGATGACTATTATCTATCATGATGATCATTATATGAATATGATCATATGAAGATTATTTTGCTTAAGTTTAATATATTCGTCAATTAAAAATTAATTATAAGAGATAGAATTGAAAAATTAGAGCTAGAGTTTTGAAATTCACACAAAACATTTTTTGGACATTTTTGAGGTTCCCTATTCTTTTTGGTTAAGGCCAGAGCAAGGTTTCGGGGAGCTGCAACACAACTTATTTAAACCAATATGAATTTCTTCAAAAGTAATTATACCAGGAAGATGAAAATTACACACGGTTAGTTTTTTAATGAATCAAGAACTTATATGAAGTTTCAAAATGTTGCGCCTTTATTTTCAGGGGGCTGCCATACAACTTCTTTGCACAAATATGAATTTCTTGGAAACTGATTACCTATACTACGAGGATGAAAATTACACACTGTTAGTTATATAATAAATTGAGCACTTATATGAAGTTTCAAAATGTTACGGCTCCATTTTCCGGGGGCTGCCATACAATTTCTATGCACCACTATGAATTTCTTCAAAACTAATTATACCAGGAAGATGAAAATTACACACGGTTAGTTTTTTAATGAATCAAGAACTTATATGAAGTTTCAAAATGTTGCGCCTTTATTTTCAGGGGGCTGCCATACAACTTCTTTGCACAAATATGAATTTCTTGGAAACTGATTACCTATACTACGAGGATGAAAATTACACACTGTTAGTTATATAATGAATTGAGCACTTATATGGGGTTTCAAAATGTTACGCCCCGTTTTCGACAGTTGCCATACAAAGTTGTTAATTCGATAACTATGAAACTAATGAAGCTACGAGGTTAAAATTAAAACTGGGCAAGTAAAGTAATAGGGCAAGTTAGTTTGCAAAGTTAGACATTACTAGGACCAACTTTTAGGGTGGGCTATTTTTTTTTTTTTTATGGTTTTTTTTTTTTTTAAGTAAAAATTATGGTACCCATAATGAATTAAAAATTTAATTTTTTTTTTTGTTCTATTTTTTTTTAAGCAAAAATTATGGGATAAGTTAAATTTTTTTTTAACTATTTTATTTATTTTTTTGTAGATTGTAAAAAATGCATACATAGCGAAGACACTGCTAAAATGTAATTTATAAAGTAAAAAAAAAACAAAAATAACTAAATTATAGAATTATAAAATAATGTGAACTTGAATGTAATACGAGTATAATATATTGAAGGTTAAAATTATTGTTGTAGGTCAATTTTTATTTTAATTTACGTTTAAAAGTGTATCTAGAAATTTGTTTTGAAAAAAGATGACTGTGTTTATTGAATGTAATGCAACATATGTTTATTGGTTCATTTTTTCCATATTCAGTTATATGAGTATTTTCAACTAAATATTTAGTGCTTCTCGTATTTCTGCCCCCATTATTTATTTTAAAATTATCTGCTAAAAACTGAACATCAATGTTTTTTCTTAAGACGTTAAAAGTAAAGCAAGAAGAAAAAATTTGCCTGCGTGAGGATAAAGTTAAGATATTTAATGAATTAAGTCTTACGAGATAGCTAGGCAGAATTGAATAATCTCTAGGATTATATTGATTTCTCAAAGCAAATAAAAGAAATTTTCTTTGCACGGATTCTATTCTATCAGAATATATTTGAAATGCGGGATCCCACACAATGTTACCATATTCAAGAATATATCGTACTAAGGAAAAATAAAGAGCTTTAGTTACAGCGATGTTGCTGAATTCTTTAGCTCTTCTTCTTATGAACCCGAGCATTTTGTTTGCCCTAGAAATTGTATACTCATAGTGAAGATGGAAGTTCAGTTTATCATCCAACAGAATCCCTAAATCGGTAATATTTTTAACTCTTTCAAGGTTTACATTATTTATATTATAACCGAAAGTAATTGTTGATCTCTTACGTGTACAACTTATAACCTTGCATTTTTCAATGTTTAGTTCTAACTTATTAGAGAAGCACCATTCTTGCAGACTATTTAGATTTGCCTGAAGCAGTGCGACATCGGAACTCATTTTAATTATATGATAAGTCTTGAGATCTGTAATTAATTTGTTGCCTACGGTAGTGAGATATCTATCATAAGCCAGGTTAGATTTTTGTTTAAATTCAAAAGCAAGATCCTTGTAATTGTTTAATATGTCATTATTAGGCTGTTTTAAATTTTTAATTATTTTGTATAGTTTTTCGCGTTAGTTACGCAATGTCCTAAGTTCACTGTTAAGTCTTGTCCTTTTTGCGAATTTTAGGAAGAAAGGAGTTAATTATCTCAAATAGCTTTGAATAGAATTGAGAGATAATCAAGTCAATATCCTGTTCGGTTAACAGGTCGTCCCAACTGATGACTGATAAAGCATTATTAATGCTTTGATAATCAGCATTAAGAAAGTCATATACAAAAATATTATTGTAGGATTTGGTAAAAAGTGGTATAGCAGTGGAAAATTCGAAGATGATTGCGTTAGGACGCGGAGTGTTTGCAAAAAGGTTTCCTGAATTAACAGCGAGCTTTACCACCATTTCATCATATGCATTCGTGAATGCAAGATCTAATCACTTGTAATAATTATTTGGAAAGCTGATAATTTGGTGTAAATCATTACCATAAAATACAATAATAAGATCGAAATCTATTTCGTCCTAAAATTTGATTGGTAGTAACAAATTATCAGTTTCGTCAACAATAGGATAAATAAGGACGGGTAAAGTTCCCTAAAATTATAATTGAATCATCCTCATTCTTATTTGATATAACATGCTGGTATATCTCGAAAAATTCAGAATATGAGGAATTGTCAGAATTAGGAGGAAAGTAAACAATACCAAGGTATAAAAAATTATTACCTAAGTTAACTTTAATAAATTGGTGATCGAAAGAGTGGTAAGTCCTAGTGATTAATGTCACTCTAAAAAGTTTACTGCAAGTACTACACCACCACCACGGGAACAATTTAGCAAGATAATTTTAGCAATTTAGCAATTGAACAAGATAATCCCTATCTTTTCTATATATCGACCAAGTACTGTCCAAAATTTCTTCATTTACGAAGGAATCGTTTAACCATGTTTCAGTGATAGCCATAATATTAAATTCACATGACTTAGCATCAATATATTATTTCTTAAGCTTTCTCCTCATACCACTGCAATTTTCGTAGAATAATTTCAGTTTATTAGAGGAACTAACGCTATTTTTATTTTTGATACTATGGTTAGACAGTGTAACTAAATTGAAATTAGTGTAAGAATCGATATAGAATTTTGAATTTAAATTGTTACTTGCTGCTCAGCCGAAAAAACTTATTATAATTTTCATGAGACTGATACACGTGATTGTAGTAATGGCTATTGCAATGACTACGAAAAGCACTAAGAACATCTTCTACTGGTTTGTAATTGAAACAAATTTTAATCTGATACTTAAAAAAAGCCCGTATAATTCTTTTTAATTAGATGGTAGCCCTTCATTATGTATCAACACAAGTAAATTTGTTCTTGTTTTACCCTCAATTACGCCATTATTTTTGTCATCGTGCAAAAATGCAAGAAATAGCCTCACATAATTTAGAATTTTTTCATCTCTAAATCTGGAAAGTGCGTAGGTACAGTCTTCCGTTATATTTCTGAGTCATTCTTACAATTGGAGGTAAAAGAGTGTTTAACGAGAAATTAGCATTAAGGTTATTATTATTATTATTTTTAGTATTAGAAATGCCATTACTAACATTATTATTATTATTATTATTATTATTATTGCTATTAGTATTATTTTTATTGTTATTATTATTATTATTAGTATTATTAATAATATTAAAAGAAGCTGGATTTAAAGTTTCTCCTCTAGTAAAGTTTTTGTATTTAGAACTATTAGTAGTTGTGCTTTAACTAGGATGTGTTTTTTTTGTATGATTATTAAAAGGAACAGCAAACGGATTTAAAAGAAGTAGAATTAGTGTCACAAATAACAGGAGAATTATGATTTTTATACTTATTTATAACAGAAGTGCTCAAAATTCTTAATCATAAATATAAAAGATCAAATTAAAAAAACTTCTATATAGATATTATCACAAATTAATATTTCTTTCCAATAACTTTGTGTTTCATTATATAAAACATTAAAAAATAAGTAAATTAAAAGCATAAATTTAAAAACTATTAAAAATAGAAATAATTATTCAAGGGTACTAAATCATTCAACAGTAAATGCACAACAGCTAAAAATCCTGAATAGAAGTAATTGCTACATGTGTATAAAATCTTATTGATTAGGATAAAAAGTTTATAAAATATGTAATTTTGTAATTGATTTACGAATCCATTTATTTCAAGTTTATTTGTTTTTTAATATTTTTAAAAAGATAAATTAGTAAGAATTTTTAATATTTTTGAATTGATAATTAGAAAAGGTTTTATAGAATTATTAAATAAATTTGGTTAGCTATGTCTTACATTCAAACTAATAAATTCTTTTCTGGTTTAAAAATTTCTTATGGACGTTTCATTAAATATGAACCAAGGGTATTTCTAAGGCGGTTGCACCGACTAGCTGTTTCTTTACTTGTTTTTCTTTTATTAGATTTTATGTTTCAATTTGTTACTTTTAATACATAATTTTTTTTTTATTCTGTTTTTTCAAACCAAGTACAATATTCTTATTATTTAAATCATATTTTTTAATTTTTTTTTTTAATATTTTTCAACTTGTAACACCTAAGTTATTATATCATAATATTTAATCGGCTTATTTTTTCCAATACAAATATAAACATCCTTTTTCAATATTCTTATTATTTAAATCATATTTTTTAATTTTTTTTTTTTAATATTTTTCAACTTGTAACACCTAAGTTATTATATCATAATATTTAATCGGCTTATTTTTTCCAATACAAATATAAACATCCTTTTTCTGGGTAAACTATTTGACCAATTTAAATGAAACAACTACCAAATGAAAGGTTTTTTTTTGTTTTCATAGGACAATGATATTTTTTTTTAAGAATACTGCGTTTTTTCAGGTGAAAACCTGTCTTTAATTTAACGTAATTTTGAATTTAACGGTCACGCGGTTAAAAGTTGAGGCTTATGACTCTAATATTATGCGCTGACTTTCTGTGTAAATGTAATTCATTTTCGGTTGTAACTCGCAGCTAAATCTAAATCAAAAGATTATAGGCGCCGACTTATGTATATCTTTCTTTTTTTTGTTTAGTTCAAATATTCAATGAACAAGGAGATTTAAATTTTTTTAAAATTTTTTTTTGTTTTTGTTTTTTTTTCTTTATCTCTCTAAAATTCCAGTGAAAAAAATGAGTTCTGTTCGAAATGAAAGCAATACATTTTGTTTATGCAGTAGTTTTCATTTATAACGAACTCTGTTCAATTTTAATTATGATAAACGTTACACTTTTTGCCAAAGAATTAAATTTTAACTCAAAATGTAAGTTCTTTATTACATTCATATTTCTTTTATGTAAACTTATATCTAAAAATGTTGCTTGGTGAATAATTTAGTATTTTAATATTTATTTTTGAATACAAAAAAAACATCATAATAACGCATCAAATATACAAAAAAAATTTCATTAGAAAAAAAAGCAGTATACGGTGAGGCTGACACATCAAATAAAATTCTAACAAATGAGTTCAAAGAGTCCCTTCTAGAATTAGCACATTCTACAATGTTCAATTTTTATACTAATTTTTCAAAATTTATTGGCATTCTTTTAAAACGACATTCGTTTATTAAGACGCATATTTTCTGTCCCGTCGTTATAACCGAAAAGTACTGTATTTTGTTTTTGTTTGCAATTTATTATAATACAGTAGGTACTAAAAAAAAAATTTTTTGTAAATCGTAAATTGTTGTTGCTTTTTGTTAAGTTTTTTGTAAAATTAAAAACCGACTTCTGAAATATCCAGAAACTTAAAAAAAAAAATAGTATTTCTTAAGAAAAATGATTTATTTCTTATGGATCAGCCAAAATCAGCGTGTACGGCATTCAGTTTCTGTCAAAAAATTTTGAAATAAGTAGGTATGTTATGTACTATACTTCGGAATTTTAAATTTTAAAATTTGACAAAGCGTATAAAAATATTTGTAATTGTTTTTTCTTATGTTGCTACGATTAAGTTTTCAAAATAAAATATTTTAAAATAATATTGTTTTTTAAAAAAAAAATACATTCAAAATAATTAAAAATACCTATAACTATTATGCAAACAAAAACTAAAAAACAAGTAAAGAAACAGTCAGTCGGTGCAACCGACTTAGAAATACCCTACACCTATTTGGTTCAAATTTAAGGACATATCCATAAGTCATTTTAACACCATAAAAGCTATTATTAATTTGATCGTAAGACATAGCTAGCCAAATTAACTTTATAATACTAAAAACATTTTCTAATTACACTATCTATTAAAAAATATTACAAAATCTTACTAATTTATCTATTTAAAAATATTAAAAAACAAACAAACTTGAAATAAATGAAAATATATTTATTCCAATTCAATTACAAAATGAAAAAATTCTAATTATTAAATTTTGTGATAAAAAGATAATCAAAGCATAATATATTTAATAATCCAAATTTTTAAAAATTGCAATTATTTTAAATGGTTAGTTTATATACCTAATAGAAAAGCTTATAAAAGCAAAATATGCAATAAATGTACTTCTAAAATATAATTACAAATTTTGAACTTTTCATATAATTCATTTAAATATAAAAATAAATTTTACATAAATGCAGCAAGTATCTTTGAACATAGCTGCACCACTACAATTAAGTCTAAATTTCGGGGACACATAGGATATAGGAAATATATTCTTTGGCTTTGAAATTAAACTCGACCAGAACCAATTCGCATGATACTTTCATTACTAGTAACCTAGAGTTTAAATTTCATCAAAATACCGGCATTATTTTTTGAGTTATGGTGTTTTTAAGATATATGTTTTTTAGTCCTTGAACTTGTCAAGGGTTCCAGAACCCGAAACCATGGTACGATTTTGCCCATATGCAGTCCTGTCATACTTTCAATACTAGTTAACCCTTGTATACAATTGGAACGTTCTATCTTAATTTTAAGTTACTAGTTTTATTAATTTCGATGATAAGCTTTTACACATTTGGGGGTCTAAGAGAGGTCCTGAACCACCACTCCAAATGATCCCAAATTAGGGGGGCACGGAAGAAATAGTAAAGAACACCCTGGGCCAAATTTGAAGCTTCTACATTTGTTTCAAGTTACTATTTTTATTAATTTCGAAAATATGCTTTAAGGTCCTCGGATCTGAGTGGCTGGTCCCCGATCCACTAGTCCAATGGGGCCCAAATTTCAAAGACACTTACGCAATAGGAAGGGACACCCTGATACCAAATTTGGAGGTTATATCTTGATGGTTTTCGGAATTACGCTAGTTTGGCCTAAATTCGATCAAAAAGTTCTCAGTTCCGAACCCATTCACCAATCCTCACCGCACGTAATCACCGCCGTAGTTTCATTACCAATAACCTACGGCACAAATTTCATGAAGATAGACTCATTAGTTGTTGAGTTATCGTGATTTTTAATATATGTTCGTTATCCCTGACACCGACTAAAAGGTCCAGAATCCGAACCCATGGGCTGATTTCGCCCTTATACAGCCCGCGCTTTACTTATAGTACTAGTTAACCCTTGTACACAATTTGAACGGAATATCTTAATTTTAAGTAACTATTTTTAGTAATTTCGATTATAAGCTTTTAAAACTTGGGAGGTCTGAGAGGGGTACTCTCAGACCTCCACCTCTCCAATCCACCTCTCCAATTGATCCCAAATTAAGGGAACACGCAATAGATAGTAAAGAACACCCTTGTGGCAAATTGGAAGCTTCTACATTTTTTCAAGTTTTATCTTTATTAATTTTAAAGATATGCTTTAAGGTCTTCGGAAATGTGTGGCTGGTCCCCGACCAACTACTCCAATGGGCCCAAATTCCCAAGACACTTAGGAAATAGGAAGGGACACCCTGATACCAAATTTGGAGGTTCCATCTTCATTGGTTTCGGAATTATGCTCGTTTGGCCTAAATTCGATCAAAAAGTTCTAGGTTCCGAACCCATGGTCCAATCCCGACCTTACGCAATCCCCGAAGTAGTTTCATTACTAGTAACGTACAGCACAAACTTGATGAAGATAGCGTCATTAGTTGTTGAGTTATCGTGATTTTTTATATATGTTCGTTAGCCCTTCGATCGATTAAAAGATTCAAAATCCGAACCCATGGGCCGATTTCGCCCATATGCAATCCCTGCCGTACTTTCAGTCCTAGTAACCTACAGTTAAAATTTCATCAAGATAGCTCCATTATTTTTTGAGTTATCGTGCCTACGGACGGACGGACATGGCTATATCGACTAAGGCGGTCACGCTGATCGCAAATATATATACTTTTCCATATCTAGCTCGCTTCCTTTAGGTGGTTACAAACACCATACCAAAGTTAATATACCCCTTTACCTATTCTATAGGTTTAGGGTATAATAATGTTCAACTTAAATAGAACCGTACGGCGTATAATTTCTGTCAAAAAATTTACAAATAAATAGATACATATATGAAATTACATAAGAGCAACCAAAATAGGCGTAACGCGATGTACTATAACTCGGATTTTTAAAATTTACAAGTTGATTAATGTATAAAAATATTGTTTTTGGTTTTTCTTATATTTCTAAGATTATGTTTTCAAAAATATCTTATATGTATTGAAAAAAATTCAAAATATACCTATTATATGAAATTATAAAAATTTTTTACTAAATTAAAAAATTCAAATAAATATTTTTGTGTGTACGCGCTTATCGATTTACGGGTATGTAGATAGACATATTGACGTACTATTAAATGAAAAGTTTATCATACATTTTAAACATATGTTTTTTTTATAATAAAAAACTCTTTTTAGTTTTACTTTGAAATTTAGTTTTACTTTTATATAATACATGCGTTCCTTTACCAAAAATTGTTGATGAAGAATAGGTAGAAGTGGTTTGTAAATGGAAAGCTAATTTTTGTTTCAGGAGTATATAGTTGTCAGATTAACTATCCTACATAATATTTGACATTTTAAAACTATCTGTCATTTGTAAATTTATTAATATTTAATATATTTAGATAATGAAAAATAAGTGAAAAAATTAAGGTTTATTGCTGAAATATATAAAGACTATCTAAAATGGGAGAGTTAAGTGCTTATTGGTAATCAAATAAAAAATATGATTTAACATAACCTATTCAAGGGAAAAATCATCTATTCTAAAAATTTATTTAAAGCTATCTGCCGAAAATTATTTAATTATCTACTCCTTTCATCTACTCTTTTTGAAGAGGCGGTGTGGTGTAGCTGGCAGTATGTGAGAGTAAAAAAGAGTAGTTTTTTTTTTTTTTTTTTTTTTTTTTGCGAGGGAATGGATCGCTCGAAAGCCACCCATTGAAATTGTGCGGTATTTCGTTGGGTAGTGTGCGATTTTAACGCACCAAAACCACACCCTTTTTGAACCAAACTTTAGGAAGGAATCTGTGATACAAATGTACAGTTTGGTTACAGGGATGGGATATGAAAGGATTTTGGGATTGTCGGAGGATATTTGGGAATTTTGGATTATGGTGGATGGGAAAAATTTGGAGGGATATTTAGGAGAAAGATGTTAATATTCTTCTTAAATTTATTTAAGTCGTACACATACGAATTACCAATTTTAGGAAACACATTGGACGGAATGTGATTCCATAATCTTGACATGCGCATAACAAACGAATTCCATAGGCCGTGTTTCGCCATCTTAACAATCATCTTAGCATCTGTTGCACTCCTTGTTTCACGTTGGAAAACTTTGAGTGGAGGCATTAATTGTTTTATTTCCTTAGAACAGGTGTTCGTCCCCACTAGGTATCTATAAAACAGGGTAAGTGACCAGACTGTACGCCGATGGCTAAGTGGAGTGAGCGTTGAGGTAACACTGGGATCATTTATAAGACGAATAGCTCTGTTTTGCACTTTATCAAGATATCCCAGCGCTGATTGGGGTGCACCAGCCCAGATATGTGCATTATACTCGATTTTTGGTCTAATATATGTTTTATATATATTGAGGAGATCTAATGGAGAGAAGTAAGTTTTACAGCGATACAAAAAACCCAAACACTTAGCTGCATCTTTAGCTATACCAAAAATGTGATTTGACCAAGTCAATTTCTGGTTTAACTCGATGCCCAAAATATTTAAATCTGTTAAGTGCTGCAATGCTTCTCCCTGAAAAATCAAGTTGGGAATGGAAGTTGCTATTTTTCGCGAGATGAGACAACATTGGGTTTTCTTTGTGTTGAATTGAACACGATTATTTTCACCCCATTTGTGAATTTTTGCTAAATCGTTATTTAACTCACTGACGGTGAAATTTTTTGCTGTTGTATTAACCTGATGATTAATGTTACAGCGGCTATGAAATTCATAGGAAGCTACAAGGGTGCTGTCATCTGCGAAACTGTGAATTGGATTGGAAGTTAAAGATAGAAGATCATTAATGAATATTAAGAAGAGGGTGGGAGAAAGAACAGAACCTTGAGGGACACCAGCGTTTAGTTTAAATTTGTCAGATGATAAACCATCGACCAGAACTCGAATCGTACGATTCGAAAGGAAATCTCCAATCCATTTGAGAAAGACTCTACATAACCCTATAACTCTGCATTTTGCTAACAAAGCAGCATGCCATACACGGTCGAAAGCTTTAGAAATATCCAGTGCTACCACATCAGATTCACCAGAGTGGTGAAGACTGATATTGAGCTTTTCACAAAGATAAATCATGAGATCACCAGTTGAACGACGGGCTCTGAACCCGTATTGTCGATCATGAAGCAAACCTTATGATCCAGATATTTCAAAAGCTTTTGGTTTATAATTTTTTCCATTACTTTGGAAAGCACCGAAGTTATAGCTATAGGGCGGTAGTTAGAGGGATCGCTTTTGTTACCTTTTTTTGGAATTGGAAAAACGTGCGCAATCTTCCATTGGGCAGGATGAATACCCGAAGTAAAGGATAAATAGAAGAGGTTGCGTAGAGGTTTTGAAATGGTAGAGTAGGTTTTTTTAAGAACCATCGTTGTGATTCCATCGGGACCGGCTGATTTGTTCGTATCTAGATTCTTCAAGATTTTCATCACTACTCGCGTCCTAAAGTAAATTCTACCAAAGGAGCAGCCAACTTCTGGAATATTTGGTGGTCTTTGAGTTGACTGTGGCAGTGTTGAGTTAAAGGAAAATTGTTTGCCAAACAAGTTCGCCTTTCTTTTGAATCTGACACAATTGAGTTGTTTTTATCAATAAGCGGAGGGAAAGAGGACCCACTAGTGTCCTCCTTTAGATTTTTTGCAAACGTTCAAAACGATTTGCTATTCTTAGGCATATGTAGGAATTTTCGTTTCAACCCTCGGTTGAATAAGAATTTTTGCTTATTGATAACTCTCTTGCATCTGTTTCGAACCACGATATAGTTGGCCCTGTCGGACTCCAACCCGCTGTTCCGGTATTGCTTAAAAGCCTCCTCTTTTTTACGAATGGCTCCTTTGCAAGTGCGATTAAACCATGATTTGGATTCTCGTTTAATACTTTTCATGGAGTGAGGAATATACAACCTCATTCCAAGTAAAATTGTTTCACTAATCGCATTTGCAGCGAAGTTGACATTTTTACCGCGGAAGCACAATGACCAGTCGAATGCTTTGAAAAAATTGTTTAATCCCTCCCAGTTAGCACGACTATATTGCCATACTAATTTTTTGGGAGGAATCCTTCGGCTGGCTAATGTGCTTACCGGGAAGCTTGTGGTTACCAGGCAGTGGTCGGAGCCCCCCAGGGGACAACCAACTGAAACTACATATTTTTCAGGGTGAGTGGTTAAAAACAGATCCAAGAGGTGACCCTCTTGATCAGCTCGGTCGGTGACCCTAGTGGGATTTTGGACAAGTTGAGAAAGATGGAACAGTGTGGAAAATAATTCAACTTGTTTCCCAATTGAGTTTTGACTCAAAGAAGAGTTACTTGAAAAATGAAGCCAGTCTTTGTTGTGTACGTTTAAATCTCCTGCCAGAACAATTTCGGTTTGTGGACATGATTCCAAAATTTCATTGATCTGGTTTGAAAGAATGTCAATTTCCACAGCAGTTTCTTGTTCATTTGAATTGGGTGATCTGTATAAAAAACAGAAATGTATTACATGCTTCTCAACGATAATTTTAACCCAAATATAATGGAAGGTTGGGCTAGAAGGTTTATATTTATCTAGGGTGTTGAAAGCAATGTCATTTTTAATGTAAATCGCGATTCCTCTTTTGGGTACGAAGTGTGAAACAAGTGAGTAGCCAATAATATTAAAATTATCGTTTTGTCCACTGACTTGTGTCACCAAGGGCTAAAATTGCTGGTTTTGTGGAGTTAAGATGACATTCTACGGCATAAAAATTAGCTTGTAGGCCACGAATATTACAAAAATGAACTCGAAAATTGGCAATTTTTAATAGCAATTAGTAAAAATTGAGAAAAGAGAAAAAAAAAAAAAAAAAAAAAATCAATATAAATAAAACGTATAAAATTTACAATTTAATTATATAATTATTTAGGTTAAATATTGTATGTGTACGATTCATACAACCCGAACAAGTTATCACCGTTTATAAAAACAAAAGTATTGCTAACAATATTTACAAAATACCATCAACAATACCCTAATTTTATTCTGCTATGAGTGAGCAATCGGTTTATAACACCATTCAACAGTTTTTAACTAGACCTTATTGAACTTAGTTACAACCAAAAAACTCACACACAGCAAAATCTACGTGCAAGTAAAAATACGCAAGTATATGTAAATAATTAAATTTAAATCAAATAATTTAAGTTAGTTGAAAAGAAATTAACTGAAATTTCAGTACTTCCCTTTCTTTCATGATTAAAAATAAAAAAGAAAAAAAATGAGTAAAAATGAGTAAATTGACGTATACCATCAAAAATTAAAACAATACAATTTAAAATAAAAACAATACGGTGACATACTATTGATGGTATTAATTACTGAGCGAATTTAGAATATTATCATCCGAGGGAGAGGGAATGAAATGGATATATTTTAATTGATTTGTTTACAGCTAGTAGATGATAGATGAAGAGTAATCTTCAATAAAAAAAAAAAAAACAGTATTAAATTTAATGTAAACAAAACCAAATCACGTGCCGGTATAAAATTAAATGTAAAATTTGTAAATTAAAATTGAAAATTAAAAATAAAATTTGAAAATTAGAATAAAATTAAAAAAAATTATATTTTTAACACAAAATAAAATAGATTTATATCAAATTAAATTAAAATTAGTGCTGTGAAATAATGAGTTAAGTAAAAAATTTTTAAATTGTATAAAACAAAAATAAAAATAAAAAAATAGAAATTATATATATAAGTAAGAAAAAAAAAATATACTTAACTTGCCGCCATTGGAGATGCGGCCATCCAAACTCACAACACTTTTTTATTTTCTTCTAAAGTTATATTTAATTTTAAAACAAAACAAAAAACTTAATTTTTTTTTTTCTTTTTTAAACACAAAAAATTATAAAAAAAAAAAAAAAGAAGTGAAATTAAAAAAAATAAATATTTTGTGCTAAATTTTTTTCTTTTTATTAAAACCGTGATAACCTGTTGAAGGTTGATGAGAGTCTGAGTCTGAGTTTACTCCTCATATAGGAACGCAAGTAATAACATTTGTTTGTTTGAAGAAACTTATGAGTCATAACTCATGATCATATATAGAAACAAGTGATGAAAAAAAACCAAGGGTTTTTAAAAAAGCACATTTTCAAATTTATATTGTATTACATATTGAGTTTAACTTTGGAAATATTTACTTGGAAATAGTTACTGCTTACTTATAAAATTTACTGCTAACAGTAAAGTTTTTAATTTAAAGTTGTTATAGCCCTTCAGTGGGGAAGGTTGCCAAGTTTCTCAAGGATCTAACTTCATCTAACTCCTCCCTCCCCCTCCGTCCCCCTCCATGTTTTTAGGTTCTAGGAATTAAATTGTGAATTCCACAAAAATTTGGAATTTTACTTAGAATTATACAATCTAAGAAAAAATGGGTAAAACTGAGAGACACTTTCTTCAATTTAAGGAACCGCTTTTAAATTTAAGAAAAACCTTTAACATATGTTAAAATATAATGTTGGGCCTTTAAATTTTGTATATTAATAAAGAAAAAATTGGACAGATATTCAAGTTACAGGTGCTTAAAAATAGCAAAATTTAAATTTTCGAGCCCTTATAGCTCCTAAACAGGGGGCTCGACAAAAAAATTTTATTAACCGGCTCCTACTAATATTTGAGGATCTAACTTCTCCCAAAATTTCAGGATCCTATCTTAAACCGTTTAGGAGATATATGGGACCAAAAATTTTGCAAAAATTGAGTTTTATATAATGGTAAATTTTAGTACCGTATGGCAACACTATACATTCAAGCGACATATTTTTGCAAAGCCTATAAAAGCAGCTCTCCTCTACCGTTTTTTTATTGAAAATAAAACTTACAGAGCACTTGTTATATCAATTTAAATATAGGGCTTTTCTGGAATTTGCAGGGGCTGTAGCTTTGTCACCCTTCAAAATTAAGAAAAATCTTTGACACATGTTGAAATATAGTTATAGAGCTTTGAATTTTGTATATCACTAAAAAAAAATTTGGGCAGGTATTCAAGTTACAGGTGTTTAAAAATAGCAAAATTTCTATTTTCGAGCCCTTATAGCTCCTAAATAGGGGACTTGACAAAAAAATTTTGTTATCCGACTCCTACTAGTTTCTTAGTATCTAAGTTCTCCCAAAATTTCAAGACCCTAGCTTGTACCGTTCAGAAGATATGTGTGGCCAAAAATTTTGCAAAAATTGAGTTTTGTGTAATGTTAAATTTTAGTACCGTATGGTAACCCCTAATATTTGCCTTTTAAATATTTATAAATTTTATGAAACCAGCTATCGTTTGCCGTTTTCAGATTGAAAATATATCTAACAGAACTCTTGTTATAACAATTTAAATATAGGGCTTTTTCCAACTTTGGGGGGCTGTAGCCCCGTAACAGGTGGGGCTACAGAAAAAAATTATTCTACGAAATTATTTTTTTTACGAAAGCTACCCATGGTTAAAATTTCTTTACTCTATTTCAAACGATGTAAAAGTTTTTGTAAACATACGGACAGACGGACAGACAGACGGACGGACGGACGGACGGACGGACAGAGTGAAACTATATAGGCACATTTTTACAAAATTTTTTGAAAATGTGCTAAAAATAAATAAACTAGACAAATAGGTATAATAAAAAGTAAACTAAAGAATTCAGAAATTTTTTGTATATGTACATACATTTGTAGTAAAAATTTCAGATTTTATTATCGAAATGTAGTGCTTATTTGCCTAAGTAGCTACTAAATTTAAAAATGGAATAAGGCGAGGACAAATTTATCAATTTTTTAATTGATCAGTTTTTTTTTTTTTTTATATATTTGTAGATATGTTATAACTCTTAAAAATGTGATTTTAAAAAAAAAATTCGACTTCTGTCAACTTAACTATTATTTTGTACTTCTGGCAGCTTCAGTATGATGCCAGAATGAATAAGCTTTTTAATTAGGATACAGAATACATACATAATAATCCAAATCGTACTAAAATTTTAGAAAAAAGTACAGTTTTCTATATGTAGGGCAGCATTAACTCGAATTTTGGCTTCTTGACTTCAGTAAATATGTATTAGAAAAATCATCAAATTTTCAAAACATTATATATTAGAACACTATTTATATTTAGAATGTAAATCGCTTTTTTTGTGTAATAACTGTACAAAATTATACTCTCTTTATAGCGCGTTAAGCTACAGGAATAAAATTCAAAATACTTAAAAACGTTTTTATAATTGAAAAAATTATAAATTTTTTTTTTAAGCAAATTTCAAACGCAAGAATTGTTGACAACATTGTTGCCATAAATTTGATTATGTATAGGGAAAAAAAATAAGTTTCGTGTAATATTAGTCCAATATAAATTACACAAAACGGATTTTTTATGTAAATTAAAAAGCACAAAAGCTCGAAATTCGAGCACAGGGCGATACCAGTTATATATAAATTAATGATTTTACCTAATATAAAAATTCTACCTAATTTTGTTTTGTTGTTCTAATTGGTTTATTCTTATATTATTTTAATATCAGATAGAGTACATCAAATTTTTCTTTATAAAAACTTTTCGTTTTGTAATAAATATTCATATAAATATTGGTAGGTAAAGAAAAATGTAGGTATGTATGTATGTCAAAATGTTTGTTTGTACATATTTAATAAAAAAAAAGTATTCTTCATTTGAAATTTAGATAGCACGGTATTTTTGTTTAATAGTTTCTGTATTAATTGGGTTTGGTATTATTTCATTTATAGAAATTTTTATATAAAAGGATTATTGTCGGTATTTTAATTTTTTGCTAGTTTAGCGCTGACAACATTTTCATTTGTTTTAAAATTTCCTTGAATTTGTGTTGATCCAATTTTAAATACTTTATAATATCTTAAATAATAATGAATTAAAACTACCACTATTATTATATTTTTTTTTTTTTTTTTTTTTTTTTTTTTATTTATTGTATAGAGATAGACAGTTACAAAAAAACTGGTATAAATCTCACTTATAACTAGCTTATATCTAATAAAATATAATTCAATCTTATTAAACAATTTAAATATTATTAGTTTAATTATTTATTTTTATTATTTTTTTTTTTTTTAGGTATTATTTTTTGGCAATACAGCTTTCAATCTTTTATTGAATAATCTTAAATTAGGAGCATATTTTATATAGTTAGGAAGGCTATTGAAAATTTTTATACCATTAAACATAACGTCTCTTTTACCTCTTTCGGTTCTGGGTGCTGCTAGTCGGTAATGTTGTGCATTTCTTGTGTTGTAATTATGAACTGAAGCATTTGTTTGTAGTTTTAGGTTAGGTTATTTGATAATTTGTAAATTAACTTACAGTTTTCTAGAAATATTGTTTGTTCAACAGAAGGCAAGTTACAAGTATAATACAATTGAGTAGTCGGATAATCATATGGTAATCTGCATAAAATTTTTATAGCTCTGTTGATAAGGATGCTTATTGAATTGGTAATGTATTTGCAACCCTGGCTCCAAACTGGAATTAAGTACCGTATTTTAGACTAAATGTGAGAGTAAAAGACTAATTTTGCAACTTGTTCGCTTAATTTAGGACATCTTCCAATGGCACCTACTATTGACATTATTGTTTTTTTTAATTTTTCAATGTGTATTTTCCAAGATACGTCTTCATCAATAACTAATCCTAAATATTTAGAAGATTTAACTCTTTTTATTTGTTGTTGATTAATAGAAATTGATAGGTTAATGTTTTCTTTATTTTTTTTGCTTAAAAATTATGAGATCAGTTTTAGTTACGTTAATCGTTAGTCTCTTTTGGTCTAGCCACTCACTAACTTTATTTAAATCCAAATTAATATATTCTTCTAGTAGATTACTGCTTTTGCCTTTATATAAAATTATGGTATCATCCGCAAACATTGAATAATGTCCACTTAGCCCAATTTTGTTAAAGCTATTCACATAAGCTAAATAAAGAATAGGACCAAGAACTGTGCCTTGAGGAATTCCAACTTCAAGATTTGCTTCTTCACTAATAAGTTCGTTTATTTTAGTTTTGATTTTACGAAATTTTAAGTAGGAATGGAATAGATTGGCTGCAACTCCTCGAATACCCATTTTATCAAGACTATTTAGAAGTATATCATGATTTACCGTATCGAAAGCTTTTTTTAAGTCTAATAGAATAGCTACTGCATAATTATTTTTGTCCAATGCTGTATTAATGAAGTTCACAACTTCGAGTGCTGCTGATTCAGTACTGCTTCCATTTAAAAAACCAAATTGGTGGTCATCAATTAGTTTTGAGTTAGTAAAAAACGTAATTAAACGACGTTTAATAACTTTTTCAATAATTTTTGATAAACTGTCTAGATAAACTGTTAAGGTTATCGGTCTATATTAATGAACAGATAAACTGTTAAGGTTATCGGTCTATAATTATTACAGTCCATTTTATCCCCTGATTTAAAAATTGGAGTGATAGTACATTCTTTAGCCATATCAGGAAAAACACCAGTAGATAAAACTTCATTTATTATATTAACTAGTTTGTTTGATATTATTTGCTCGACTGATTTAATGTGTTTTATTGAAATACCATCAGGCCCAGGAGATGAATTAGTTTTAAAAGAGTTTATGATATGTTTTAATTCATTATTGTCTGTTGGAATCAAATATATTGAGTTCTGATTTATGCAATGCTGTGTACTAATTTCATTAACTGTTTCGTTGGTGAAGTTTTTATCTAATGTGCTTCCAATGGTAGCAAAATGATTGTTGAGAATGTTTGCTGCCTCTAGCTCAGATGTAGAGATTTCACCATTATTCTTATTTAAGCGAATTGTTGAATTTTCTTTTGAGCTATTTTGATTTAAATGCTTATTGATGACTTTCCACATCTGTTGAGGGTTGGTGCTTTCACTCATTTGGTTGTTAAAGTAATCTTCTTTTGCTTTTTTTATTAATTTTTGAACATAATTTTTGATTCTTCTATACCTATCTTGTAGTTCAGAGTTGTCTTTGTTTTTGCGAAGTTTAGAGTATAGTTTATTTCTCTTTTTGATTACGCTAAGTATAAATGGTGTAACCCAGAGGTTTTGATTTCTTCTTCTAACTATTCTTAATGATGATGCCAGAGCTTTACTTTCTTTTAAACACTCCGTGAGCTTGTCGTATGAATTACACGTTTCAACTCTTTGCGCAACTAGATTCTGAAATACATTCCAGTTCGTTTTTTCAATAGTGACTCGTGTCATTGGTTCAAGTATAATGTCGCATTTTTCAAAAAAACTTTGTGGTCACTAATGGCATTATCATATGATTTGATCAATGCTTTAAAGGTTTTAAAGTTTGCAATAACATGATCCAGAATACTTCCATGATTACAATCGATTTGGCAGCTGCAATTGACGGCTTGACGAGTAATTTCGCAAGTAGTCGTATCATTGAGAATATTGAAGTTGTATGAATCAATTATGTTAGCATAAGTACTCGTGATTTCATTACTTTGGAGTAAATCAATGTTTGTGTCACCTACTATGATGCAGTTCTTATAAAATGTTTTAAGAAGAATACCCAGTGCGTTTATATAATCATTTTTGTCATTGTCCGGAGCATTATACATTGTGAAGATCTTCATGTTGGGTTGACAATTGAGTATTTGTATTCCGATTGTATTTAGTTTATCATTAATTGAATTAGGTAGAGAAAGAGTTGTAAAAGAATTCCGCTTTTTATATAAATTGCGGTACCACCTCCCCGATTATTATCTCTACATGAATGAATGGCTGAAAATTCAGGAATTTGCATAAATGGAATTTCAGATGAGTAAATCCATGTTTCATTTAGAATAACAATTTCTGGAGAGTGCGTTTTAATCAATAAGATTAGATCGTCTAATTTATTTCTCATATTTCTAATATTCACATACAGAATATTTATTGATTTAATTTTTTTTAGGTTATTGTAGGTCTCCATCATTTAGAAATAGGGTTCATATAATTATTCCAATTTTCTCTAACTTTTTGAAGGTAATCTCTATATTTATTATCAATATGTATTCTGTATGAATTTAAATCTTTGTTTACATCTTCTTTGAATATTCCTACTCTATCATGGTATTCATAATATATTTTACAAAGTTCTTTACAATTTGTTGGTTAGCCATCTTGATTTATTAAGATTTTAAGGCTCGTTTGTGTTATGCCATCATAACATATATCACTTTGGTCGTAAAAATATGATAAAAAAAGTCTAACATTATTGTAAATTCTGTGGTCTCTTAGTCGTGAGAGCACATAAATACTGTCACCTTCTAATACTGCTTTACGAGTTAGTCTTACAATCGGTGGATCAAATGTAACAATTTTGTTTACAGATTCTTTGATTTGAGGTTTCAGTGTTTCACCTTTAACCCAATTTGTATAATTG
>OY720441.1:218236703-218286842 GCA_963082915.1 Dolichopus griseipennis | reverse complement strand
TAGACATAGCTTTTTTGTTTATTTCGTTAATATGTAGCTGTAATTGCTAATAACCGATTTTGTTCTTAAGCACGTCTAGTTTTCT
The DNA here is from genome assembly GCA_963082915.1 of Dolichopus griseipennis. Taxonomy (NCBI): domain Eukaryota; kingdom Metazoa; phylum Arthropoda; class Insecta; order Diptera; family Dolichopodidae; genus Dolichopus; species Dolichopus griseipennis. Next base: position 218,286,757 of record OY720441.1, on the reverse strand, counting down.
TAGATAAACCGGACAAAGTTTGCTTAATGTATCATGGCACTCGTCAAGGTTAAGTTTAAGCTTTTCGTTTGCTACGATGCAGTTAATACATTTTACTACTTTCTCCTTCTTACACTCACTATTTTTATGTTTTTGGAGGCAATTAGAGCATGTCTCCTCATTTTTGCAGTCAGCAGCTTTATGATTGAATCCTTTGCATTTAAAGCATCGAAGCACTCTCAAGGCATCAAATACTTTACTACGTTCCCAACCAATTGAAACTTTTTCATTTTTTATAACTCTCGCAAAAGACTCCTTATCAATTTCAATAATTACATTGAAATATTTTTGCTCCTTATATTTATTTATCTCATACGTTTTTATTAATTTCATCTCACTCTCTTCTAAGTGTTGATTTTGACACTTAAGTTTGCTTAACAGTCCATCCTCTGAATAATTAGATGTCATATGCACAATTTCTATTCTTGGTTTAAGTTCCGAGGGAATTATAACTTCATAATTCTCTTCTAAATTATCTTCAATAGCAGACTTTATTTTTTCTCTTTCCTGGTTATTGTCAGCTTCCACAATAATAACTCCATTTTTACGATTTTCAATATTTTTAATTTTAAAATTTTTTGGATCTACCTTCTTATTTAATTCCATTCTAGTTATATTGCATTTTTGCTTACTTTTAGGTTTAATGACCAAAGGTATTTTTTCTTTCTTTTCAAGTACAATATTTTTGCTTACACATGTATTTTGTTTCACAATATCAGAGAACAACGAATTTTGACCTATATTTTGTTTAATTTCTTTTTCACTTAAGTTTGTTATTTGATCACTTAGTTCATTATTATTATTATTATTATTGCAAATATCTTCAGAGCAAAATTAAAACTAACATTTTTGTGTTCTGCTAACTCTTTAATTTTTTTATATAATTTTCCTGATTTATTAGAATTTTATCAAGAGTAATTTGATTTACCTTTTTTAAATTTTATTTATGTAATTCAAAACTATGTTGGAGTCGATATTAATAAGTGTAGTTTTCGAAAAATTTTCAAGGTGAGAGAAATTTGCTTCATTTACAGAAAAGGTTGAAGTAGAGTAACTAGAAGAAACGAATTCAAGAAAAAATTCGGAAATGATTTTGGAGTCATTACTAACAGAATTTTTATACACTACATCTATAGAATAGGTAAAGGGGTATATTAACTTTGGTATGGTGTTTGTAACCACCCAAAGGAAGCGAGCTAGATATGGAAAAGTATATATATTTGTGATCAGCGTGACCTCCTGAGTCGATATAGCCATGTCCGTCCGTCCGTCCGTAGACACGATAACTAAAAAAATAATGGAGCTATCTTGATGAAATTTTTACTGTAGGTCACTAGGGCTAAAAGTACGGCGGGATTGCAAATGGGCGAAATCAGCCCATGGGTTCGGATTTTGGGTCTTTTTATCGGTCTAAGGACTAACGAACATATATAAAAAATCACGCTAACTCAACAACTAATGACGCTATCTTCATAAAATTAGTGTTGTAGGGTACTGGTAATGAAACTACGGCGGTGATTGCGTACGGTGTGTAATGTACAATGGGTTCGGAACTTAGAACTTTTTGATCGAATTTAGGCCAAACGAGCATAATTTCGAAACCAATGAAGATAGAACCTCCAAATTTGGTATCAGGATGTCTCTTTCTTTTTATTTAGTGTCCTTGAAATTTGGGCCCCATTGGAGTAGTGGGTCGGAGACCAGCCACACATTTCTCAAGACCTTGAACCATATCTTTAAAATTAATAAAAATATCAACTTGAAAAATTGTAGAAGCTTCAAATTTGCACAAGGGTGTTGTTTACTATTTCTTGTGTGTCCCTCTAATTTGGGATCGGTTGGAGCGGTGGTTCAGTACCCCTCTTAGACCTCCCAAGGTTTAAAAGCTTATAAATGAAATTACGAAAAATAGTAACTTAAAATTAATATATAACGTTCCACTTGTGTACAAGGGTTAACTTGTATTTAATGTATTTAAAGTACCATGGTTTCGGGTTCTGGAACCTTTGAAAAGTTCAAGGGCTAACGAACATATATCTTAAAAGCCATATGACTCAAAAAATAATGCCGCTATTTTGATGAAATTTAAACTCTAGGTTACTAATAATGAAAGTACCATGGGAATTGGTTCTGGCCGAGTTCGGACAATGAGTTTAAACGAGTATAATTTCGAAGCCAAAGAATATATTTCCTATTTCCTATGTGTCCCTGAAATTTAGACTTAATTGTAGTGGTAGTTCAGGTGGCTCCTAAGAAATCCCAAAATTAAAAAGCTTATCTTCGAAATTCGTGAAGATAAAAACTTTAAATTTGATACCCGAGGGTTCTTTTCTATTTTCGTTTTTATTTAACACTTTTTTTTTTTAAAAGGCTAAGAATTTTACATATTTTGTATAATATTTTATAAATTAAAAACAAAATATTTTTTCAATAAACGATTAAATTCCTTTTTTTAATTTTTATTATATAATATATTTTATTGAATTATTACCATAGGTGATATATAATTAAAACATTGTGTACAATACTTGAGCTATTTTCAAAGGTACTTGCTGCATTTATGTAAAATTTATGGTTATATTTAAATGAATTATATGAATAGTTCTAAATTTGTAATTATATTTTAGAAATACATTTATTTCATATTTTGCGTTTATAAGCTTTTCGATAGGTACATAAACTAGCAGTTTATAATAATTGCAATTTTGAAAAATTTTAATTATTAAATATATTAAATTTTTATCACAACATTAATAATTCAAATTTTTTTACTTTTTTAATTGAATTGAAATAAATATATTTTCATTTAATTCAAGTTTTTTTGTTTTTTAATATTTTTAAATCGATAAATCAGTAAGAATTTATAATATTTTTTTATAGATAGTCTAATTCGAAAATGTTTTTAGTATTATAAAGTTAATTTGGTTAGCTATGTTTTACGACCAAACTAACAACAGCTCTTATTGTTTTAAAATGACATATGGACTTCCCATTAAATTCGAACCAAATAGGTGTAAGGTATTTCTAAGTCGGTTGCAAGGACTGACTGTTTCTTTACTTGTTATAATTGAAAAAGGTTGGATATTGATCACTTTTTCTTTTAGAGTTTACAAAATTCCAAAATTGTTTTAGATTGGCTTTAATATTCGATGATATATTGCCAACATAATTTGAATAAAGATTATCAGCCAAAAATTTAAATTCATTAAACAGAGTCAGAAAATAGTTATAATCAGAATTCAAGTTACTTTTGAGAAACTTACGCAAGCTTTATTTTTTTTATTTTTTAATGTTTTGAGATTTTTATTAAACCGGGGTGGGCTGGATGCATTCGTAATATCAACTACCAGAGGAACAAATTGAGAAATAGAAAACCGAATAATTCCATACAAATTATTAAGTGAATCTTTTAAATTAGAAGAAGGAATAAATGAAAAATTATAAGAGGTCAAAAAATTATTAATATCATCAAAATTGGCTTTTACAAAATTAAAACGATGCAATAAAGTAGATTCAGCTTTCGCAGAGGAGAAAGAAGAAAAGGAAAAGCAAATAGGGGGTTGGTAAGGATCGATTCTGACTAATTCAATAGGGCAATCAAGAATAACCAAATAGTTCCAGTTCGTGGTGAAAATAAGATCCAATTGATTACCTCAATAATTTAATATCAAAGATACTTGTTGAAAGTTAAAGGAGTTGAAAGAATCAATTACTAAGCACTCAATATTACTAAACAGTTCTTTTGGTACGAAGTAAGGTTCTCCATCATGAGCAATCCAACTGATATTGGGTCAATTAAAATCACCACATAGGATGATATCATCATTTGCGTTGATTTTGCTAATATATGACTCAATTACTGATAAATATTTAGAATAAAATTCAAAGTTAGAAGCTGGTGAACTATAACAGTTAATGATGAATAAATTATTGGATTGCAGTTCAACTTTAATAGCCAAAATTTCAGTATTTTCAATTAATTCAGTTTGAGAGCAAGTCAATTCTGAGGAACAATATGAATTTTTTATTGCAATTAATACTCCTCCACCTTTCGAAGTATTATCAAGAGTACCATATCTATAAAAATTTCATAATAATAAAAGATATCTAATAAAAATATTACGCAACTCATTAACATCAGTTGGCAATCCTTCTTGTTGAATAGCAATTTTTAGTGATGTATTAGTTTTTCCACCTATACAAACATCATTAGACTTATTTTGAAGATAGGCTAGACAAAGTCTAACGTTTTCAAAAATTCTGCTATCCCTGAGTCTGTCTAAAACATACCTGGTATTATTATTTTCTTCTAAAGATTTAAGTGTGACCTTAACAACAGGTGGCAAAAGAGGGTCTAGCACCGGTGGTAGTGTAGGTATAGAATTAGAAACATTTGAAGAATTTGAAGCTTTCAATACGTGAGATTTTTTTGGTAATGAAGATTTTACATGACGATTTAAGGTTTTACCTTGAACAAAGTTATGGTACTTAGTCAAAGTGGAAGAAAGAGATTTTTTAAATTTAGAAATTTTAGTTTTAAGAAAAGAATCACTAACATGTTTATTTAAGGAGGATTTTGGATCATTTGAAAGTGCAGATTTAGATTTAAATTTAATTTGTTTTTTATTGTTAGTGATTATTTTTATTGTATTTATGAGGTATATGATTAATATTCTGTAAAGAGTTATTAGTATTATTGCTAGAGTTTAATTGATTAATTTTATCATAAGAAGTAGAAGCTGTTATTGGAAGTTCAAGAAGGCTATTAATGTTATTTACTTTTGAGTTTGTGTTAGCAGTGAAATTAAGTGTATAAGTATCACTAGAAGGAACTATAGGTACATCGAAAAGATTAATTAAATCATTATCCTAGTGGAGCTATAGAAATTAGTAGTAGATAATGATAAGGCAATGAGCCTTAACAAAATCCTTCCATTCAGTACGATTCTGTGCGATCATTTTTATTTCACCCCATGTTTTTCTTGATTTGGTAATTTCGGAGTGAATTGTTCTTTTCCACGAGTTTTTCGGAGGCCCGCGTTTTCTTGCACCTTGCGGGTTCCAATCAAGCGCTTGCCTGCAGATTTCGGACTGATCTTTTCTGAGTGTATGACCAATCAATTTCCATTTTCTTGTCAAAATCTCCTCTGCTATAGGTACTTGATTGCATCTGGCATGTAATTCCTCGTTCCTAATTTTGTTTGGCCACCATATTTTCAGTATTCGACGGAGACAGGTGTTAACGAAGCTTTGAATTTTGCTGGTAAGTTCCTCCGTTACTAACCACGTTTCGCAACTAAAGCTAAACAGAACAGATTTGACGTTTGAATTAAATATTTTAATTTTTGTTTCCTTAGAGATGATTGCAGACTTCCAGGTTTTTCGAAGTTGTGCAAACACTTGTTTAGCTTTATTTATTCTAGCGGTCATATCTGCTTTTGCTCCTCCCTCAGGCGTTATTACGCTACCAAGGTAACAAAAGTTGGTAACATTAGATATTTCTTCATCATATAACATCAAATTGTTTACATTAGGTGAGTTTACTTTCATTGCTTTTGTTTTCTTTACATTGATTTTTAGTCCGCGCAGTTCAGACTCTTGTGCCAAATCGTTCAATATTTCCTGCAGATCGGTATTTCTAGTTGAAAGTAGGCATATATCGTCCGCATAGTCAAGATCTTCTAGATGTTCCCCGAAATTCCAAAATATGCCTCTGTTTAAATCGTCAATGGCAGCACTTAGTATGTCATCGAGCACAATTAAAAATAGAATTGGTGACAGCAGGCAACCCTGTCTGACAATCAATATTTATCGGCTCAGATAGTTGACCTTGATGTAAAATCCTGCATTTAAATCCTTCGTACTGTGCTCGGATAAGCCGTATCAACTTCATTGGCACTCCTCTAATTTTAAGCGAGTCCCATATATATTCCTGATGTATAGTATCAAATGCAGACTTGAAGTCTACGAAAACTAGTTTTAATGTGGATTGACATTCATTCACCTGTTCTATGATTATTCGGAGTGTATTGATTTGATCCACGCATGATCTATTAGGGCGAAATCCAGATTGCTGTTTTCGGATTGTTTCATCTAGTTTAGTGTTGATTCTGTTCAACAGTATTTTTGAGAGAACTTTCGATGGAATAGATAGTAGTGTTATCTCTCTATAGTTATCACAGATGGACAGGTTACCTTTTTTAGGTAATTTTATTAAAATTCCTTCAAGCCAGTCTTTAGGTACCGACTCTGTTTGCCATATTTTTTGAAAAATTGGATGTAACATACGTGCTGTTAGATTTGGCTCTGCCTTTAACATTTCTGCGGTAATTTGATCAAAACCTGGTAATTTATTGGATTTCTTCGTTTTCACTGCTGTTTTTATTTCTTCAATATTGGGAGGGTATGTATTTAAATTGGATCCCCTTTGTGCTGCTGTTAATATTTCATTTTTATTTTCAGAGAATGCCAGTTGACTGTGAGATTTATAGCACTCACTGAAGTGTTCATGCCATCTTTGCAACTGTTCTGTTCGATTTGTGATACTAATTCCATTTTTACTTAGTATTGGACGGCTATTACTTAATTTAGCTCCTGATAGTTTACGATTGGTATCGTATAGTAGCTTAATATTATTTGTTGCAGCTGCTTTTTCGGCTTGGTTAGCTAGTTCGTTTACCCAATTTCGCTTGTCTCTTCTGCAGGACTTTTTCACTTCAGTGTTATATTTACTATAGATTTTAACAGCATTTTCTTTTTGTTTCCGGGTTTTGGCGTTGTTTTTAATATGCTTTGCATTTTTTCTTTCTTCTATCAATTTCCAGGTAACTTCCGATAACCATTCTTTTTTCTCTTTTGGTCTATGACCTAGGATTTTTTCACTTGTTGTTAACATTATTGATTTAAAAGCATTCCAGTTTTCTTCGATAGTCATTTGTTGTGGGTTATTAGTTTCATCGTAGCATTTGTTTAATTCTGATGTGAAAGTACTATTCACTGCTGGATCTTTTAATTTTCCTAAGTCAAACTTCTTTGGTATAGTTTTGGTTTTTTGTACAATTGCAGCTACTTTGATACGAATTTTTGCTACTACAAGGTGATGGTCAGATCCAATGTCTGCACCTCTTTTAGCTCGTGTATTAGATGACTACTTCTCCAAAGTTTATTGATACATATATGATCCATTTGTTTTTCAGTTTTATTATCGGGGGACACCCAGGTGGCCTTGTGACATGGTTTATGAATAAAGAGTGTCCCACCAATGACGAGTTCTGACGTCATACATGTTTCGATCAAATATTCTCCATTTTCATTCATAGATCCGATTCCGTGTTTACCCATAACATTTTCCAGCCCTTTATTGTCTGCTCCTACTTTGGCGTTGAAATCACCCATAAGAATAACTATGTTTTTCTTCTTGATTTCAGACAACGTTTTTGAGAGTTGATGGTAAAAATCCTCTTTAGCTTCTTTAGTGGAAACTTCGGTTGGAGCATATACTTGTACCATAACGATGTTCGTAGCTCTACCTTGTAGTTTGACGTATATAACTCTTTCACTTACAGGTTTCCATTCAATTAGTGCTTTGGAAGCCTTCTTGTTAAGTAGAAATCCAACTCCATCTCGGTGAATATCGTTTTCTGCGCGACCGGAATACAAAAATATTTCGCCACCGGCCAGTTGGTGTTCGCCTGAGCCATTCCATCTGCATTCGCTCATACCCAGAATATCCAATTTAAATTTATTTAACTCTCGGGCTGCTTGATGTAGTTTCCCCGTTTCAAAAAGTGTTCGCACATTCCAAGTACCAATTTTTGTACTGTACTTCATACTAAATAAAGGTATTTTTGCTTTGGTTTCATTTATAGATGAAATATTGTTGAAATTACATGAATTCTGCACCTCCAAATCCGATGTGCATGTCGCTTGTGCGGGAGGGTTCCCAGTGTTTCTCTGGTTACCTCTTGGAGACTTGTTTCCTTTCGTTTTTAAAACCATGTTTATTCATCAATCTTTCGGTTTGTAGCGTTCCATCGATTGGTTATAAGCCAAAAGTTGGGTCTGGCAGGTGCTACTTTCCTTTCGGGATGACCAGACTCATCGCTAGAGGGAAGGCCGCTCCTAACATGGAATACAGTCGCCTTTGGCAGCCGCTTCTTTGAAGTACAGACGCTGCGGTATTTATTTGGTTCTTCCGCCTGCTACGTCGTTGGAATATTTAGATATTCACTTCCGCCGCATCAACCGTTGACCGCTTTTCACGTGTAACCCTCGCCAGGAGCCCTCACAAGGTGCTATCAGCCGGGCCAGCTGAACCTAGGTTTTCTAACGAGGTTGGTACTCCTCCTCCTCCTCCTTTCTCATCCGGGCTGGGGACTGGCATTGGCGGAGTTTTCATCCCCCTCCTCCTTTCTCATCCGGGTTTGGGACCGGCATTGGCGGAAATCATTATCTGCATTGTTTAATTTAACTGTATTAGAATTATTAACATCTGTAGAAGTATCAGTTATTAGTGAGTTAATTGAATTTTCAAAATTATTATTAGTATTATTAGCGTTAGTAGAATGTAGGTTAGGTTTAGTTGTATATATGTTTGGTTTAGAAAGATTAAAATTTGCATCTATCAGATTTAACGAAAATTTGGGGTTATCTTTAGTCCTTAGCTGCTGTGGTGTAAGAGGTCGCTTAGGTTTAACAGGTTTCTCTGGTTTAACCGGTCTATTTGAAGTCAAAATAACTGCATCCGAAGTCCAGGAGTAGGTGCCCCAATTTTGTCCCAAATATAACCATTATTGGGATCCACTAACAACTGCATTGTACCATATGAGCCAGTTAATTAAAAACAGCGAAATTTAATGTTTTTCCTTTTAATACGATTTGGAGTAACATTAAGGAAGGAAACTGAATTGACGCGAAATTCATCTTTTATAAATCGAAGCATTTTAATACAGTCAAAGGAACGTGGAGCTCCGTTAATACAAATAGATGAATTTTTTAACTCCTCAATATTAGCTGAAGAGAGGTTAAAATTGTGTAGTTTCGATATTCTACGATCCCATTCATCTTCAGTCCATATAGTCCAAAATTTATGTACAATTATTGGATCCGTTGTTTCCGAAATTCACATGTTGTAAGTGTACTCTGGATTCCTTTATTAAAAGTTTCAACCCTTTTGGAGTTAGAATCTTGAAGGTTTGTTTGCAGCTCCAATAAAAATAAATTTGTAGAGTTATGTAGTTGTTCTAGTTTTTCAACAAGAGAATTATGTTGAGAAGCTAACAGTTTGTTAAATGCAGATTCATCAACATGTTGGCGACTACAACCAGCTTCGATGATATCTCTAATGTTGTTTTCTAGGTTGCCAAACGGTTTAGGCAGATGTGCGAGCACTTCTGTTTTGATTTTTTCAATAGCATTGTCATTATTATTTTGGCCTGAGACAAGGCTGCATAGCCCATCAAACGATTTCGCCATGTTCTGAAAAGCGTTTGTATTATTGACAATGGTGTTGTTAGTTTTATTACATAGTGATGTTTTTCATTGGCAAGATCAGATATTGTTGTTTGAATATTGTCAAACATACCACGCAACAAGCCTTCATGGTTTTGACAATCCTCACAAATGGAAAATGAGTCAAGAGATAGATGGCACCAATCTCTGCTAAAACCCATACAAAATCCATGTAACTTTCTTTTACAAAACGCTTTGCAAATAACAAATTTGCTTTTCTTGTCAAAATCAAAACAATTTCCCAAAACGCATGTGTAACTCATTTTAAATATAATGTGTAAAAAATTATACAAAAAAAAGAAAAAAAAAACGAAGGTTAACTAAGTTTATCCACTTTAATAATTTAATTTATAAATAAAAAGTTTAAAAGTTTAAAGTTTTAAGTTTTTTTTCTTTTTTTTATTTTATTTTTTATTTTTAATTTTAATTTAAATTACTTAATCAAAGTGATCAAATTACGATTGAGCATAAGCCAAAAGAAATAAATAAAAGTACACAAAAGTTTTTTATTTTTTATTATATTATTAAATTGTTCTTTAAACAAGTAAAGAAACAGTCAGTCGGTGTAACCGACTTAGAAATACCCTACACCTATTTGGTTCAAATTTAAGGACATATCCATAAGTCATTTTAACACCATAAATGTTGTTATTAATTTGATCGTAAGACATAGCTAATCAAATTAACTTTATAATACTAAAAACATTTTCTAATTACACTATCTATTAAAAAATATTACAAATTCTTACTAATTTATCTATTTGAAAATATTAAAAAACAAACAAACTTGAAATAAATGAAAATAGATATATTTATTTCAATTCAATTACAAAATGAAAAAATTCTAATTATTAAATTTTGTGATAAAAAGATAATCAAAGCATAATATATTTAATAATCCAAATTTTTAAAAATTGCAATTATTTTAAATGGTTAGTTTATATACCTAATAAAAAAGCTTATAAACGCAAAATATGCAATAAATGTATTTCTAAAATACAATTACAAATTTAGACATTTTCATATAATTTATTTAAATATAAAAATAAATTTTACATAAATGCAGCAAGAACCTTTGAACATAGCGGAACCACTACAATTAAGTCTAGATTTCGGAGACACATAGGACATAGGAAATATATTCTTTGGCTTCGAAATTAAACTCGACCACAACCAATTCCCATGGTACTTTCATTACTAGTAACCTAGTGTTAAATTTCATCAAAATACTGACATTATTTTTTGAGTTATGGTGTTTTTAAGATATATGTTTGTTAGTCCTTGAACATTTCAAAGGTTCCAGAACCCGAAATTATTGCACGATTTCGCCCATATGCAGTCGCGTCATACTTTCAATACTAGTTAACCCATGTACACAATTGGAACGTTCTATCTTAATTTTAAGTTACTAGTTTTATTAATTTCGATGATAAGCTTTTACACATTTGGGGGTCTAAGAGAGGTTCTGAACCACCACTCCAATTGATCCCAAATAAGGGGGGCACGCAAGAAATAGTAAAGAACACCCTGGGCCAAATTTTAAGCTTCTACATTTGTTTCAAGTTACTATCTTTATTAATTTCGAAAATATGCTTTAAGGTCCTCGGAACTGAGTGGCTGGTCCCCGACCCACTACCCCAATGGGGCCCAAATTTTAAAGACACTTACGAAATAGGAAGGGACACCCTGATACCAAATTTGGAGGTTCTATCTTCATTGGTTTCGGAATTATGCTCGTTTGGCCTAAATTCGATCAAAAAGTTCTATGTTCCGAACCCATTGTCCAATCTTCACCGTACGTAATCACCGCCGTAGTTTCATTACCAATAACCTACAGCACAAATTTCATGAAGATAGCCTCATTAGTTGTTGAGTTGATTTTTTATATATGTTCGTTAGCCCTGACACCGATTAAAAGGTCCGGAATCCGAACCGTTGGGCTGATTTCGCCCTTATATAGTCCGCGCTGTACTTATAGTACTAGTTAACCCTTGTACACAATTTGAACGGTCTATCCTAATTTTAAGTAACTGTTTTTAGTAATTTCGATTATAAGCCTTTAAAACTTGGTAGGTCAGAGAGGGGTACAGAACCACCACTCCAATTGATCCCAAATTAGGGGAACACGCAAGAGATAGTAAAGAACACCCTTGTGGCAAATTGGAAGCTTCTACATTTTTTCAAGTTGTTATCTTTCTTAATTTTAAAGATATGCTTTAAGGTCTTCGGAAATGTGTGGCTGGTCCCCGACCCACTACTCCAATGGGACCCAAATTCACAAGACACTTAGGAAATAGGAAGGGACATCCTGATACTAAATTTGGAGGTTCTATCTTTATTGGTTTCGGAATTATGCTCGTTTGGTCTAAATTCGATCAAAAAGTTCTAGGTTCCGAACCCATGGTCCAATCCCGACCTTACGCAATTCCCGAAGTATTTTCATTACTAGTAACCTACAGCACAAATTTGATGAAGATAGCGTCATTAGTTGTTGAGTTATCGTGATTTTTTATATTTGTTCGTTAGCCCTGAAACCGATTAAAAGGTCCAGAATCCGAACCCATGGGCCGATTTCGCCCATATGCAATCCCCGCCGTACTTTCAGTCCTAGTAACCTACAGTTAAAATTTCATCAAGATAGCTCCATTATTTTTCGAGTTATCGTGCCTACGGACGGACGGACGGACGGACATGGCTATATCGACTCAGGCGGTCACGCTGATCACAAATATATATACTTTTCCATATCTAGCTCGCTTCCTTTAGGTGGTTAGAAACACCATACCAAAGTTAATATACCCCTTTACCTATTCTATAGGTGTAGGGTATAAAAAAAGGAAAATAAATTATGAGTGATCAAATTACATATGAAAACAATTGGACCACGTTAAAATTTTATTTTTGTTGAAAAATTAGAAAAAAAAAGACACTATTGTTTTCTTTTTATTTAAATTATTAATATAAACCGTAATTTCGCGAAAAGCGTGTGATTCAATTGAGTAATTTGAAAATACTGAAAAGTTCTAAATTTGTAATTGTATTTTAGAAATACATTTATTGCATATTTTGCGTTTATAAGCTTTTCTATAAGGTACATAAACTAACCATTTAAAATAATTGCAATTTTTAAAAATTTTAATTATTAAATATATTATGCTTTGAGTAACTTTTTATCACAAAATTTAATAATTCAAATTTTTTCACTTTAGTAATTGAATTGGAATAAATATATTTTCATTTATTTCAAGTTTTTTTGATTTTTAATTTTTTAAATAGATAAATTAGTAAGAATTTGCAATATTTTTTAATAGTTAGTGTAATTAGAAAATGTTTTTAGTAAAATAATTTATAAAGTTAATTTGGTTAGCTATGTCTTACGATTAAATTATGATGTTAAAATGACTTATGGATATCTCATTAAATTTGAACCAAATAGGTGTAAGGTATTTCTAAGTCGGTGCACCGACTGACTGCTATAAAAACATATTTTTATAAAATAAATGATAAAATACTCGGTAACAAACCCTATATAATTTTGAAAATGTGCTTTTTAAAAACCTTTGGTTTTTTCGTCACTTGTTATACCCTACACCTATAGAATAGGTAAAGGGGTATATTAACTTTGGTATGGTGTTTGTAACCACCTAAAGGAAGCGTATATATATTTGTGATATACGAATATGCCTTATATCCCTTCCTATATGGAAAAGTATATATATTAGTGATCAGCGTGATCTCCTGAGTCGATACTGCCATGTCCGTCCGTCCGTAGGCACGATAACTCAAAAAATAATGGAGCTATCTTGATGAAATTTTAACTGTAGGTTACTAGGACTGAAAGTACGGCGGGGATTGCATATGGGCGAAATCGGCCCATGGGTTCGGATTCTGGACCTTTAAATCGGTTTCAGGGCTAACGAACAAATATAAAAAATCACGATAACTCAACAACTAATAACGCTTTCTTCGTCAAATTTGTGCTGTAGGTTACTAGTAATGAAACTACTTCGGGAATTGCGTAAGGTCGGGATTGGACCATGGGTTCGGAACCTAGAACTTTTTGATCGAATTTAGGCCAAACGAGCATAATTCCGAAACCAATGAAGATAGAACCTCCAAATTTAGTATCAGCCTGTCCCTTCCTATTTCCTAAGGTTCTTTGAAATTTGGGCTCCATTGGAATAGGGGGTCGGGGACCAGCCACTCAGTTCCGAGGACCTTAAAGCATATTTTCGAAATTAATAAAACTAGTAACTTAAAATTAAGATAGAACGTTCCAATTGTGTACAAGGGTTAACTAGTATTAAAAGTATGACGGGACTGCATATGGGCAAAATCGTACCATAATTTCGGGTTCTGGAACCCTTGAAAAGTTCAAGAACTAACAAATATATATCTTAAAAACACCATAACTCAAAAAATAATGCCGGTATTTTCATGAAATTTAACAGTAGGTTACTAGTAATGAAATTATCATGGGAATTGGTTGTGGTCGAGTTTAGTTTCGAAGCCAAAGAATATATTTCCTATGTCCTATGTGTTTCCGAAATCTAGACTTAATTGTAGTGGTTCAGCTATGTTCAAAGGTACTTGCTGCATTTATGTAAAATTTATTTTTATATTTAAATGAATTATATGAAAAGGTCTAAATTTGTAATTGTATTTTAGAAATACATTTATTGAATATTTTGCGTTTATAAGCTTTTCTATTAGGTATATAAACTAACCATTTAAAATAATTGCAATTTTTAAAAATTTGGATTATTAAATATATTATGCTTTGATTATCTTTTTATCACAAAATTTAATAATTAGAATTTTTTCATTTTATAATTGAATTGGAATAAATATATTTTCATTTATTTCAAGTTTATTTGTTTTTTAATATTTTTAAATAGATAAATTAGTAAGAATTTGTAATTCTTTTTAATAGATAGTGTAATTAGAAAATGTTTTTAGTATTATAAAGTTAATTTGGTTAGCTATGTCTTACGATCAAATTAATAACAGCTTTTATGGTGTTAAAATGACTTAAAAAAAAGGTCATGGAAAGGTCATATTTCTAAGTCGGTTGCACCGATTGACTGTTGCTGTACTTGTTTTTTTACTAAGATTGTTTGGGTTTTGAAGCGATTTACATCAGTGTCTAGAATATGTATGCGATTTCTAACATTTTGTTCTTGAGAATGACTTGTTTGTACTTCTATTGACTCATTATTATTTATTTCATTATTTAAGTACCGATTTTCTTTAAACGTATTCTCTAAGTTGATACTCAAATTTTCAGTTTCATTCCCCTGTTTTTATACCCGTATGACTATTAGGTCAAAGGGTATAATAAATTAAATTAATCCAATACACTCAAGTGTATTGATCGGATCAGAATCGAAAAATAAATCGATTTAGCTACTTGTGTCCATCCGATTGTCCGTCCGTCCGTCCGCACGATAACTCAAAAATTAAAGGAGCTAGGACCTTGAAATTTTCGCAAATTCGTTTTTTTGCAATTGCCGTTATCGCTTTTTAAATCCACCCATTTTGGTCCATTGGTTCGGGTAGCTGCCATACAACTTTTTTTCTTATATGAGTATTTCTCTGTACCTATTGCAACTGCGTGTCTGAAATTTAGCTGAAAGTAGTTCAGTTTTACGGCTAAGGTTTCTGCAAAATTTGTTTGGTTTACTGCAGTGGGTTCGAGTAGTTGCCATACAACTCCTACTTTTATATAAGCATTACACATATTGATCTTGTATTGCAAGCAACGGAAAGATCAGTTAAAAAGAACAGCGATTATCTAAACGAATATAAATAGGAATTTAAATTAAAATTATGTATCTTAAATAATAATGAATTAAAACCATTAAGGCTACCACTATTATTATTATTATATTATTATTATTATTATTTTTATTATTATTATTATTATTATTATTATTATTATGATTTTTATTATTATAATTATTATTATTATTATTATTATTATTATTATTATTAGTAACGTAACTAGTAACGTAAGAATATATTTATCGTATTTTTATGATCAAGCTGATATTTGTTATAATGGTATGACACAAACAAATACCAAAGTACTAATCGATCAAGAAGGATTACCTGATTATAAAGAACTACTTAAAATATATTATAAATATCATGAAAAAATCGGAGTCTCTCATGAGGATGTTATAAAGGATCTAAAGCGTATAGAAACCACATTGATAATAAATATCGAGAGTATCTTCAAAAAATAAGAAAAAAAATGGCATAATTATATGAAAGGCATTCGACAATGATCAATCACCCAAATATAAGAAAACAAATGGGGAATCTAAATATTTTATACTTAAATATCTGTAGCATAAGAAATAAAATATTCGAATTAGAATTTTTAATCACAAAACCCAAGGATATTGATATAGTAGTACTTACTGAGGTATGGCCTATGGATATTCAACAACGAAATTGATATACATAGTATACCCAATTTAGTTTATAACAGCAGAAAAGAAAAAAGGGGAGGAGGTACAGCAATTTTTGTAAAGTACAACATACCCTTTAATGTAGTATTTAAGGATGAAAGATATAATTATATGGTAATTAAAATTCTAAACTCTCAACCAAGAGTAAAAATTGGAACATTCTATAAAGCTCCAGTGGAAATCAGCAATTTATTTTTAGAATACTTAGAAACTAAAATGAAGGATAATTCAAACCACATATTTTTTGCTGATACTAACTTAATCAAATTTGTTTGATAATACTAACTTACTAATAAGATACAAAAATATGATAGCTACTTCTGGATATTATATGCTTAATAAGAGGCAAAGTACAAGAAATACAGCTCAATATAAAACTCTAATAAGTCATATAATAACAAACTTCAATGAAAAATATCAGGTTCCTTTCACATTAAAGGATAACAGTTTATCTGATCACCAAATAGCAGTAACATCAATCAAAACAATTAATGTTAAGAAAATACCTATGCACAACTATACTTTAAATAAAACAGACCACATTCAAATGCGTAACGTCGTAAAAACTAAAGTAGAAAATAGAAACATTATGGATATTGATACACTAGTTAAAACAATACAGGAAGCGAAAGAATTGTGTACTAAAACAGTAACTGTCAGAACTAGAAATAATTGCTGGATTACAGCCATGATATTTGAAAAACCTAAAATCAGAAAATCCCTATATGACGCACACACAAAAGATCCAAACAATATTGAAAAAATATTAAAATATACGCTATTCAAAAAGAAAGTAGAAAAATTAATTAAGGAAGCTAAAAAGAAACATATTATTAAAAGTATTAAAAAGAAGAAATGACTGAAATGAAAACTATGGAAATTATTAAATAATACTATAAAAATAATAATGACCAAAAAACTGAAACTATTACTTACGTTTTAAAGAAAAATGGCAAGAAAATAATCAATGAAAATGAGACGGCAGATACTATTAATAATTTTTATACCCTACACCTATAGAATAGGTAAAGGGGTATATTAACTTTGGTATGGTGTTTGTAACCACCTAAAGGAAGCGAGCTAGATATGGAAAAGTATATATATTTGTGATCAGCGTGACCGCCTTAGTCGATATAGCCATGTCCGTCCGTCCGTCCGTCTGTAGGCACGATAACTCAAAAAATAATGGAGCTATCTTGATGAAATTTTAACTGTAGGTTACTAGGACTGAAAGTACGGCGGGGATTGCATATGGGCGAAATCGGCCCATGGGTTCGGATTCTGGACCTTTTAATCGGTTTCAGGGCTAACGAACAAATATAAAAAATCACGATAACTCAACAACTAATGACGCTATCTTCATCAAATTTGTGCTGTAGGTTACTAGTAATGAGAATACTTCGGGAATTGCGTAAGGTCGGGATTGGACCATGGGTTCGGAACCTAGAACTTTTTGATCGAATTTAGGCCAAACGAGCATAATTCCGAAACCAATGAAGATAGAACCTCCAAATTTAGTATCAGGGTGTCCCTTCCTATTTCCTAAGTGTCTTGTGAATTTGGATCCCATTGGAGTAGTGGGTCGGGGACCAGCCACACATTTCCGAAGACCTTAAAGCATATCTTTAAAATTAATAAAGATAACAACTTGAAAAAATGTAGAAGCTTCCAATTTGCCACAAGGGTGTTCTTTACTATCTCTTGCGTGTTCCCCTAATTTGGGATCAATTGGAGTGGTGGTTCTGTACCCCTCTCAGACCTCCCAAGTTTTAAAGGCTTATAATCGAAATTACTAAAAATAGTTACTTAAAATTAAGATGGACCGTTCAAATTGTGTACGAGGGTTAACTAGTACTATAAGTACAGCGCGGACTATATAAGGGCGAAATCAGCCCAACGGTTCGGATTCCGGACCTTTTAATCGATGTCAGGGCTAAGGAACATATATAAAAAATCACGATAACTCAACAACTAATGAGGCTATCTTCATGAAATTTGTGCTGTAGGTTATTGGCAGCGAAACTACGGCGGTGAATACGTACGGTGAGGATTGGACAATGGGTTCGGAACTTAGAACTTTTTGATCGAATTTAGGCCAAACGAGCATATTCAATTGAATTGAATTGTCATCCAATATGGCGGACGACAATTCAACATCGTTTTGTGATAAATGTAAATCAATTTGTAAAAAAAGTGGAAATAATTTCATAATTTGTAATGGTGATTGCAGAAAAATATTTCATAAAAAATGTAGTGGATTATCTGTAAAAAAGTTTGATGAAATAAAAAAAGATAGTCTATTATGGTTGTGTTCAAAATGTAAAACAATTAGTGATCGTCGTAGTACAATGTCTACTTCTATAAATAACTTTGATTTTATGGCTAATAGTAGTGTTGTTAATAATGGCCAAAATAGTATATTAAAAAATAATAATAAAAATAATGATTTAACAAGAAGCATTGAAAATTTGAGTAAAAAACTAGATGAGTTACTACGAAAAAATGAATCACTTGAAAATGAAGTCAAAAATCTAAAAACAACTATAAATGATTATAAAAATATTGCAGAAAAACTTATTTCTGAAAACACTGATCTATATAATGAAGTTGATATCTTAAAAACAAAATTGAATCGTATGTCAATAAAAATGAATGAACAAAAACAGGAAAAATTAAGTCATTCTATACAACTAACTGGTGTTCCTATTCATGAAAATGAAAATTTGTCTACACTTGGTTCTAATGTGCTAAATAATTTTAATTTAAATCCATCTGAGCATATCATTAAAGAAATTTATAGAAAAAATAATGAAAAATTAGTAAAAAATGTTAATGAATCAGCTGGGCCACCAGCAATTGTGATTAATTTAATGCATAAAGATTCTAAGCTTAAACTAATGAATTCATACAAAGAACATAAAGTTAATAAGAACTACTTACATTCAGGAATGGTGCTAAAAGATAACAGTAATCATCCTGTGTTTATAAATGAATGCTTAACCAGCTATTATAGTTATATATTTAAAAGGGCCAGAGATTTGAAAAGGGAAAAACATATTGCTTACGCTTGGGTTAAGGAAGGAAAGGTTTTTATTAGAAAAGACTCCAAAAGTAAAATTATTTTTGTGCAAAACATTGATATAATTAATGATTTTACAAAATAATAATTCAAACCCATTCCTAGTTAACCCAATTAATAAAAACATAAATACAATAAGTGAAGTAAGTTTAAATCAACATAACAATACATTAAAAATATTGTATCTAAATGCGCGTAGCTTGAAAAACAAAATTGATGAGCTGGAAATTATTCTTTTAAATCTAAAAAATTCCATTGATGTAATCTGTATTACTGAAACATGGCTGAAAAATGATGAAACAAAATATTATAATTTTTTAAATTTTCAATCCATTTACTCATGTCGCCCAGATAAAATTGGTGGTGGTTGTGGAATATTTATCAACAAGAAATTAAACTTTGACACACTGTATTCATTCAGTAATAACAATGATAGCTTTTTAAGTGTAAAAATTAAAAAAAACAATAAATTTTTTATCTTAATAAATGTTTACAGAGCTCCGTCTGAACTAAATGAAACATTTAATAATTTCTTAACTGAATTGGAAAAATGTATTATGGAATCTAAACACTCAATTGAAACATATATTACAGGTGATTTTAATTTAAATTTATTAGAAAATTCAAACAAAATTAACAATTATAAAAACTTAATGTTAATGCACTCTTTTTATATATGTAATGAAAATATTATATCTAGAAACTTAACTAAAACTTGTATAGATCACTTGTTTACAAATAATGTTAATGATCAGATTATGTTATCTCATGTCGCTATTGACATTTCAGATCATAATGTCATTATAATTGAAGTGTCAAAATGTCTAAATAGGAATGAGCTTGACAATACAGAAAATAGAGATGGGTCAATACGCTGCACAAATATAAATGTGTTGAAAAATTTATCTAGCAAGTGATTTGATAATTCTAAATGATGAAAAAAATTGTGAAGAAACTTTATCTGAATTTATATTGAAATTAAATAAAAAAATAGATAAAGCCTCTAAATATAAAATCATTAATTATAATAATAATAATAATAATAATAATAATAATAATAATAATAATAATAATAATAATAATAATAATAATAATAATAATAATAATAATAATAATAATAATAATAATAATAATAATAATAATAATAATAATACTAATAATAATAATAATAATAATAATAATAATAATAATAATAATAATAATAATAATAATAATAATAATAATAATAATAATAATAATAATAATAATAATAATAATAATAATAATAATAATAATAATAATAATAATAATAATAATAATAATAATAATAATAACAATAATAATAATAATAATAACAATAATAATAACAATAACAATAATAATAATAATAATAATAATAATAAAAAATGGATAGATAAAGATCTTATCTTAACTACAAAATGCAAACAATTTTGGTACTCAAAATGGATCAAAGATATGTCAAATACGGACTTAGAACGTCTATACAAATATTATCGGAATAGAGTTACCAGTATGCGTAGAAAAAAAAAAAAAGAATATTTTGAAAAGAAATTTAAGAATAGTAAGGATAATTCTTCTAAGATCTGGAATTGCATTAATGAGGTAATTTATAGAGGGAATAGTAAGAAAAATAAAGTCGAATTATTAAAAGGAATGTGTGATGTTGATGCTCAAAATAAAATAAATGAGTTAAATCACTATTTTGCTACGATTGGAGAATCGCTGGCCCTGGAATATAAAGATAAATTATTTCACACAAATGTCAAAACTAACAAATCATTTAAATTTGAAAATACGGATAAATATGAAATATATAATATTATAAAAAACTTAAAAAACTCAAATTCGGCTGATATTTTAAATATATCTACAAATATGTTAAAAATATGTAATGAGTATCTATATGAACCGATTGCGGTAATTGTTAACAAATCTTTAAGTGAAAACCTAGTTCCAGAACAACTTAAAATCGGGAAAATAATACCTATTTTTAAATCTGGTTGTAAAAATGATTCTTATAATTACAGACCTATTTGTTTGGCTCCCGTATTGTCTAAAATAATGGAAAAAGTAATTAACAAACAACTTTGCTCATTTCTGGAAAAAAATAATCTCCTTTCCAAAAATCAATATGGTTTTAGAATAAAATCTAATTCAGAGACTGCTGTGGTTGACATGATAAATACTATACAAAATTTAAAAGATAATAAGAACGCAGTATCGGTATTTTTCCTGGACTTAACGAAAGCATTTGATACTGTGGATCATAATATATTATTGAAGAAATTGCAATGTTATGGTATTAAAGGGTTAGCATACAAATGGTTTGCTTCTTATTTAAGTCAACTACTCAAATAGGATCAAAAATAAGCACAAAGGAAAAAGTACCTTACGGGGTACCACAGGGTAGCATACTTGGTCCATTATTATTTAAAATTTTTATAGATAACATAACTGATATTGGCCTTGATGCAGAAATAATATTATTTGCCGACGATGTTTGCCTTATTTTCCATGCTAAAAGCTATAATGAACTGCAATTAAAAATGAACGCTGAGATAAACAAACTATGCTCTTGGATGACTAATCAAAAATTAACAATCAACATTAAAAAAACAAAATATATGGTAATTGATTCTTCACCTCATCTACTCGACATAAAAATCTCTACGAATTCATTACAGCAAGTAAATGAATTTAAATATTTAGGGATTTGGATTGACAACAAATTAAAATGAAATACTCACACTTCTAACCTTTGTAAAAAGCTTTCTTCTACAGTTGGTGTATTCAATAATATTTCTGATTTGTTACCAAATAGTGTGAAATCATCAGTATATAATGCGCTGTTCCATTGCCATTTAAGTTATGGTATAAAACTATGGGGTATAGCAACTCAACAAATAATTGATAAACTTCAAGTAATTCAAAATAAATCAATAAAAAGCTTGTATAATTACAGTTGGCAAGAAAAAACACATTATATACATAGTGAAAAAAATTTGTTACTGATAAAAGATTTATTCAATATAAAACTTATACTTCATATTCATGACATAAATTTTTCAAATATTCATACTATAACTTCATTGCCTAAACGTAGTGATTTTCACCAAGTAAATACAAGAAATCAAAATTTAATACATATAAATAGGAAAAGAACTTCACATTATGGTTCATCTACAATGTTACATCAAGGAATTAAATTGTATAATACCTTACCAAACCATCTAAAACTTTTAAGGAGTAATCAACTAAAAATTGAATTAAAAAAAAAATGTATTACTCAATATAGCAGAGAACGAAATTGAATTTAAACTTCTTCTACAATTGTTTTGTGTTCTGAAATCTTCCGGACTTATATAATATATAATTAATTTTAGCACATTCATTTTCATATTTTTTTTTTTTTATTGCTTTTGTTGGATTATATTCTGTGTTATAAATTCTTTATCTTTTTGTTTTCTTTTTATTTTCTTTCTGGCTTTTCTATTTAATTCTAATTATTTTTTTTTTTTTTAATTATTTAATTTTTTTTAATTTTTAATTTTTGATTTTTTTTATATTTAATTTTTAATGATAAAATTATTATGATTATTTTGTTCCACTTGTCTTGCAAATTAATTAATACATCTTATTACTTTCTAATAAATAATGTTTGATAAAATGAAATGTATAATAATCTATATAGCCTATCATGAGGGTTATTATTCTCTCTTAAGGCATTGTAAATTGAAATAAATAAATAAATAAATAATTCCGAAACCAATGAAGATAGAACCTCCAAATTTGGTATCAGGGTGTCCCTTCCTATTTCGTAAGTGTCTTTGAAATTAGGGCCCCATTGGAATAGTGGATCGGGGACCAGACACTCAGTTCTTAGGCCCTTAAAGCATATTTTCGAAATTAATAAAGATAGTTACTTGAAACAAATGTAGAAGCTTCCAATTTGCCACAAGGGTGTTCTTTACTATTTCTTGCGTGCCCCCCTAATTTGGGATCAATTGGAGTGGTGGTTCAGAACCTCTCTTAGACCCCCCAATGTGTAAAAGCTTATCATCGAAATTAATAAAACTAGTAACTTAAAATTAAGATAGAGCGTTCCAATTGTGTACAAGGGTTAACTAGTATTGAAAGTATGACGGGACTGCATATGGGCGAAATCGTACCATAATTTCGGGTCCTGGAACCCTTGAAAAGTTCAAGGACTAACAAACATATATCTTAAAAACACCATAACTAAAAAAATAATGCCGGTATTTAGATGAAATTTAACAGTAGGTTACTAGTAATGAAAGTACCATGGGAATTGGTTGTGGTCGAGTTTAATTTCGAAGCCAAAGAATATATTTCCTATGTCCTATGTGTCTCCGAAATCTAGACTTAATTGTAGTGGTTCAGCTATGTTCAAAGGTACTTGCTGCATTTATGTAAAATTTATTTTTATATTTAAATGAATTATATGAAAAGGTGTAAATTTTTAATTGTATTTTAGAAATACATTTATTGCATATTTTGCGTTTATAAGTTTTTCTATTAGGTATATAAACTAACTATTTAAAATAATTGCAATTTTTAAAAATTTGGATTATTAAATATATTATGCTTTGATTATCTTTTTATCACAAAATTTAATAATTAGAATTTTTTCATTTTGTAATTGAATTGGAATAAATATATTTTCATTTATTTCAAGTTTGTTTGTTTTTTAATATTTTTAAATAGATAAATTAGTAAGAATTTGTAGTATTTTTTAATAGATAGGGTAATTAGAAAATGTTTTTAGTATTATACAGTTAATTTGGTTAGCTATGTCTTACGATCAAATTAATAACAGCTTCTATGGTGTTAAAATGACTTATGGATATGTCCTTAAATTTGAACCAAATAGGTGTAGGGTATTTCTAAGTCGGTTGCACCGACTGACTGCTTCTTTACTTGTTTTAATGAAATAAGTAAATGTATTCTAACTGAGAGTCGGAATTCTTTCACTGTTAATAATTCTGCTTATAAAATATATAATAGTAAATCGTTATTTCTTACTCCAGTTACAGAAGCTGAAATCTATCAAATTATCATGAAGTTAAATAAAAATGCAACTCCACGATTAGATAAATAACAGTAACAGACTTACAGCAATTGGTTAATGTTATAAAACTACCTTTAGAGATAATGATCAATAAGTCTTTTAGAGAAGGAATATTTCCAGATCTACTTAAAAAAGCTTTTATAGTTCCTATACATAAATCTGGGTTAACAGAAGATTGTAATAATTATAGGCCAATCTCAATTTTAAATTCTATATCAAAAATATATGAAAAAGCTATTAATATTAGAATTAGAAATTTCATTACACAAACAATTGGCTTTGATACTAATCAATAACGTTTGTTACAAAATAGTGGGACAGAGTCAGCCATTACAGCTACATTGGAAAAAATCTATGATGCATTAGATGATGGATTCTATGTAGGTGCGGTATTAATTGATTAAACAAAAACATTTGATATGGTAAATCATTCCAGATTACTTAATTTTTTAGAGAACATGGGAATAAGAGGAAATAGTAATATTTAATTAAAATGTTATTTAAAAAATAGGACCCAATGCGTTAAAATTAATCAAATTTTGGGCGATGAACTATTAATATAATCTCTCTGTGTACCACAAAGAGACTTTGGGCCGGTTTTGTACTTACTATATATAATAAACATACCAAAAAATTATATAATGTCAAATTACAATGTTTATGCAGATAACACCAATCTGATTGCAAAAGCTAAAACAATGAAAGAATTGGAAGGTGTACTAAATAAGGACCTGGAAACATTAAGTTATTGGTTAGAGTATAATGAACTAAGTATAAATACTAAAAAAACTAATTACAAAATATTCAAAACCCAGCAAAAAAAATATGATGATATTACTCTGAAGATAAAAAATAAGAAAATTCGAAGAGTGAATAGCGTTCTGATGATAATTCATGAAAATTTAAGATTAATTTGTATTTAAATTTTGATTTCTTATACAGAATTTTATATTTATATTAAACACGCAGATTTACCCGGCGTTGCCCGGAAGCTTGCAAATTGTAAAAACGCAAGCTTCAGCCAATTTTTGAAATACTACTTTGCTTATAAATGAAGCCACAAAAAAATATTTGTGGAGTTCCGTTAACCCATCGTGGCCCAAAAGCTTTTTATAGGTTTTTTCGTTGCTTTCTTATATATATTAGAAATGATTTAACCGATTAACTTCAAATTTTGTATATGTGTTCTTCTTTGAAAATGAAGTTCAATTTACTAACAGACTTGGAAGTTGTTAACCCCTGTCGACCCGACGATTGTTCAAAAAAAAATTTGTAACTAAATTACGACCAATTTCTGAAAGTAGGTACAACTTCTTTGAATTAGGGGAATGCTTAAAAAAATGTTTTGTCGAGTTCTTTTAACCGATTGCGAAACAAAAACTTTAAAAAACAGTTTGAATGATTATCTCTAATTTTTCTATACATGGTGCTTCTTGAGAATTTGGTGCTCCTTGACGATAGAGTTGAGGATGTTAGGTTCCCGGCGAATAATGTTAACTGAATTAAAATGACTATTGGTCAAATGGGGATACTAAGTTTGCCATTATGTCATTATACTATGTGAATAGTAGTTATCTTGAATTGCCAACGTTTGAATAAAATATAGTCGATGGTTTAGAAAAGATTTAAAAATTTGCTTTTCAACTTATATTTTGTTTAGTACTCACATGAAAGTTGTAATACGCTCTTCCTCGTTTTTTTATGATTTGATGAGAGAAATGTAGGCTTATTTTTTGGAAAAACTGTTTTAAAATACTATGTTTTTAAGCATTATATATAAGAAATTGAAATTTTTGATTTTTAGAATTCATTTGAAGAAAACTGAAAATTTCATTGAATCTTTGTTCAAAACGCACAAACAGGTCAAAACCAAATTAACCCTATGGGTTTTAATTAAAATGCTGGTACAAAATTTTCAATAAAATACTTTTAATCGTATAAGAAAATAAAATATATAGAAAACTTCATATCATCGTCGTGGAAAATGGGTTAATCGAACTTAACTAAAACTTTTTGCAGCCTCTTTTTTAGACTACAAAATCAACCTGTAAAATTGGACACAAATCGAAAACACAAAATTTTTTGAAAGTCCGCCAGGCCGAAATGGGTTAATTTATTCCAACCAAATTTATACAACTAAATGCGGTTGCTAACAGGAACATTTATGCATAATTTCAAGTCAATCGGTCAAACAGTTTTGACTCGACATCAAAAACATTGAAAAAGCTTCTTTGCACTCTCGTGCCCAAACGGGTTAACCGAACTCAACAAAAATTTGCCCCAGACTTTATTTTCGACTTCGAAACCACTTTGTAAAATTGGACACAAATCGGAAATACAAAATTTTTTGGAAGCCCGCCGGGCCGAAAGGGGTTAATTTATTCCAACCAACTTTATACCATTAATTCCGTTTAATAAGAAGAACATTCGTGCAAAATTTTAAGTTAATCGGTCAAACCGTTTCGACTCGACATCAAAAAAACGAAAAAGCTTAAAACTCTGCTCTGGAGCCGCAACCTGTTGACTTATAAAAATGCGACATAGCCTATGTCACTTCCCGGGCTCGCAGAATTATTCCTTTAAAATTTTGTGACAATCGGACCAGTGGTTTTCACGTGAATCCTGGACAAACAAACAAACAAATAAACAAACAAATTTTCTTCTTTATATATTAGATTATCTGTAATTAAAAAAATTGTTATAAATTGTATAAATGTTATTCTAATAATATATAATGTTCTGAAAATTTGATTATACATATTTCTAAACATATACATATATTTATTGAAATCAAGAACCCAAAATTCGAGTTAATGCTGTCCTTCATATATCAAACTGTACTTTTTTCTAAACATTTTAGTACGATTTGAACTATGTTGTAGTACGTATTCTGTATCCTAATTAAAAAGCTCTATGAAAACATAATATGTACAGCAAAATTTAACATATCATCATTCATAAGTTTAGTACTTAGTATTATACTATATTGAAGCTGTCAGAAGTATAAAATAATAGTCAAGTTGACCGAAATCTTTTTTTAAATCTCAATCTTAAGTTTTATGGCATAAAAAAAAAAGTTTTTCAATAAATCAAAGAATAAATTCCAATTTTAAATTTAATAGCTACAAAGGTAAATTTCTACTACAAATGTATGCCTATCTAAAGTTCTGAAAAGCATGCGAAAAATAATTCTGAATTCCTTAGTTTACTTTATACCTTTTTTCTAGTTTATTTATTTAATTTTTCCTAAATTTTTTATTGAAAAAATATATATCTATATTTGGTCATGAGCCATGACTCATAAGTTTCTTAAAACAAATAAATATTATTGCTTTCATTCCTACATGAGGAGTAAACTTTTTTCTACATTAATCTATTGTCAGCCACACCAGCTGTTGTAAAAGAGTATATGACAGAGTAGATAAATAATTTCCGGCAGATGACTTTAATTAAAATTCACTTGAATAGGTTATGTTAAATCAAATTTTTTATTTGAAAACCAATAAGCACTTACCCCCTTCCATTTTAAAAAATGTTCTTTATATTTATATCAGCAATAAACCTTAATTTTTCACTTTATTTTTATTATTAAATTATATTAAATATAATTAACTTATCAAATGACAGGTATTTTTAAAATGTCAAATATATATAAAATTTGAAGTTGTATGGCAGGTACTTGAACCCTCTGGAGTAGAGCAACCAAATTTTGCAGTAACTTTGGCCATTATACTAAACTACTTTTTGCAAAATTTCAGATACGCAGCTTCCATAGGTATAGAGTAATGCTCATATAAAATTAGAAGTTGTATGGCAGGTACTCGAACCCTCAGCAGTAGACCAACTAAATTTTGCAGTAACTTTGGCCATTATACTAAACTACTTTTGGCAAAATTTCAGACACGCAGCTTCCATAGGTATAGAGTAATGCTCATATAAAATTAGAAGTTGTATGGCAGGTACTCGAACCCGTGGACCAAAATGGCTGAATTTAAATAGCGATTCCGTTTTTTGCATAAAAACGAATTTGTGAAAATTTCATAATCCTAGCTCCTTTACTTTTTGAGTTATCGTGATGACGGACGGACGGACATACATAGCTAAATCGATTTATTTTTCGATTCTAATCCGATCCATACACCCCCCCCCCTCATTCTCTGCGTTACAAACGTAATGGCAAATTTATTATACTCTTGGACTAAATAGTGATTCAGCTGCGAGTTACAACCGAAAATGAATTACATTTACAAAGAAATTCGGCGCATAATATTAGAGTCATAAGCCTCAACTTTTAACCGCGTGACCGTTAAATTCAAATTTACGTTAAAATAAAGTCGGGTTTCACCTGAAAAAACGCAATATTCTAAAAAAATACCATTGTAATATGAAAACAAAAAAAAAACTTTTTTTGGTTGTTGTTTCATTAAAATTGGTCAAAAGTTTGTCCTAAAAAGGGAAATTTATATTTGTATGGGAAAAAATAAGCCGAATAAATATTATGATGTATGTTTATATGTATATATACATAAAAACAAAAACAAAAACAAAAAAAAACAGTTTTTTAATATCTATATCGTAATTATTCATTTCCTCATTTGTTAATATGTTCGGATGCAATACTCCTAATCTAGCCGACGCAACATTATTTTGGATGTGCTCTACCTGATCCTTAATTACTCTACGTGGTTTAACTTACCGGAATTTTTTTTTATCTAATTTTATTGAATTTTATATTAGTTTTAATGTATTATTAAAATTTTCATTTATTTTAGCTTGTTGATTAATCGTTTGGATATAAGTATGACTATTTTGTTCGACGATCATTAGGTGCTTTTCAATATTTTGCCTATCTTCATCGTCCATATTTCCAAACAACTATTCCGTTGCAGAACCAACGAAATTGATTAGACCTCTTTTATGTCTATGAGGTAATATAGTTTTAATGTTATTTTGAATATTTTTTATTTTATTATTAGCGAATTCTTTATTTGAAACCAATAAAATTTTTTATTTGAAAACCAATAAGCACTTACCCCCTTCCATTTTAAAAAATGTTCTTTATATTTATATCAGCAATAAACCTTAATTTTTCACTTTATTTTTATTATTAAATTATATTAAATATAATTAACTTATCAAATGACAGGTATTTTTAAAATGTCAAATATATATAAAATTTGAAGTTGTATGGCAGGTACTTGAACCCTCTGGAGTAGAGCAACCAAATTTTGCAGTAACTTTGGCCATTATACTAAACTACTTTTTGCAAAATTTCAGATACGCAGCTTCCATAGGTATAGAGTAATGCTCATATAAAATTAGAAGTTGTATGGCAGGTACTCGAACCCTCAGCAGTAGACCAACTAAATTTTGCAGTAACTTTGGCCATTATACTAAACTACTTTTGGCAAAATTTCAGACACGCAGCTTCCATAGGTATAGAGTAATGCTCATATAAAATTAGAAGTTGTATGGCAGGTACTCGAACCCGTGGACCAAAATGGCTGAATTTAAATAGCGATTCCGTTTTTTGCATAAAAACGAATTTGTGAAAATTTCATAATCCTAGCTCCTTTACTTTTTGAGTTATCGTGATGACGGACGGACGGACGGACATACATAGCTAAATCGATTTATTTTTCGATTCTAATCCGATCCATACACCCCCCCCCCCCACCCCCCTCATTCTCTGCGTTACAAACGTAATGGCAAATTTATTATAGTCTTGGACTAAATAGTCGTACGGGTATAAACATTATTCAATGTTAAGATTTATAAACTTTTCAATTATTATAATGAAATCAAAACAAACGACGTACAATTTTTATACGGCAGTACTTCAATACGTCTTTCTAAATATCCTTAATACAGTACAGTATTTAATTTATCGAAAAATATTTAATTTTTTTTTATGTTTCTGCAAACATATTATAGGTATTTTTTAATAAACAAATATTTTACAAAGATATTATTTTAAATTTTCTATTTTAATTTTTCGCTTTGTCAATTTTTAAATCCGAGGTACCAGTACGTCGTGTATTTCGATTGCTCACATGTAAATTCATGTACGTGTACCTAACTATTTATTACAAAATTTTCTAGAAATTTCCAGAAATTATGCACCATACGCGTTGATTTTGGCTAGGCCCTAAGTAACAAATCATTTAAATTACAAATTATTTTTTTAAGAAAGATTATTTGTTTTAGTTTTTTAAATTTTTTGCAAATATATATATTTTTTAATATCATTTCTCTCAAATGTAATGGCAACTACAGAATATATTTCAGAAGTCGGTTTTTTATTGTACAAAAAACTTAACAAAAAGTAATAACAATTTACGATTTACAAAAAATTTTTTTTTTAGTAGGTACTGTATGATAATAAATTGCAAACAAAAAACAATATTTTTCGGTTATAACGACCATGATGGGACGGAAAATATTCGTCGTAATAAACGAATGTTGTTTTAAAAGAATACTGTGAATTTTAAAAAATTAGTATAAGACTTGAACATTGCAGAATGTGCTGATTCTAGAATGGACACTTCGAATTCATTTGCTAGAATTTTATTTGATATGTCAGCCTCAAGCGTATAGTGCTTTTTCTTCTATTGAAGTGCTATTATTGTGCTTTTTCTTCTATTTATATTTTTTTTTTGTATTTTTGATGCGTTATTATGATTTTTTATATATTCAAAACTAAATAAAAAATACTTAATTAATCGCCAAGCAACATAATTAGATATAATAAGTTTAAGTAAAAGAAATATCAATGTAATAAAAAACTTACATTTTTAGGTAAAATTTAATTCTTTAGCAAAAAGTGTAAAGTTTACTATAATTAAAATTGAACCGAGTTCGTTATAAATGAAAACTATTGTATAAACCAAATGTATTGCTTTCATTTCGAACAGAACTCATTTTTTTCGTTCACTTTTTAAGATAAAGAAAAAACAAAAACAATACAAAAATTAAAAAAAAAATTTAAATCTCCTTGTTCATTGAACATTTGAACTAAACACAAAAAAAAGATATAAGTCGGCGCCTATAATAGTTTGATTCAGCTGCGAGTTACAACCGAAAATGAATTACATTTACAAAGAAATTCGGCGCATAATATTAGAGTCATAAGCCTCAACTTCTAACCGCGTGACCGTTAAATTCAAATTTACGTTAAAATAAAGTCGGGTTTCACCTGAAAAAACGCAATATTCTAAAAAAATACCATTGTAATATGAAAACAAAAAAAAACTTTTTTTGGTTGTTGTTTCATTAAAATTGGTCAAAAAGTTTGTCCTAAAAAGGGAAATTTATATTTGTATGGGAAAAAATAAGCCGAATAAATATTATGATATATGTTTATATGTATATATATATAAAAACAAAAACAAAAACAAAAAAAAACAGTTTTTTAATATCTATATCGTAATTATTCATTTCCTCATTTGTTAATATGTTCGGATGCAATACTCCTAATCTAGCCGACGCAACATTATTTTGGATGTGCTCTACCTGATCCTTAATTACTCTACGTGGTTTAACTTACCGGAATTTTTTTTTATCTAATTTTATTGAATTTTATATTAGTTTTAATGTATTATTAAAATTTTCATTTATTTTAGCTTGTTGATTAATCGTTTGGATATAAGTATGACTATTTTGTTCGACGATCATTAGGTGCTTTTCAATATTTTGCCTATCTTCATCGTCCATATTTCCAAACAACTATTCCGTTGCAGAACCAACGAAATTGATTAGACCTCTTTTATGTCTATGAGGTAATATAGTTTTAATGTTATTTTGAATATTTTTTATTTTATTATTAGCGAATTCTTTATTTGAAACCAATAAAATTTTTTATTTGAAAACCAATAAGCACTTACCCCCTTCCATTTTAAAAAATGTTCTTTATATTTATATCAGCAATAAACCTTAATTTTTCACTTTATTTTTATTATTAAATTATATTAAATATAATTAACTTATCAAATGACAGGTATTTTTAAAATGTCAAATATATATAAAATTTGAAGTTGTATGGCAGGTACTTGAACCCTCTGGAGTAGAGCAACCAAATTTTGCAGTAACTTTGGCCATTATACTAAACTACTTTTTGCAAAATTTCAGATACGCAGCTTCCATAGGTATAGAGTAATGCTCATATAAAATTAGAAGTTGTATGGCAGGTACTCGAACCCTCAGCAGTAGACCAACTAAATTTTGCAGTAACTTTGGCCATTATACTAAACTACTTTTGGCAAAATTTCAGACACGCAGCTTCCATAGGTATAGAGTAATGCTCATATAAAATTAGAAGTTGTATGGCAGGTACTCGAACCCGTGGACCAAAATGGCTGAATTTAAATAGCGATTCCGTTTTTTGCATAAAAACGAATTTGTGAAAATTTCATAATCCTAGCTCCTTTACTTTTTGAGTTATCGTGATGACGGACGGACGGACGGACATACATAGCTAAATCGATTTATTTTTCGATTCTAATCCGATCCATACACCCCCCCCCCCACCCCCCTCATTCTCTGCGTTACAAACGTAATGGCAAATTTATTATAGTCTTGGACTAAATAGTCGTACGGGTATAAACATTATTCAATGTTAAGATTTATAAACTTTTCAATTATTATAATGAAATCAAAACAAACGACGTACAATTTTTATACGGCAGTACTTCAATACGTCTTTCTAAATATCCTTAATACAGTACAGTATTTAATTTATCGAAAAATATTTAATTTTTTTTTATGTTTCTGCAAACATATTATAGGTATTTTTTAATAAACAAATATTTTACAAAGATATTATTTTAAATTTTCTATTTTAATTTTTCGCTTTGTCAATTTTTAAATCCGAGGTACCAGTACGTCGTGTATTTCGATTGCTCACATGTAAATTCATGTACGTGTACCTAACTATTTATTACAAAATTTTCTAGAAATTTCCAGAAATTATGCACCATACGCGTTGATTTTGGCTAGGCCCTAAGTAACAAATCATTTAAATTACAAATTATTTTTTTAAGAAAGATTATTTGTTTTAGTTTTTTAAATTTTTTGCAAATATATATATTTTTTAATATCATTTCTCTCAAATGTAATGGCAACTACAGAATATATTTCAGAAGTCGGTTTTTTATTGTACAAAAAACTTAACAAAAAGTAATAACAATTTACGATTTACAAAAAATTTTTTTTTTAGTAGGTACTGTATGATAATAAATTGCAAACAAAAAACAATATTTTTCGGTTATAACGACCATGATGGGACGGAAAATATTCGTCGTAATAAACGAATGTTGTTTTAAAAGAATACTGTGAATTTTAAAAAATTAGTATAAGACTTGAACATTGCAGAATGTGCTGATTCTAGAATGGACACTTCGAATTCATTTGCTAGAATTTTATTTGATATGTCAGCCTCAAGCGTATAGTGCTTTTTCTTCTATTGAAGTGCTATTATTGTGCTTTTTCTTCTATTTATATTTTTTTTTTGTATTTTTGATGCGTTATTATGATTTTTTATATATTCAAAACTAAATAAAAAATACTTAATTAATCGCCAAGCAACATAATTAGATATAATAAGTTTAAGTAAAAGAAATATCAATGTAATAAAAAACTTACATTTTTAGGTAAAATTTAATTCTTTAGCAAAAAGTGTAAAGTTTACTATAATTAAAATTGAACCGAGTTCGTTATAAATGAAAACTATTGTATAAACCAAATGTATTGCTTTCATTTCGAACAGAACTCATTTTTTTCGTTCACTTTTTAAGATAAAGAAAAAACAAAAACAATACAAAAATTAAAAAAAAAATTTAAATCTCCTTGTTCATTGAACATTTGAACTAAACACAAAAAAAAGATATAAGTCGGCCTATAATAGTTTGATTCAGCTGCGAGTTACAACCGAAAATGAATTACATTTACAAAGAAATTCGGCGCATAATATTAGAGTCATAAGCCTCAACTTCTAACCGCGTGACCGTTAAATTCAAATTTACGTTAAAATAAAGTCGGGTTTCACCTGAAAAAACGCAATATTCTAAAAAAATACCATTGTAATATGAAAACAAAAAAAAACTTTTTTTGGTTGTTGTTTCATTAAAATTGGTCAAAAAGTTTGTCCTAAAAAGGGAAATTTATATTTGTATGGGAAAAAATAAGCCGAATAAATATTATGATATATGTTTATATGTATATATATATAAAAACAAAAACAAAAACAAAAAAAAACAGTTTTTTAATATCTATATCGTAATTATTCATTTCCTCATTTGTTAATATGTTCGGATGCAATACTCCTAATCTAGCCGACGCAACATTATTTTGGATGTGCTCTACCTGATCCTTAATTACTCTACGTGGTTTAACTTACCGGAATTTTTTTTTATCTAATTTTATTGAATTTTATATTAGTTTTAATGTATTATTAAAATTTTCATTTATTTTAGCTTGTTGATTAATCGTTTGGATATAAGTATGACTATTTTGTTCGACGATCATTAGGTGCTTTTCAATATTTTGCCTATCTTCATCGTCCATATTTCCAAACAACTATTCCGTTGCAGAACCAACGAAATTGATTAGACCTCTTTTATGTCTATGAGGTAATATAGTTTTAATGTTATTTTGAATATTTTTTATTTTATTATTAGCGAATTCTTTGTTATTTTTTGAGTTCAGAGAATTTGTTATGGTCTCTAAATTATTAGACATTTCTACAATTTCTGAAGGATAAACTATATGTAAAATTAAATCAAATTTACTTACTATCTCTATTTCGTCAATTTTAATTTCTACATACCCATATTCAGATCCCATTTGTTCTATAATCAATGTTGGAGATGCTATTTGAAGAAGCCACAGGATTACTAAACAAGTTAATATTGTTATTATCTGTAAATTTTAAACCTCTTTATACCCGTGCATACATATATGACATCGGGTATATTAGATTTGCTCCTCCGTTTGTAACGCATCGATCTAGACGAGCTAGATATAGTGTCAAGGGTACGTTTTGGCTCAGAATCGAAAAATGAGTCGATCTAGCTATGTGTATCTGTCCGTCCGTCCGTCCGTCTGTGTGTCAGCACGATAACGCAAAAACTAAAAGAGCTACAGTTTTGAAATTTTCACAAAATATTTTTCAATCAATTTCTAGGTTCCCTATTTTTATACCCTACACCTATAGAATAGGTAAAGGGGTATATTAACTTTGGTATGGTGTTTGTAACCACCTAAAGGAAGCGAGCTAGATATGGAAAAATATATATTTGTGATCAGCGTGACCGCCTTAGTCGATATAGCCATGTCCGTCCGTCCGTCCGTCCGTCCATCCGTCCGTCCGTAGGCACGATAACTCAAAAAATAAAGGAGCTATCTTGATGAAATTTTAACTGTAGGTTACTAGGACTGAAAGTACGGCGGGGATTGCATATGGGCGAAATCGGCCCATGGGTTCGGATTCTGAACCTTTTAATCGGTTTCAGGGCTAACGAACAAATATAAAAAATCACGATAACTCAACAACTAATGACGCTATCTTCATCAAATTTGTGCTGTAGGTTACTAGTAATGAAACTACTTCGGGAATTGCGTAAGGTCGGGATTGGACCATGGGTTCGGAACCTAGAACTTTTTGATCGAATTTAGGCCAAACGAGCATAATTCCGAAACCAATGAAGATAGAACCTCCAAATTTAGTATCAGGGTGTCCCTTCCTATTTCCTAAGTGTCTTGTGAATTTGGGTCCCATTGGAGTAGTGGGTCGGGGACCAGCCACACATTTCTTAGGCCCTTAAAGCATATTTTCGAAATTAATAAAGATATTAACTTGAAACAAATGTAGAAGCTTCCAATTTGCCACAAGGGTGTTCTTTACTATCTCTTGCGTGTTCCCCTAATTTGGGATCAATTGGAGTGGTGGTTCTGTACCCCTCTCAGACCTCCCAAGTTTTAAAGGCTTATAATCGAAATTACTAAAAATAGTTACTTAAAATTAGGATAGACCGTTCAAATTGTGTACAAGGATTAACTAGTACTATAAGTACAGCGCGGACTATATAAGGGCGAAATCGGCCCAACGGTTCGGATTCCGGACCTTTTAATCGATGTCAGGGCTAAGGAACATATATAAAAAATCACGATAACTCAACAACTAATGAGGCGAAATTTGTGCTGTAGGTTATTGGCAGCGAAATTACGGCGGTGATTACGTACGGTGAGGATTGGACAATGGGTTCGGAACTTAGAACTTTTTGATCGAATTTAGGCCAAACGAGCATAATTCCGAAACCAATGAAGATAGAACCTCCAAATTTGGTATCAGGGTGTCCCTTCCTATTTCGTAAGTGTCTTTGAAATTTGGGCCCCATTGGAGTAGTGGATCGGGGACCAGCCACTCAGTTCTTAGGCCCTTAAAGCATATTTTCGAAATTAATAAAGATAGTAACTTGAAACAAATGAAGAAGCTTCCAATTTGCCACAAGGGTGTTCTTTACTATTTCTTGCGTGCCCCCCTAATTTGGGATCAATTGGAGTGGTGGTTCAGAACCTCTCTTAGACCCCCAATGTGTAAAAGCTTATCATCGAAATTAAACTAGTAACTTCAAATTAAGTTAGAGCGTTCCAATTGTGTACAAGGGTTAACTAGTATTGAAAGTATGACGGGACTGCATATGGGCGAAATCGTACCATAATTTCGGGTCCTGGAACCCTTGAAAAGTTCAAGAACTAACAAACATATATCTTACAAACACCATAACTCAAAAAATAATGCCGGTATTTTGATGAAATTTAACAGTAGGTTACTAGTAATGAAAGTACCATGGGAATTGGTTGTGGTCGAGTTTAATTTCGAAGCCAAAGAATATATTTCCTATGTCCTATGTGTCTCCGAAATCTAGACTTAATTGTAGTGGTTCAGCTATGTTCAAAGGTACTTGCTGCATTTATGTAAAATTTATTTTTATATTTAAATGAAATATATGAAAAGGTGTAAATTTTTAATTGTATTTTAGAAATACATTTATTGCATATTTTGCGTTTATAAGCTTTTCTATTAGGTATATAAACTAACCATTTAAAATAATTGCAATTTTTAAAAATTTGGATTATTAAATATATTATGCTTTGATTATCTTTTTATCACAAAATTTAATAATTAGAATTTTTTCATTTTGTAATTGAATTGGAATAAATATATTTTCATTTATTTCAAGTTTGTTTGTTTTTTAATATTTTTAAATAGATAAATTAGTAAGAATTTGTAGTATTTTTTAATAGATAGGGTAATTAGAAAATGTTTTTAGTATTATACAGTTAATTTGGTTAGCTATGTCTTACGATCAAATTAATAACAGCTTCTATGGTGTTAAAATGACTTATGGATATGTCCTTAAATTTGAACCAAATAGGTGTAGGGTATTTCTAAGTCGGTTGCACCGACTGACTGTTTCTTTACTTGTTTTTGGTTAAGATCGGACCAAAACTTCGGGTAGCTCTCGAACAACTAACTTTTTCAACTCCAACATTTTCATACAAAAATTTTAAATTTTGCTTGCATTTTGAAATTATATGAATTTTGTTTTTTTGTTTTTTTGTTTTTTGTTTTTGTTACAAAAAGTAGATAACGTTTTCGAGTTAGAAATTCATATGATTTAAATGATGCGTAGTTTATTTAAGATAAGCAAAAAAGAAGACAAAGATTTTTTTTAAGTAAATGGCTTATTGATATTGATAGATTGATAGATTATGAATATGATGATTATTATATGAATATGATCATATGAAGTTGATTTTGCTTAAGTTTAATATATTGGTGAATTAAAAATTAATTATAAGAGATAGAATTGAAAAATTAGAGCAAGAGTTTTGAAAATCACACAAAACATTTTTTGGACATTTTTGAGGTTCCCTATTCTTTTTGTTAAAGACTAGATCAAGGTTTTGGGGAGCTGCCACACAACTTCTTTGCACTAATATGAATTTCTTAGAAACTGATTATACTACGAGGATGAAAATTACGCACTGTTAGTTATATAATGGATCGAGCACTTATATGAAGTTTCAAAATGTTACGGCCCCATTTTCGGGGGGCTGCTATACAACTTCTTTGCACCAATATGAATTTCTTGGAAACTGATAATACTACGAGGATAAAAATTACACACTGTTAGTTATATAATGAATCGAGAACTTATATGAAGTTTCAAAATGTTACGGACCCGTTTTCGGGCAGCTGCCATACAAAGTAATCAATTCGATAACTGTGAATCTAATGAAGCTACGAGGTTAAAATCAAAACTGGGCAGATAAAGTAATAGGGAAAGTTAGTTGGCAAAGTTGGACATCACTCGGACCAACTTTTAGGGTGGGCTATTTTTTTCTTTTTATGGGATAATAAGTTAATCAAAAATTATGGGATACCTAATAAGTTAAATATTTTTTAAACTATTTTACTTTCTTATATTTTTTTTGTAATATTTATAATAGCATAGGGGAAATAAATAACGGTTAGTGGGTATGCACGGGTATCTAAAAGTTGACAAGGGCAACTATAATCTTCCTCGTTTTATTTTCATGTAAATTTTTATACCTATGCATACATTTATGTAACGTTTGTAACGCATTGATCTAGAAGAGCTGAATATAGTGTCAAGGGTAGGTCGAAAACAGCATCGAAAAATTAATTGATCCAACTATGTGTGTCTGTCCGTCCGAACGTCCATGTGTCAGCATGATAACTCAAAAACAAAAGGAGCTACAGTTTTAAAATTTTCACAAAATATTTTTTAAGCAATTTCTGGGTTCCCTATTTTTAACACATTTTCAAATAAATTTTGTAAAAATGTGCCTATATAGCTTCACTTTGTCAGTCCGTCCGTATGTTTACAAAACTTTTACACCGTTTGAAATACAGTTAAGAAATTTTAACCACGGATGAGTACTTCAAAAAAAAAAATTTCAAAATTTTTGGCCCCACATATCTTTTAAACGGTTCAACCTAGGGTCTTTAAATTTTGGAAGAAATTAGATCCTCAGAAATTAGTAGGAGTCAGTTAACAAATTTTTTTTGTCAAGCACCCTGTTTAGGATCTATAAGGGTTCGAAAATTGAAATTTTGCTATTTTTAAACCTCTACATTTCAACATGTGTCAAATGGTTTTCTTAATTTCGAAGGGTGACAAAGCTACAGCCCCCGAATCTTTAAAAGGCTATATTTAAATTGGTATAATAAAAGTTCTGTTAAATGTATTTTCAATCTCAAAAAGGTAAAAGAAAGCTGCTTTTATAGGCTTTACAAAAATGTTACGTTAAAATTTATATGGTTCCATACGGTACTAAAACTTACCATTATGCAAAACTCAATTTTTACAAAATATTTTGCCCCACATATCTTCCAAACGGTTCCAGCTAGGATCTTGAAATTTTGGGAAAAGTTAGATCCTCAGAAATTAGTAGTAGCCGATTAACAAAGTTTTTTTTTCAAGTTCCCTGTTTAGGAGCAATAAGGGCTCGAGAATTGAAATTTTGCTATTTTTAAACAACTGCAACTTGAATACCTGTCAAAATGTTTTTTTACAAATATACAAAATTTAAAGCTGCAGCTTTATATTTTAACATATGTTAAAGGCTTTTCTTAAGTTTGAAAGGGGTTCTTTAAATTGAAAAAATTGCCTCTAAGCTTTAACCATTTTTGCTTAGATAATAAAATTAGGGGTGAAAT
The DNA here is from genome assembly GCA_963082915.1 of Dolichopus griseipennis. Classification (NCBI taxonomy): domain Eukaryota; kingdom Metazoa; phylum Arthropoda; class Insecta; order Diptera; family Dolichopodidae; genus Dolichopus; species Dolichopus griseipennis. The sequence goes on along the minus strand of OY720441.1, from coordinate 218,246,819 downwards.
TCCAGATTTTGGTGGAGTTCACAATTGCATTCCTAGAACCTAAAAATATAGAAGGGTGGGGACAGGAGGGCGATGGGCAGATCCATTATAAGTTTGGTAAGCAAAAATTTGGGAACCTTCCCCATTGAAGGGCTACTACAGGGATTGTATTCAAAGTATTGTTTTCACTAAATTATTAAATTAATGAATTAACTAAATTATAATATTATCACTTATTTTTATACATATTTTTACAAAAATAAATGAAAAAAAAATACTCAGTAACAAACCCTATATAATTTTGAAAATGTGCTTTTTAAAAACCCTTGGTTTTTTTTCATCATTTGTTTTAATTTTATTTGGATTAGCTACATCAAATATAGATTCTTTCACAGTATTGATATTTTTATGTGTTTTCTTTGTAGATGATAAAAAATTTAAAAGATTTCTATTATTTTTGATTTACATATTTGATGAATTATCTTTTGATTTGACTATTTCTTTTTAACTGTTCTATCGTTATGAGTTTTATTACTTTTATCATTTTATTATTTTCATTATTTTTATTATTACTATTATTATTGGTATTATTATTATTTTTATTCTTATTATAAATATTATTATTATCATTATTATTATTATTATATTATTATTATTATTATTATTATTATTATTATTATTATAATTATTATTATTATTATTATTATTATTATTATTATTATTATTATTATTATTATTATTATTATTATTATTATTATTATTATTATTATTATTATTATTATTATTATTATTATTATTATTATTATTATTTTTATTTCCATTTTCTTTTTCTTCTATTTATATAAATAAAAATACTTAATTAATCGCCAAGCAACATAATTAGATATAATAAGTTTAAGTAAAAGAAATATCAATGTAATAAAAAACTTACATTTTTAGGTAAAATTTAATTCTTTAGCAAAAAGTGTAAAGTTTACTATAATTAAAATTGAACCGAGTTCGTTATAAATGAAAACTATTGTATAAACCAAATGTATTGCTTTCATTTCGAACAGAACTCATTTTTTTCGTTCACTTTTTAAGATAAAGAAAAAACAAAAACAATACAAAAATTTAAAAAAAAATTTAAATCTCCTTGTTCATTGAACATTTGAACTAAACACAAAAAAAAGATATAAGTCGGCGCCTATAATAGTTTGATTCAGCTGCGAGTTACAACCGAAAATGAATTACATTTACAAAGAAATTCGGCGCATAATATTAGAGTCATTAGCCTCAACTTTTAACCGCGTGACCGTTAAATTCAAATTTACGTTAAAATAAAGTCGGTTTTCACCTGAAAAAACGCAATATTCTAAAAAAATACCATTGTAATATGAAAACAAAAAAAAACTTTTTTTGGTTGTTGTTTCATTAAAATTGGTCAAAAAGTTTGTCCTAAAAAGGGAGATTTATATTTGTATGGGAAAAAATAAGCCGAATAAATATTATGATATAAGTTTATATGTAAGTTAATGGCGTATCAAATTTCAACACGGTAAAACATGTTTGAACAGGTTCACACGAAATTGCTGACGATATGTCTACAATTATCGTGAGAATTAGAATTAGAAAATAATTTCCCACATTATAAATTGCAACATAATCAATTTATAATATATAAATACTGCGTAAATTAGTTTTAAGAATCAATCTAAAATTGTTCCACAACCGAAATTGTAATATTAATTAAAAAATAAAGTTTAAAAATAAAAAAATAATAAAAAATAATTCCGATAAATTATTTTTTTTATATAACAAATCAAGTATATTTGTTAAGTGGCGCCCGAGCAGGGACGGTCGTGAAAAATCAAATCAAAAAGGATAATTAAACAAGAGTGAAGGAAGCCCGTACCACAGTAGGCCGTCAACAACTATCAACGTCGACAGCTAAAAAGGAAGAATACGACTCCTCCCATAAGGAAGCAAAACACGACCGAGGGAAAAGTGGTAACAGAAGATTCCTGAATTAAAAATTCAGTACAAAACGGGAGCAACCAAGGACATGCGAGCCCGCGCCAACCAAGTCCTCATATTAACGTAAGAAAATCTATAATTATCATTGTTTTTTAACCAAGATATCGTAAAGGATTAAATCCTTAATCAAAAACGGAATAAGCCAAAAAAAAAAAAAAAATAATAAAAAATATATTTTTTAAAAAATTTTTAATAAAAAATCGGTAAATAAATTAATGTCAGAGACGATCAACTCCGACACAGAAGATTTCACCGCCCACTTAGAAGAAATAAGGCAGAAGTTATTTAAGAAAACTTCACATAAAAATTATTTAAGGAAATTAAAAATCAGAATAAAAAAACTAAAACTAAATAAGAAAAATGGAAGAACTAACAACTGCAGTGAATAACATAACGGGGGTTGTCAACAGGCAAATTGAACAAATCAGGAGCCTGGAACAAAGGCTTAGACAACTCGAAACCGCCGCACAAAATCAACGTCAGCCACAAAACCAACCAAATGGTTTAGTAACGCCGAGGACTGCAGAAGATTCAAAAGAAATTAGTAAGTTACCTGATAGCGTCAAAGAACTTCAATACTTTGACGGCGACCCAGTCCAGTACGTCTCATGGACTCATTCAGTTGAAAACATACTGAAAGACTATGAAATTGTTCGTGATAAACCTATTTATCGATCAATACTGCAAAGCATAAGACAAAAAATCAGAGGTAAGGCTAATGTTGCCCTCATTTCATACAACATCTACGAGGAAAACTGGCCGGCAATCAAAGAGTGCTTAGCGATGCATTATGCAGAAAAGAGGGATATTCGAACGCTGGAGCATCAACTCTTCTTGTTAAATCAAAGAAATTCCAGCATAGATTCATTTTACGCCACCGTAAACCATCAGTTCTCTCTTATAGTAAATAAAATAAAAACCGAAGAGTACAGTGATGAAACAACCAGGGTACTGATTGATACCTATAGAAACAAGGCACTAGATGTCTTTATCAGGGGATTGCACGGAGAACTCTCCAAAATGCTGATGACACATAGACCCCAAACGCTTCCAGAGGCTTACGCTTTTTGTCTGGAGATGCAAGATCACACTTTTCGGAATATGACGATTCATCAAAGAAGCAATAACAACAAAGTAACCACACCAATAAACCATATGCCGAAATCTAAGCCTACATTCCCCAAAAGTGGTGGTCAAAGAACAAACACAGGACAGGTTTCTAACCAATATCAACGATACCCACCTCCGAGACCAGCTTTTCCAAAGCCACCGACACTTATGGAAGTGGATCCATCATTACACAGCGCAAGAGTTAATTACATGAACAGACCAAGGGACATAGAACCAACACAGCAACAAGGAATGTTTAATTTGGAAACAGAAGAAGTCGAGGCCAACAATCAAACATGTGATGATCCAGAAATTCAAGATGACGCATCTCTTCATTACGAAGATAGAGAAGAAGATGATCTCCAGGAAATAAATTTTACGAACGGTGCCTCTCTAGCGTTCCTTACCTAGAGTACCGCACAAAAGACAACAAAATACTAAAATTTTTGGTTGATACTGGTGCCAACAAGAACTTCATCCGTCCAGACTTAGCACCCAAAACTAAACCAACCAATAAACCGTTTAAGATCCGTTCAGCTGGAGGCGATATTCAAATTACCAGAAAAATAAACGCAAGATTCTTCGAGTGCGTTGGAAACAAAGCCAATCTAGAATTTTTTATCTTACCAGGCTTGAAATCCTTCGACGGGATCATCGGGGATGATACCTTAAAAAAACTTGAAGCAGTAATTGACAGGAAACAAAACATACTCAAAATAAAGCCGAATATAATCATCCCGCTAAAAGAAAAGCAATCAGCGCAAGTAAAAAACTTCGAGATACAGGGTGACCACCTTTCGAAAGAACTAAAAACTAAAATTTCCGAAATCATAAACGGATTCAAAAAAATTTTTGGTCCTATAAATGATAAGGAAATTATTGACACAGAGGTAAAAGCAGAAATTAAAACATCTACTGCTGAACCCATCTACACAAAACAATATCCTTATCCTGCAAACATGAGAAGAGAAGCTGAAGAACAAATTAACGATTTGCTGAACAATGGCATCATCAGACCATCCAAAGCCCGTACAACTCACCCATTTGGGTTGTAGCGAAAAAACCAGATGCATCAGGAAAAACAAAATATAGGATGGTGATCGACTTCAAGAGATTAAATGCCATCACAATTGCGGATACTTACCCGATTCCGGATATATCCAATACGCTTTCTAGTCTAGGGAAAGCGAAGTATTTCACAACCATAGATTTGACATCTGGCTTCCATCAAATAAAAATGGCCGAAAAGGATATCCCGAAAACCGCTTTTTCCACAATGAATGGGAAATATGAATCTACTCGCTTGCCATTTGGGCTACGCAATGCTCCAGCAATTTTCCAGAGAATGATCGATGACGTTCTGAAAGAACACATCGGCAAGCGTTGCTACGTATACATCGACGATGTCATTATCTTCGGGAAAACTGAAGAAGAACATCTTAACAACATTAGAGAAGTATTTTCAACTCTAGATCAAGCTAATCTTAGAGTTAACTTAGAAAAAACCAGCTTTTTTAAGACAGAGACGGAATTCCTTGGCTATTTGATCACGAACGAAGGAATAAAACCAGATCCTAAAAAGGTAGAAGCAATCCAAAGAATTAAGCCACCTACAAACCTAAAGGAACTGAAATCTTTTCTTGGACTCACTTCATATTACCGAAGATTCATCAAAGATTTTGCCAAGCTTGCCAAACCCTTGACTAATTTAACAAGAGGATATAATGCTCAGGTTAAGGCAAATCAATCAAAAAAGATAGAAATAAAATTAAACAAAGAAGAAATGAAGGCATTCAACAATTTGAAAAATCTTTTAATGTCATCAGAAATTCTCATCTTCCCAGATTTCGATAGTACATTCATTCTAACAACAGACACGTCTAATCAAGCCATTGGCGCTGTTCTATCCCAGGGAGAGTTAGGAAAGGATAAGCCTATTACATACATTTCTAGATCGTTGAACAGAACAGAAGAAAATTACGCAATGAACGAGAAGAAAATGCTGGCTATCGTATGGGCGCTCGACAACCTGCGTAATTATCTCTACGGAGCAAAAAAAATCAAAATATTAACTGATCATCAGCCGCTCACTTTCGCCTTAGGCAATCGAAATCATAACGCCAAACTAAAAAGATGGAAGGCACTAATCGAAGAGTATAACCACGAAATTATTTATAAACCAGGTAAAACCAACGTGGTAGCTGATGCACTTTCCAGATTGCCCTTAGAAATCAATACGTTATCAACAAGCTCAACAGAAACAGCACACAGTTGCGACCAAGACAGCAGCGATCTCATCGCACACTGTGAAGCTCCAATAAACGTCTTCAAAAGTCAAATCATCATCAAGCAAAGCAAATCCATTACCGCATTTGAGAATCCTCATCCTGGGTTTCAAAGGTTCACAATCGGTATGCCAAGTATAACACATGAAGGACTTATATCTATCCTTAAGCAAAGACTTAATCCAAATGTTATAAACGGAATTAAGATTCCCGAAGAATACCTTGGTATGCTTAACGAAGTTTACAAGGAACACTTCAACAAAGTAAAAATAAGGATAACTCAAAGAATGGTGGAAGATGTCGCTAACGAAGAACGTCAAATGAATATTATCGAAAGAGAACATAAAAGAGCACATAGAAACTCCATCGAAAATCGAGGACAAATTATGGAATATCACTATTTTCCTAGAATGAATCGGCTGATCAAAGATTACATCAAGACCTGCGAAACATGTATTTGTAATAAGTATGACAGGCACCCGCAACATCCGCAACTTCAGCCAACGCCTATTCCGAAGTATCATGCGCAAATCCTCCATTTAGACATCATGGAAATACGAGGAGAAAAATATATCACCGGCATTGACAAATTTTCCAAATTCGTCAAATTCTTCAGGATCAAGGATAAATCCGCTCTACATCTAAGAGACAAACTAACAAAAGTACTGCACTACTTCACGGTTCCCGAAATGATAGTCACTGACAACGAAAGTGGATTAATTAGTCCTATAGTATCAACTTATATCAAGGCACTTGGAATAAAAACATACCATACACCTTCCCAGAAAAGTGAGGTCAATGGGACAATCGAAAGAGCGCATTCGACTATTTTGGAAATCATCAGATGCTTGCAAAAAGAATGTCCCCAACTAACGCACAAAGATTTGGTATGTATAGCAGTTGACCGCTATAATAATACGTATCATTCGGTAACAAAGAAAAAGCCTGCTGATATTTTTTACGGAAGGACTTCCAGAATAAATTATCAAAACCTAGTCAACATCAAGAACAAAATTCACAACGATTTATCAGAACAAATTAAGCACTTACAGCAACTCAAATTAAATAGAGAGAACCGAAAAAGAGGCACTCCAGTAAACTATCCTAAGGGTCAAATGATCTATGTTAAGGATAAACAGATCAAAGCCAAGCACAAGCCTATTTACAAAAAAGAAACAGTACTGAAAAACAACAAGGCAACCGTTACGACGATATCTGGGAAACGGATTCATAAATCCCACATCAAAACCACTCCTAACTAAATCTCTCTTTTCAGATTAATATTTCTTGGGACATCCGTCCCTCTGAAGATCTTTGAAATCACAAGCGCAATAACAACATTAAAACTGGGGGAAGCAAGAATTTTCAATGGAACTTTTGATCTAATTCATATAATAGAACTGAAGAACTACGATGAAGTACTGCAAAAACTAATACCCTTGGTTGAAAATACGGATAATTCAAGCATAATGAAACCTCAATTACAGTACCAGTTAAACAAAATAATGGATTCTTTAGCAAAAATAAGGGGTGTCCAAAGGACCCGAAGGTCAATCAACTGGATCGGGACAGCATGGAAATGGCTGGCCGGCACACCTGATGCCACAGATTGGGACAATTTGTTGAAAGATCAAAATCAGTTAACCAACAACAATAATCAGCAACAAAGGATAAACAAAGAAACCATGTCAGTAACCAACAAACTAATCGAAAGCTATAATGCAATCCTAAAACGGTTGGACAACAATATCGACCATAACCTTGAGCAAAACTTATTCAACAAACTTGGGATAATTAATGAAGTCATGAAGGAAATCATCCTTGCAATCGAACTGGCAAAGCAAAAAATTATTAACACCAATTTACTCAGCAGAGAAGAAATTCTAAAAATACTTAGAGAAGTTGACACGCTACCGTACTCCAACGAAATAGAAGCAATCGAATACGCTGAATCAAAGGTTATCACAAATAACAATATTGTTCGTAGTGTCATTACCCAAAACAGATAATCGAACATACGATCACATATTGATTAAACCAACAATAAGAAATCAAACCGAAGTCCACTTGGAATACGAAGAACTATTGGTCAATCATGAAATCTATGGAATCCATCAAAAATGCAAAAGCTTTAACGACATTATTATCTGCAACAAGAAGGCACTGAAGAAATTAGAAACTGGACATTGTATTACACAATTAATTAAAGGCTTCAATGCGGTATGCGATTATCAATTCAACCATGAAGAAAAAATCGAAGAAATCAATGAAAATACCATATTACTATCCAACTTCAATGGTAACGTCACCGATAACATCGCCACAAGAAATCTATTGGGTAATTATCTCATGCAATACTCCAACGAGACGATCCAAGTCAAAGGTCTAACATTCTCAAACAAAGCAATGAAATCATCAGAAATTCTACCAGCGTTTCTTCAAACAAACATGACGCAAAAAAACCACAGAATCAATCTGAAATATCTTCATAATCTGCAAGAACATAACATTAAAAAAATCGAACAACTTTTTTCTACAAAGAATGTCTCAACCACATTAAATGCAGTTATCATACTCTTTATCATTTCAATTGCAATAGTATTCACTATCCTGAGGAAGAACAAAAAAACAGAGAAGGCAGACGAAACTAACAGCCCTGCAAAATTAACCAAGCTTCAAGCAAATCTACGGGACGTAGATCTTTAAAGGGGGAGAAGTTAATGACGTATCAAATTTCAACACGGTAAAACATGTTTGAACAGGTTCACACGAAATTGCTGACGATATGTCTACAATTATCGTGAGAATTAGAATTAGAAATTAATTTCCCACATTATAAATTGCAACATAAGCAATTTATAATATATAAATACTGCGTAAATTAGTTTTAAGAATCAAACTAAAATTGTTCCACAACCGAAATTGTAATATTAATTAAAAAATAAAGTTTAAAAACAAAAAAATAATAAAAAATAATTCCGATAAATTATTTTTTTTATATAACAAATCGAGTATATTTGTTAAGTTGTATATATATATAAAAACAAAAACAAAAAAAAAACCATTTTTTTAATATCCATATCGTAATTATTCATTTCCTCATTTGTTAATATGTTCGGATGCAATACTCCTAATCTAGCCGACGCAACATTATTTCGGATGTGCTCTACCTGATCCTTAATTACTCTACGTGGTTTAACTTACCGGAATTTTTTTTTATCTAATTTTATTGAATTTTATATTAGTTTTAATGTATTATTAAAATTTTAATTTATTTTAGCTTGTTGATTAATCGTTTGGATATAAGTATGACTATTTTGTTCGACGATCATTAGGTGCTTTTCAATATTTTTCCTATCTTCATCGTCCATATTTCCAAACAACTATTCCGTTGCAGAACCAACGAAATTGATTAAACCTCTTTTATGTCTATGAGGTAATATAGTTTTAATGTTATTTTGAATATTTTTTATTTTATTATTAGCGAATTCTTTGTTATTTTTTGAGTTCAGAGAATTTGTTATGGTCTCTAAATTATTAGACATTTCTACAATTTCTGAAGGATAAACTATATGTAAAATTAAATCAAATTTACTTACTATCTCTATTTCGTCAATTTTAATTTCTACATACCCATATTCAGATCCCATTTGTTCTATAATCAATGTTGGAGATGTTATTGGAAGAAGCCACAGGATTACTAAACAAGTTAATATTGTTATTATCTGTAAATTTTAAACCTCTTTTTATGTTATTTTCATGTAAATTTTTATACCTATGCATACATTTATGTAACGTTTGTAACGCATTGATCTAGAAGAGCTGGATATAGTGTCAAGGGTAAGTCGAACAGCATCGAAAAATTAATTGATCCAGCTATGTGTGTCTGTCCGTCCGAACGTCCGTGTGTCAGCATGATAACTCAAAAACAAAAGGAGCTACAGTTTTGAAATTTTCACAAAATATTTTTTAAGCAATTTCTGGGTTCCCTATTTTTAACACATTTTCAAATAAATTTTGTAAAAATGTGCCTATATAGCTTCACTTTGTCAGTTCGTCCGTATGTTTACAAAACTTTTACACCGTTTGAAATACAGTTAAGAAATTTTAACCACGGATGAGTACTTCAAAAAAAAAAATTTCAAAATTTTTGGCCCCACATATCTTCTAAACGGTTCAACCTAGGGTCTTTAAATTTTGGAAGAAATTAGATCCTCAGAAATTAGTAGGAGTCAGTTAACAAATTTTTTTTGTCAAGCCCCCTGTTTAGGATCTATAAGGGTTCGAAAATTGAAATTTTGCTATTTTTAAACCTCTACATTTCAACATGTGTCAAATGGTTTTCTTAATTTCGAAGGGTGACAAAGCTACAGCCCCCGAATCTTTCAAAAAGGCTATATTTAAATTGGTATAATAAAAGTTCTGTTAAATGTATTTTCAATCTCAAAAAGGTAAAAGAGAGCTGCTTTTATAGGCTTTACAAAAATGCTACGTTAAAATTTATATGGTTCCATACGGTACTAAAACTTACCATTATGCAAAACTCAATTTTACAAATATTTTGCCCCACATATCTTCCAAACGGTTCCAGCTAGGATCTTGAAATTTTGGGAAAAGTTAGATCCTCAGAAATTAGTAGTAGCCGATTAACAAAGTTTTTTTGTCAAGTTCCCTGTTTAGGAGCAATAAGGGTTCGAGAATTGAAATTTTGCTATTTTTAAACAAC